>JARHVA010002609.1:532500-967500 GCA_037957365.1 Torreya grandis
CGCAAAAACCTAGTGTACAATTAGGGTTTTACCCTTATTATTTTTAGAATTTTCTCAGTTTTTAGTCTTCATCATGATCATCATGTTGGAAACCATTTTATACATTTTGGTACAAAGTTTTGTGGTTTATCTTGCATACTTATTACCTTCCATTTGAAGAAATATGCACATGTATGTCACTCCTCTCATGGATCATGTCCACCTCATCTTGGGCCACCCTTATATAGATATCGTTATTGTATGGGCAATCTTGACTTACCTCTAGTTACTACTTGAAGGCAAAGGGCTCAGATGAGTCCTTTTATTCCCCCTCTACCTAAATCCATTGATTACCTCCGCTCAAATCCAACCCCTACTACTCACTCTTGGAAAATAGTAGATCCCATAATTTGAGTTGTTACTAGGTGAAATCGGATGCCTCCTCAACCTATATAAGAATAATGTAATTTCATAATCCATCCTCATATCAAAACAATACAATGTGACCTAGGAATCAACACGGAGCATATGATATTATTGATTAGTTGAGAAATACACTAGTGAAGATCTCTCTATTGGAATTACTTCAATAGGAAACCATCTTCGATGACATTCTTTTTCAAACACTAAATCATCATTTTTGCCTCATGATACAGAACTGACTTATTTTTCATATGTCATGAACACTATAAAGGACATTGAAGATGTTATATCTTTTGGAAATGAGTATTTTCCCTCACAAAATTCATCAATTAGAATCTACCACTCTTCATTCAGGCACAAATTAAAACCACCACTATTAAATGAGTTCTAATTGACAGTGGTTCAGGTTTTAACATATGCAACCTCACATTATTACAGACTATAGGGGTTGATATAGAATCTATTCAAAAGACATAAGAATTTTTGAGGTTTTGATGACATTCCTCAATAAGCATTGGGTTCTATTACTTTGGATATCATAGTCAGGCCAAAAACCCTATCCACACAATTTTAGGTGATGCCTAATCTTTATATTATAATTTATTGCTTGGGAGACCTTGGATACATGCCATGGAAGTAGTACCCTCTACCTTACAAAAATGTGTCAAGTTTTTACATGATGGATATCTATACACTTGTCTAAATGATAATCAACCCTTCAGATATTGTAGAGTCATTGAACCTACTACCTTGAGTATTTATTCATATGGGACATCTCATATTCTCATAGTGTCCTTGTATCACATGATTCGTATAGAATAGATCCATACATATGAGGTTGGAGAATCTAGTATTGTTATTCCTGCACCTATTCTATATCCTCCTATAGTATAGTTACCTTCACGCATGATGGAGAGCAAACCTCATATAACATAGTCCCCCTACCCATGATGGATGACGAGATCTTCACAACATAATTACCACTAATTTTTAACTCAAAGGAAATATACATCATAAACTTAGATACAAATTCTCAGACCACCATAGAAGATAATAAAACACCCATGAACATTGATGATTATTTATGTGGATTGAGATTCACACTAGTAGGCCCTAGAAAGTACATAGATGATTCTAAGGCACAAATACATTTCCATACATAGGAATCACCATCAATTCACAATCCCTAGATATAGGCCCTGACACTCTCTTGTAGTTAAAGGTAGATTCTTATATACACTTAGTACATATGGTTACATCTATGGATATTGACCTAGTTATCTAGATTTAGGTAGTTAATACATAAGAAAAACCATAGTTGATTTTACAGATATTACTTGATAGAGGATTGATATCATTACCCACCATTCACCACAGATCCATTAGTACATTGTCACAGTAGGATGATAGACCCTTTTGTCTCTTTCACAGGATTACCAGACATGATACAGATAAATGCTTAGCATTACAATAGAAATTTAATAGACTCAAAGCTAAGGGCACTATCCAGATTACACAAACTCCACCTCTACTAGTACATGAACCACAATAGACTCTTCATCAACCTCGACATTCAAGGAATTATCCATTGACTATCAAGGCTTTCATCAAATATCGATACATCCCTCATGTGGCTATAGATATAGATTCAAATCCCAACACTTGTACATTGGCATTCTTATAACACATAGAGTACCAGGATATATAACTAATCATGTTATACATTGTCATGAATATTTAGGACATATCACACTAATAGTTACATGTGGCCCTAATGTGGTCAACACACTACTCTTTGTCAAGAGCATAGACACTCATATACAAGTTACACTTGTCATTACATGGTTACAGGAAATGGATGACACAATCGATTGGACAAACATATGTTTGAATTTTAGTTATAAGGGACACATAATTTGGATTTTGTATGATGGCCCAAATGAAAATAACATATTTCATACAAATATCAAGTGGTCTAATGTGGTCTACCCTAGGACCACACATGAGACTTCTTACTTAGTAGAGCAACATGCTATTTGAATGCACAAAATCCAGACTAATGTCAAGGATAAGGCTATACTTATGCAGATAAAATAGTATGATGATCACAATGATGATGATTTATTTGAGTTTGGGTAGATTTAGTATCTAACATTGGATGACCTCCCACCAAATTTGTCATTTGAATATACACATCATATGAATGTGCTCTTAGATATTTATAGTCACTACATTTCATTTGTACGTAATCTTATTTACTTTTGATGTTTACTTTTACATAGTTTCTCTTACCTTGCTCCTTGTATATAATTTCATTCTCATGTTGCTTGTACATAGATTATACGTAGAAAACACAAAAATAATATAATATGTTCAAAAATACAAAAACATTCAAATATTGCTTAGAAAATAAATTTTTTAGATTGTATGCATTTCAATGTTTACATTCCTTCTATTTTCCAGGTACTACATATTCTATTTATGTTAGTATAGTCAGTTTTATCATACATACATCCTTCACTTGTTCCCTTTGAGTGTTCACAAATTATTATAGGACTCAGGTCCTCTACACAAATCCAAATTTGCTACTATCTACCCATCCGAGGCACATACACATATACACAAATTCAAGATTGGTATATCAGCCCATTAGGGGCATCATATTACATAACTTTTGATTTTCCAAGTTATATCTTTTTATACTCCATATCATAGATTTCACATTGTTTATATCTTGATATTGATCATCATATACTATTTTTGCCAATTTATACTACTATAGACTCAACTTATGTACATATTTGATCTTATACAAATTTGTATGACATGCTTATGCATACTTTCATTTTTAGATTTACTAGTTTAGATTTGATTGTGTTTCTTTACTTCTACATATACCCAAGGGAATTTGAATATGTCATTGTTCCATGGATCTAAGCCAATTCCTTTCGTTGTGTGTATGTTTTAGACAGTGCCCATGTATTTGTATGTGCTTATTGATTGTGTATGCCAAAATTTGAACATGTCTTTCCATGTGGATCTAAGCCAACCTTGATTGATGTTTATGTATGTGGATATTTGAACATGTCCTTGTATGTATGCTCTTTCTTATACTAGTGACACATGCCCATATCCCTTGTATTTTAGCCCTTTAGCCTATTTTGCGTGCCTCATGTGTTTTCATGTATGCATCATGGCCATGACACTTGTCTCTTGCTTGTTATATTCACATCCAATTTACAATGCCATGAGGGACCTTATGCATCTACATTTGCTTCTTGGGTGACTTTATGGACATCATGCCCCATAACCGTAGGTAGTTTACTTAGATTATATCTAGATTTGTTGTTCATATACATGCTTACATTGTTATATCTATCTTGACAACCTTGTAAATGATAGATCTAACATACATCATACATTACCAACTTATGCTCAGATTATTTTACATTTTGATGCCATGTATACACATTATATTTATTTGTCATGCACATGTCATATGTTTTTAGTATAACACACATGATGCATAACTTTTATTTTGAGGATAGTTATTGCAAAGGTTCAACAACATCCATCAAAAGAGGGGAAATTCACATGGGTTTGTCACAGAGATCAGGCCATCCTAGTGCACTCAAAACACAATTTTCAGCATCTAGCTATAGATTACAAAGCTCATACTCAAGAAAATATAATGAAATACAGTCATATCTAGATTAGTCTTAGTTTTCATAAAAAACATCACGTTTGGTCAATAGCACAGTACAATGGTCTATAGCACAATGCACTATTGACAAAGGAGACAAATCTACTATTTAGTTGCCCCAAAAATAGAAAAATTTAGAATAGTCAAAAAGGTACAATAATTATAGTTTAGATTTGCATAGTCTTAGTCATATATTATCAAACAAGTTCAATATATACTCAATTTTTACATAGATTAAACATGTTTGATCATATTGGGGGCATCATGCATGGCATGATCACTCCCATTTCAGTTTTATATATGCACAGAGAGATTATTATGACTCAGTCTAGAATCCATATACATAGATATCCAAGTTGGGGGCATGTGCACACCACATTGTTCCCATATGTTCAGTTTGGCACTAGTTATCTCAAATGGAGTGCAAAATCCATGTCATTATTCATGTTGCATACTCCAGACACCATACTAATTTTTCACCAAGTTTATACCAAATTGATGCCTCATTTTATTTGTAGCAGTTGGCATTCGCAAGTGGCACAAAACCATTTTTACATTTCAAAAATTCCATGTGGCCGAGAGCCATCTTACATAGTTTTAGCTACATCACATAGTTTCAACTTCAGATGCATCTACTATACGTGGGTAGGCAATTATGGAGTCATAGCCTACTAGAGTTCTTGAGCCACCTACATGAGAGGGTTGGACAACACATCATTCCAATCCAAGTTATTCATAGATTATGATCCACCAAATAGGGGTGGGTAATGATGAAGTCAATGCTAGCTTGAGTTCTTGAGTTGCCCACACATGGGGATTGGGAAAGCCATCAATTCAGTCCAATATATTCACTATTTGATCACCATATACACACATAGGATGTCACCAAGTTTTAGCATTGGTTCGCATACCCAATGAGGTGTATTCACTCATTTCTTCTCTCTCTCTCTCTCTCATCTCTTTACTTAGTTTATATTTACTTCTGATGTTTCTTAAGTAAGGACTGATTTATACATGTTTCATTCATAGGACATGCAATGGAGCAAAATTCACATACTCGTATCCACATTCATGGGCTTCACCTCTTAGGTAAGTCCAGGTACAACTTTCTTTCCTTTATCCTAGTCATTTCACTTATAGAATAGAGGGGGGCAAATGTAGTCATATAAAATACCATTTTAATGCAATGAGTGTCACTTGAGACCACCATATCTTTAAATTAGCCATAGACCTATCTTAGAGCCTCTTTTTATCTTTTTATAGCTTATGTGTGCACTCTGCCCTTGACCAAATATACCAAAAGCCACATCAGGTCATTGCCTAGGCATCCAAGACCCTTTCTCACTCGTTCCAACCACATGGATAATAGCGTGGACCTTTGGTCTATAGCACATTGTGTTATTGGCAAAGGGGTAGTGTTATTGACCCCAAACTGTCTTTATCCCTAATGAATATCTTTCCACTTCCCAAAGAATTTTACGGTCAACCTAGACTCATTTCATGTCTCAACAATCACTAGAACACTATATAAATACCAATCTCATTCATTTATCTACTAGATGGAAAATAGATGCAAATCCTCATGAACAAAACCAAAAATAGTTGTGCAAATCAAGGTCATTGATCCCTATTCTACCCTACTTCTGCATACACCCATCTATAGTAGTCTAGAGCTCAGATTATTCAATTTTTCAATCTCAATAGACATTCAAAGCATTCAAATTGGATTTCATATTATTGTTCACTTGCACTTGTACTTGGACTTAGATTGGGAGAACTACATCAGGCTTGATCCCTTTTCGAGGTATTGGTATGTAGGCAATGCTCAGCACATGGGGTGTTGAGGTCATGTCCAACCTACCCTAATACAACCACTCTACTTATAATTGTGTTCCTTAAAACCTTAGCAAGTATGGAGGCTTAGGGTTTCATACTGAAATCAGTCAAAATATGGAATAGACAATGATTTAGGACTCATATACATAGACACAAGCTTCTCAAAATAAGGTGAACATCCTCCCAGAAACTCAAAAAATTTATCTTCTCAAGTTTATTATCATGACAGAGGAGGACACTAGCATATTGTGTTATTGGAAAAGGGATTGTGCTACTATCCAAAGAGGACTTAACACCTATTTTTTGTTGATGACACCCTATATTATTCCTACACAATTTCCAGTCTATCATTTGTCTATCTGAGTCCTTTCTCCAGCTAAGTATCTCTTTTGTAATTCATTATTGTTTATAGGCTAAGCAAATAAATCAGTTATTTTACAAATAAATGGTTGTTGATATTGATATATTTATTCCCTGATTTATATAATCAACTCTTTATCTACTTAGGTTTTTACATTCTATAATTCCCAAAATAGTTAAATCAGTTTGGTATGCTAAAGGACATTCTTTATTCACTTGAAGCATTGAATTGAATTATGTTGGTGCTCATGCATTGACTAGTTCTTAACAACCAATTAATATGCTTAGTGTATTTACATTACAGTGGAAATTTACTTGGTAAATATTGTGATGATGTGACCTTTATAATTAATACACTGTTTAAATTCTCTCATCTCTCTTTTGTAATATAAATACAAATTTTGAGAAGGAATAATTAAATATTGAATTTGATTTTTGGTTTAATGAAAAGATAATACATTGAAAAGCATGAATAAAATACCTTAGTCAGTTTGTAGATTGTTATTGGGCTTGTATTGATCTATGAAATTAGGCTGGGATCCCTTATGATATTTAATCTCATGATTAAAAAGATGTTGATGTAATAACATTTAAAGCATAAGTCATGATTGTGATTCATATTTGTGCAAGGGTATGTTTGAGTAAGGGCAATGTCTATCCAATTTAAGTTGTTTCTATTATGTTCTAATTCTAAAAGAGTCAGTGTATGGTTTTATAAACTCATCAAGATCATTGATAACTACACCATAGGTTGATAGGGAATTCAACTTATCCATGATAACTTAATGAATGGTTATGTTAGGTTCCACTTATAATTATTAGGTAGTTGTTTGATGTGGTTACTTTTGTGGGTGTTGTACCTTTTTGAACAAACATTTAAGTCTTGAAGATACATAAGTGGTCGAATGACCTAATATGATCTCATGAATGGAATTCAAGATGTATAAGTGATTATACATCTAGAATACAATCTAACGAGTATTGGGCTTACAAATGTTCGAGTGAACTTGTTTAGTTTATAATGTTATTTGATATTTTGTGTTGAAAATAAATTGTTTGTTTTCTGATCTATTGCTCTATGATGTAACGATCATTTAACTAGTTTGTTTGAAAGCCTAGCTATTTTAAATCAATGAGAAAGGTAGTTCAATTGTGGTTATGGCCACAAATGACGTTGATGGCCTCACATAAGTTTAACAAATGTTCAAACTTAAAATACACGAACATGGAGTTCAAAGTTTGTGAATGATTGTCTTTTTGTGCTTCATGATTAAGTAAACATTTTTATGTTTCAAAGTTCCATTTAGTACTTATACTTTGATGAGACATAGCGTCCCTAGATGCTTCCATTTGTAAATTGTCTTACGCTAACTCTTGACTTATTTTGCATCATGAAGGACAATTATGCAAATGTGTTAGTCATTAATTGATTTGTATGTGGGTTGTGCGAGCATAACTTCCTTAAAATTAGGGTTTTTGAAATCTCAAACTTTTGGGGTTATGACAAGAGAATATCCTTATACACTTTAGATTTGGTAAATAATTCAAGGATAAATATCTTGGCTTTAAAATTTTATAATTGATCCATAATATCATAATATTTTGAAAATTATAAATTAAGATTAAGAGCTTGGCGGATATTGGGAGGGATACATTTTGGTCATTCCCACCTTGGGATTGAGGAATATTAAGAGGGAAGTATCTTTTTGGAACAAGAAGAATTTACATAAGGCACTAAGGCTCTTCTATCATTAGCAAAGGGAAAAGGACATAAACATGAAACCCTACCACAATTGAAAAAAACCTAATATGTAGTTGAAAGATATTCTAACATTTTATAAAAAAATTATCAAAGACATATACTTGAGAATGAAAACTATCATTTTTTTATAGTAAGAATAACATGATATGTAATAAGATACACATGCTAGGATTATACCATGTAGATTTATACACTTGAAATCATGACATAATGGAATCACATTTAAGATTTGTATTGAAAAAAATAATGCGCCTATCCATAAAAAGAGACATATTGCACTTAGAGACAAAAAAATGATTATAATAATTTATTCAATCAATGTCTAAGGTTTGGAGAATGTGATTCTAAACAAAACCTAGAGAATAGGCACATAAACAATCACAATATTAGCAAGCACACAACAACAACAACAACAACAACAACAACAACAACAACAATAATACTAATAAAATAAGTAACTTGGGGTTCGAAATGAAACATAAAATATCAAGGGCTATTAAGTATAAAATGATGTAATTGAACAAACCCTAGAAAAATTAGATAAATTCATATTTACCCAAAGGAATAAGATCTAACCATGAAATGGGTGAGTAACATGCAAAAAAAATGTGAATTCATCAAAATGTGTTATGAATAAATAGATTTCAATCAAACTACAATACAAATACCTCTGAACATTTAACTAGACCTAAAATAGATGTGAAACAATAAACTATGCCTAATTGATTTGACAAAACTAGAGAAATAAATAAAAATGTAGGGTTTAGAAATGTATCTTTAATATCATGGGATCATGTAAACAATCATCAAATTATGATAGTAAAATTTGATGTTTTGTGTCAAGACAATGAGAACCCAATAAGATAATGACAATATGAGATGATTATCCAAAACATTGAGTTTCACTAAGTACATGCCCTATTGGGTCATTTATGATCTAAGGTAGTTTGTATTTATTTAATGTTTTTAGTTTTGTTTATTTAATTGTTTTGGTTAATTGTCGGGTTAATTAAGATATATTAGTTGGTTTCTTTATAACTATCTTGAGCAAGCTTTTAAAAAGATTGCGGATGTCCGATAATAAATAATGTATGTTGAATATTGAATATTTTTTAATTAGTTATTCTTCTAGTCCTAGCCCTGAATAGTGGTATCGGAGCCACACCAAAATTGGAGGATTGAAGAGTTGAGGTGTGATAGGCAAATATGTTGAATATTGAATATTTTTGAATTAGTTATTCGTCTCGTCTTAGCCCTGAACAGTGGTATTAAAGCCACAACAAAATTGGAGGATTGAAGAGTTGAAGTGTGATAGGCAAATATGTTGAATATTGAATATTTTTTAATCAGTTATTCTTCCCATCCTAGGCCTGAGCAGTGGTATCAGAGCCACAACAAAATTGGAGGATTAAAGAGTTGAAGTGTGATATACAAAACCATTATAATAGCATTGCAACAACTCCCTAAACTGGTCAAAGTAGTCTCCAAGGTGAAATGATATAGAAATAAAATCTTGTATGCTCCACCTATATGATGACCTCTTAATGCAATACGACTGAGTTTGTATACACAAAATTTGTATTAGAAATTTATAGTTTCAAAACATATTGAAGCCAGAAATATAGTGGAACCTTTATCTCCATTTTCCTATCATTTCTTTTATTGTTGTCACCTATGTCGATCCAGTTAAAATTTGGCTAAGACATCAAGAGTTGAAGCTCTAGAATCCTGTTACAGATTCTTACAGAAGTGCCTGCTAAATCCGTAATGAGAAAGGTAATTCCGATCATTAATTTTTTTTAATGAATATATATTGAGGACTATGGCCTAAAAAATTGCAAAAGTGGATTTATTTAGTGCTCGGCTCTACATGAAAAGGCAAAGACACAGTTAAGGTATTTTTAAAAAAAACTTTCATATACATCTGAATGGTGACCATAGTAAAATAATCTGTATACGAAATAAGAAGTACAGGTTCCTTTTGACTCCACATTAGATCAATACACCATATCAATGGTTGAATCAAAGATATAACTACAAAATATATTGAAAGTGTAACCAATTAAAAGAACATTGAAGTCTTAAACATGGTGCAACAAATTAAAGAAGTGCAGTAAGTTTTATTTGTTTGTCTTGCTTTTTTGGCTTGTGGGATCCATACTAAAGGTAAATACATGATGAAAAAAATTGTTCAAAAATTACTTCATGAAAATTTCCTTTTACTTTTTCACATTAAAAAACTCATAAATTGAGTTTTTTTTTTTTTTTTAAAGTTCAAGATTGTTGAAGGCAAGTCAGTTAGAGGATATTTTGTTAAGTCACTTATTCAAAAGGTCAGGGGTTCAAAACCCATTGGATATATATATTTTTTATCAAAATTTATTTTGACGTAGTTTTATATAGCCAAAGCATTAAAAGAGGTGTAATAGGAGATATAAGGGTGTAAGGCATGGTTAGTGCATTTTTTTACAAGTCTCAAAACCTTTGTAATTAGAATCTATTTGGTGGGTCAAGGCCAGACCTTGATAGCTTTCATTGTTTTAATAGCACCATGGCAAAAATCGTGATCTTAATCTCTAAAAAATGGATGCTTAACACCAAAAAACTACAAGGAACAGTCAATGAACATGGAAAATATGCTCATTTTTTATGATTTGTGAGAAATAACTAAAAAAGACATTATTCCACCCGCTAAAGCTACAAAATTACTTGAGTATAAAAAATGAGATAAGCATGCTCTTGCTTTATTAAAATATTCATGTTCTACATAGGTGATTATTCATATTGAATCTATAAAAACCGGTGCATAGAAAGCATTAAAAGATCTGTATGACAAACAACTTGCCTATAAAAAGATTGATCTCTTAATTCAATTTCTTAATAATAAGCTTAGCACTTAAGAAGATGTATCTGAATCTCTCTCTTGCATGAAAACTCTAAAACAAGAGTATTGTACTACAGGGGGTAAAATTGATGATGAAATGTTGATTTCCATCACATTACATGGCCTTAGTTCTACATACACTTTTTTTTTGAAATGCTATAACTTAGTGATAAGCTTAATGGTGCCACATTTAATCTATTTGTGAGTTATTAACTCAGCACGAGTGATAATTTACAAAGAAGAAGAGTACGCATACTAAAGAAGATTACTATACAAAGAATAAGTACCCTCACAAAGATCATTAGCATATACAATGATAGTTTCATAATCATTCTCTACAATACTCTCTGAATAATTTTTAAGTCATTCTCTAAGACATTCTTCACACCGTTCTAGATGGTCTCCACAACATTCTCATCAACACTCTCTAGGATCTTCAAAATGTAAACATCACCATAGGAATTCTTCTCAATCCTATAGTTCTTCTAGTGATTCAACTTCTTTTGGATCTCATTAGCATAGGAAAGATCCAAAATGTTTCAAATGTGGTGGTATTGAACATCTTGCAAATGTATGTCCTTCTCAACGACCCCATTGTCCACATAAAAAAAAGCTGAGGCAAATTATGTGGATAATTCTAGTAGTAGGTCATCTGGTTGCTCTAGTTATTCTAACACTTCATATGATCAGGAGGCATCTTATATGACTGAGGTCTATGGTCCCGATGGACCTGACAACCTATTCTAAGTGATCAATGATTCACCCATCTTGTGCAAACTACTAATATCAAGACTGAGATCTATTTTAGTAGCATTTTTTGGATTGCATTCTTGATTTCAATTCTATTTTTGGCTTTCTTTATCTGATATTTATGACATGGATCATACATGATTATTTGGTTTTGTTTCTCTCATTGCACAACTTCTCACCTCTTCCTTGATAGGGGGAAAAGATATAGCATTTGGTTGGACTTCGATCAGTTGTCGATGATATTACGAGTTGACAGGGGTTGCTACCACCTTTAATGTTGAGCAAAGGTCATCAACATGTGTTGGACATCAGGGAGATGTGTCATTCATAGTATAAGTTAATCACTTTGGCGGGCTTCTGTGTGGAGCTTTATGTGGATTGATGTAGTTAGAGAAGCTTTGATTGTGTTTTATTGTAATATGGAGGGGATGAGTAGGCCTTGATCATATTTATCAGCGTTTTATGCCACCACTCACAAGGCAGGCTTCTGTATGGATAGGCATTAGTTTTGGTCAGTACCAAAATGTACAATACCCTAGTTGTAGTTGCTTCAAAGTTTCTTTGATGACTTTAGAGTCATTGCTCCTATTCTTTAATCTTCCATACCCCTTTGGATCAAGGAAGAGTTTTTTGGTCATTTATGATCCAAAGTAGTTTGTATTTATTTAATGTTTTTAGTTTAGTTTATTTAATTGTTTTGGTTGGTTGTTGGGTTAATTAAAACCCGTTAGTTGGTTTCTTTGTAACCAACTTGAGCAAGATTTTTAAAAGCGTGCAGATATATAAAATTAAATAATGTATGTTGAATATTGAATATAGTTTAATCAATTATTCCTCCCACCCCATGCTTGAACATGCCCAAACCATCAAGTTCTACTTCTAGGAAATCTAGACATGATAAATCTATTTTAAAATTGTGTTAATCTAATCTAAGTCTCTAAACCAAGCTCAATTTTCCATGCCTTTGCTCATATCATTAGGAACATGGACTTCTACTTCTCGCCCTAATTAGACAGCTATATTTGGAAACTATAAAGAAAACAACATATGTTTTGGTAAATCCATTATCAAGTACCTGAATAATGTAAAATATAAAAAGTAACACTCTAATAATTGTAATAATTCATTAAGTAATATGGTACAAAGCAATGTATTTCTAACATAAACTTCAATGTCACAATGATTGTTTTATTTCCCTAAATGCTTGCAGATGCTCAATAAACTCATGTGAACAATAAATGCTTTATTTCATGTGTTAGATGACCATTAGATTGATAACAAATGCCTAAATGTACTAGGGTATTTATATATTTATAGATGACTTAAATTCAAATTAAAGCCTTATTAGTGCACAAATTGATATCCAATAGTGAAGACAAGTAAAAATAAGGATCAAGGATGCACAAAAGGGCCAAAAACATTAATGCCAAAACCATACATTGACACTTAAAACATGTCCAAAGTGTTAATGCATGATTTTGGACAGACATAAACAAGATATCCCAATGTACAGGGAGAGCAAGATGTGATCATATCTGGAGGAAATGAAAATGACAACTAGAGGTGCCAAAAGGTGCATGGACCACTACAAGTTAAAAAATGTGCCACTAATGCCTAATTTCAACCAAGAATTTGCAAGTACATAGACATCCTAGTTATATATCGTTTAACAAATAATATATGCTTGGCAGGGGGAAGGGGGGGAGGGCGATAGAGATACTTTTCAGTGTCCACAAAATGATACTTTACATGAAATTCCTTAATTAATTATTAAAAGTTTCTAATACATATAATTGTTATCTTGTTTGATATGATAAAAAAAATTAATTTTATTTTTTATAATAATACAATTATTTATTAAAAAATCAAATACTATTAGAAAATTAATATCAATAATTATTTCTTTGTGCAAGAATGCTACTACTAATATTCAAGATCAATAATAATTGCTAAAATTTTAATATCAATAATTATTTCTTTGTGCAAGAATGCTACTACTAATATTCAAGATCAATAATAATTGCTAAAATTTAGAAGAAATGCAATCTAATGTGTCAAATTGAGCATATTTTTCAATAAAAGGGTGGCAAAGAAGCTCATGGGCAAAAGGCCTTGCAGAAGCCTCTAAACACAAGCACTGGCTAACAAAATCTTTCAAATACTCACCTCGCCCTTCTGGTGGAATCGGAATAACATGTGCTTTGGTAACCATTCTAACCCTAAACTTGATACTATCTCCCTGCACATCATGGCACCCACTACACTCCAACAAACATATCCCCATACTCCAAATATCCAATTTATAAATATCAACACTTCTCTTCAACCAATAATCATAATGATAAAATCTTTCAGGGCTTAAATACTTAGCTGTCCCAAAACATATATTATAGCTCTCTGGCACCCTAGACTCATCCACAACAATACTACTGCCAAAATCTGTTAACATCATTCCCAACCTTATTAACCAAAATATTGGCTGGCTTCACATCCATGTGAACAATATGGTTTTTTTGCAAGTAAACAAGAGCATTAAGCAATTTTCTGGCAAGTAACGAGATGTCTTTATCGCTCAATTCACCCTTTTTGTGAAGAATGTCCCTGAGTGTCCCACCGTTAACATACTCTGTTATGACACCATACAAATATTTATCCTTGTCCATTAATTTATCCACAATACCAATGACACATGGATGAGGATGGTCTTTTAGCTCCTGTAAAACCTGTATTTCGTGTTGTATACAATCTCTAGCCGCCGAGAAAGCTTTATCAAGTGTTCCCATTTCAACTACTTTTAGTGCATATTTTTTTTGGCCAGACTGTTGTACATGGCGAAGCTTGTAGACATTTCCAGTGGCCCCACTACCCAGTCGCCCGACAAGTTGAAGGTCATGCGAGTTCAAGTTGTTGCAATTCCGATCCACACTATTGGGTTCAATGGCAAAAGCCTTAGCAGGTTCGAGTGATGTGTAACTTAGTCGCTTCCTCTTCGATGCTCCTCTTTTAGTTGACCTAGAGAATAACTTAGCCAGATCTTTGTTGCGAACGATTTTTCTAGGGCTAGGGGTGAGGCCGTTGCTATCACACCTTCGCTTGGAAGGTGTGCGCACAAGTGTTCGACTTCGACTTCTCTCTTCATTTGTTGATGGCTTACTTGGAACATATGACCAACCCCTATGACTAACAGACCCCTTACCTTGCAGGGTCGATCTACATCGTGACGTGGGACTGGAGCTGTTGCAGCATGACATGGAATCCCCTAGGCCAAAAGGGTCTTCGCGCATCATATCACTCATGAAGCTAGAACTACTAGTACTCATGTTGTAAATACAACGGCGATGAGAACCACACGAATCTTTGAAAAATGGCCTTTGAACATTCTTCTTATAAGGAGCTAAATTGCTCGAACGGTGGCGACCCATTTTTATCTCGATTTTAAGCTAACAAAATTGGTTACCATATACTTACAATCATCGGCGATGGAGTTTAATTATGTGCTAGTATTTATGGAATCTCGATGCAGTCGAATTTATGGAATCGCAAGACTTTATAAATTGAAGGATGAAGTTGCTAATTTTTTCGGAGTACAGATCTGGTATGCCAACAGTCTAAACTTTAATAATCAAACTTAAATGTGTGGATTTATTCTGAAGTTAAACCCTATCCGAAACAAAGTGTCTAAGCAAATAATTACATGATTTTGACGGACTGCGTCGGGGTTTAAAGGATGGTCCAAATTATCTCTCTCCAAATTTAGTTTTCAGAGAACAAATTAATGTTTCATTGATTGTGGAGAACAAATTATCCTTTTGGTATCAGGGTGCACTTATAATTGGTCCCCTGTGGCTTGGTGTCGAGAATTGAGGGTATCTATCTATCGCGTCAAAGTTATTAAAGGTATTTGAAGATATTTGGGAAACTATAAGTGACAGAGCCAGTGACTTCAAGTTTGGTTTCATAGATCAGAAACTTGAGTCTCTCTCATTCGTCTTGTTGAGCCTTAAAACTCAAAGTCGAGGCCTGTTGTTCTTGGTCTCGGAGGCCTAATTTCCTTGGTCTCAATCTCTTTTATAAACAAATTTATTATAAAGGAGTTCATCAAACAATGTCAGCATTGGCCATAACCTAAAAAATGAACTTCACCTTTACCATTATATCAAATTTATTATAAAGGTGTTAATCAAATGCTGTCTGCCTTGGACATGAACAAAAAAAAGAAAACTGTGTTTATCATTATTTCTAATTACTATTAAAGAGTTATTCAAATGGTGTCTGCCTTGGCCATGAACTTAAAAACCTAACTTTACTTTTACCATTATATCAAATTTACTAGAAAGGAAATATTGCAAGAGTGAGTTGCAATGATAGTTGGTGTTGCAGACCAATCTCCACCACCCATTGGAAATGGGTCTGTTTGAGTAGGGCCTAAAGGATTCTTATCCAAGAGAACATCTTTGGGTGGTTTCCTTTTCAAGTTCGCAAGAGTTCAATTTGCAGAGTATTGTGAAATGAGTAAGTCCCTTCCTTCAAGAGGCAGTGGCATCAGACTGTCTGGAATACAGACAAAAATAATGAGAAAAGACAGTATAGACACAACAATAATAATATTTGTACAAAATAAACTTCAGAAAAATTCTACCATATTTTACACTGCCAAGAAACCAAACTCAAAACAAAAACAATGAATATATTGAGAATTTATAGTTACAATTTTTTAAAAGGGTAAAGAATTATCAAGTGGGTTGTAGCCCAACGGCAAGGATGATGGTGTAAAAGGTGTTGCCTAGCCATCCACCAAGCTACAAATCTTAGGAGAGACCAAAAAAGGGATAAGGCAGGGATCGTGCCTCTGGATGAATTTCTGGACCAATTTGACAGAATGGACACCTCTCAATCCTTGGCACTAAACTGAAGAAGTGTTCTCTATGCCTAATTCATGTAAAAACATGATTTCAATAAAAAAGAAGGATAAAGAACTTCAAGAGTCTATCTAATCTTTTAAGGATAGCTTTCCACAAATACCAATTGATACATCTAAATCTCATTTAGGGCATCTAATTCTAGCACATGGTCTGAGTCGGGAAAGACCAATATTTTATCTATAGAGAATTCTCCTATAAAGAGGGCTCACCCTCGGAGAATTCTTCGAGCTCTGTGGAGGATGTCAGGCGTAAATGATGGTAAGAGGCTATTAGGTTGTAGCTTTAGAGCCAGTAAATTTTCTTAGGCCTCGAATTTCTGTATGGTAAGAATCATTCACAAGACAATGGCACATAGTTGAGTCTTAACTCATAACCAAGAGACTACAATGATTATGATTATATTAGTTGCTGTATTGCTAACAGACCAGGCACTTGTTCATGTAATGGTGATAATTTTGGCACAATGGTTTTTACTTGGGGATATTACAGTCTCACATGTTCTACATCCAATAGACCAAGTTCCCAGTTGGGACATAGGCTTAATTTTGGAGATTATGACCCGAAAAGTTCTGGCTTTTGTGGCTGATAAAGAGAAATGGATATGACAGAATGGGTTCTTCATCTCAATTCAAAAGAAGAAGAAGAGCATAGAATTCAAGAGATTTTGATGGTTAATACATAGATTTGAGCTTCGTATACAAATCTTTAAAGCAAATTGATGGATGGCTTTATGCCCGAAGTCTGTACACTGTGATCTCTCTAAGAGAACCCACATGGTAATGAAGCTTAAATATTAGCAACTACAGAATTTCATGAAAATTTAATAAGTTATCATCACACCTGGAGTAGAGGTGTTTCTACAAGCAACTTCATATTTTTTAGTGCAATCTAAGAACCTTAAAAACTGTCTGGAAGAATTTTTCAGATAGGTTGAAGCTCAAAGCATTCACTATAAGCATTTCACACAAATGTAAAAGAATGCACAAGCACTAACTAGGAGAGTATTTCACACAAATATTCCACTCTGACACATATGTAAAGATTGCAAATGCACTAATAATAAGTGTTTCACACAAATGTAAGATAGCTCTTATTAAAATGTGGCACCTGATGGTATATAGATTGTGCTTTCAAGTTAGGGGATTTTCATCATGTTAAATCCGTGATTAAATACTAAAAATAATTGTTAGGAAGCTCGAGTATAAGCACCTAAAAGTTTTAACGAGAAAAACTCGGATATGATAAACCTAGCAGTGCTAATATTTTTTCACAAGTTGGCTACTGTATACCATTGCTTGTTCACAACTTGACTACTGTATACTCTTGCTTGTGATTCCAGAAAAAGATTGATTCACTTAAGCAAGATTGATTCACTTAGGCAAGGAAAGCATAACAATAATCTGTGAAGCAATTCCTCAAGACTCCGGTAACTTTTTAAAGTTATGATGCACCTAATCAGCATTCCAAAAGGATGTTAAAGTTGTAATGCCCTCAATTTTACAACTGCAAAAGGAATGTTAAATGCATTTTAAAAAAGCATTAAATAAAGTCCTAGAAAACTGCATTACTTGATAGCTGATAGCTGATGGCACTGAAGAACTATTTTATACATTAATGTCAGAGGTTTGCTGCTTCACACTTGCATTATTAAGGCCCAAATGTACAAAGCATTGACAGAATGGAATGGAATGTGCTTTGCTTGGGCTTTCTAAAGGATTGGATGAGGCTTATGAGACAGAAAGTTTGCCTACTAACCTTACGGTCTCATGGAAGGGTAATTCTATATTTTTTCTGCAAGTTAAATTAGAAGTATTTTTCCAAAAAACTTTGTTTAAATAAATAACTGTTTGTTTGATTGACAACAACAAAAACTTCGGAGAAGCTACTGCAAATGTTCTGCCCCCTATTGCTTCCCACCCACCAAAAGCTTCTTTCCTAAATGTTTAAACAGCAGCGGATTCTTATTTCAAGGTATAGATATTTTTTTACCAATTTTTAAAATTCTGATGATGCATGGGAACGCTGCAAGCAAAATTATAGGGGCAGTAGCCCAGCATGCAATCCTTACCTAACTTACCATTTGGGGAAATATTTCCAATGCCAAGGACAGCAAATACCAGAAGAAGTTGTATGTCATATTGAGGGAAAATGCACAGGGGAGTCAAGGCTAGAAGGGAAGAAAATGCAATATGGTGTACGGTATGATGTAAGAATGCGAGGAAATAATAGGATGCACAAGAGTGGAGCATAATGCAATATGATGTAATGGTATAATGGAAGAGAGAGAGAAAATAATGGGTCACAACGATGCAATCTGAGATAGAAAGTAGCCATGGAATGCAACAGTACTATAGAAGGGGAGACAAAAATACAGGAACACAAAAAATGATGAGAATAGAAAATTTAAATCAGAATCATTTATCAAGTGTTCAGGATGATCGTTGGCAGTATTTGTCCAACCTCTTATAGTTTTATGATATAGGGCTGGGTCATTGTAAATTCTATGCACGTTGGATAAGCTTTCTAGACTCTCGACTTCAGATAAGCTTTCTTCAGTTGAAAGCATGTCTTCCGTGTGAGCTGCAGTTAATATGGATTTTATGTTGGTTCTGGTTCATATAGATTTATACATTATTTTGTTTTTATGTTGGTTCATAAAGATTTACAGAAGCATAATGTTTCTATACAATGGAAACATGTAAGCTTTTAGCATTAGACAGACCAATTGTGGTCTTTGTTTCACAACTCACAGGCCATTTTTTGACAAAATGAAGAAAACAAAAGCAAGATTATGATAATCCATACATTTTCTTCACATCGTGTAATTTGTGCTGATGCAGAAGTGATGCAGAAGTCATACCATATGAAGAAAGCCAATAAATTGACAGAATGAAGAAAACCAATGAGATTATTTCATAAAAAAATTGCATATACATTTTCTTCCCAAAAGCAAATTTTAAAAATTGTTCTCAATAGCATTGAGAAAGGCCTGCATATGTTATCTGTACTACCTCTTTACCGGCAAGCCTTGTCACCTATCCTTAACATGAACATGTGACGATTACTTTTGCACGGAAAATCTATACACCATAGTATGACTGTAGATCTGCCCTGGTTTGTAAACTGTATTGGGAAAGTTTGGGTTGTGAACACCATCAGGGAAGGTCTGGGACTCTAAAGCCAAGGCTGAATATTCTCCATAGATTGCACCTCCTTTTCCCACAGTTCTCTTCAGCATATTAGAACTATAAAATTGCAAGCCTGGTGCACTTGTCCACAAATTCAGAATCCTGCCACTGAAATCATCTTTCACTCTCACTGCATGTCTCAGACCAGGCATCTTCTTTGGAGGGTCCAGAGCCATATTTACATCATACCCTCCAGGCACATTATTTATTCTGCTCCCAACAGTTGTTTCTTTATTAAAATCAAAAGGCGTTCCTTCTACAGGAACAATAGCCCCTGTTGGAATAAGATTTTGATCCACTGGAGTATAAGAATGAGCCCATATTTTCACCTTGTTATCAAGTATGGTTCTGCTACTGTTATGGCCTGCAAGGTTCCAGTAAGTATGCTGGGCCAAGCACACAGGGGTGGCCTTATTCCTGGGTATGGCCTTCATAACAAGTGCCAACTCCTTGTTTCCAGTTATAGTATAAGTAGCATATACATCAAGGTCACCAGGGAATCCTAACAATCATCAACCGACAGAATTTACATTAAAAATGTAGAACTTGGAAACAAAAATAAAATTTTCCATGCATTGCCTAAGCCTGTTGGGTCAGTTTGGTGTAATATAAGATGCATTTCTTTAAAAAAATGGTAGAACTTAAGACCCTATACCGAGATTGATCTATCAAGAAATCACATTCTTACCTTGTTCTCCATCATAACTGTGGTAAGTAAATTGAATAGATGGTTGAGCTCCCTCTTTAATTTTGACTACTTTCCATAAAACCTTGTCAAAACCCCTTTTTCCCCCTGTTCATAACAGCTTATCACAACACGGTCATCTATCTAGAGAAGAAACTAATCAATCACCTAATCTGTGCAAGAAATGAAAGGAGGAACTTACTGACCATGGAGTGTATTATTCCCATCATTGCGAGTTAAATTGTATACTTTTCCATCTAAGGTGAACTCTCCATCCTTGATTCTGTTGGCTACTCGCCCCACAACTGCACCAAAGTAAGAATCCAATGTGCTATTCTGTATGCATGGATTTCAAGTTAGAAACATATAAATTTTCTGTAAGATCTCACAATCCCAGGCAAAATACATTAAATCAGATACTTACCATATATGAGTCAAGGGAGTCAAAGCCAAGAACAATGTCTCCTAGATTGCCTGCACATCAGTAACATCCGTGACTAAAACAAAAACATGAAATAACCTTATGCCCACTTCCTCCATTTGGATCAAAAGCAGAAATACAATGAAATTTATTAATCTTAAGCCCACTTCCTCCATTTGGATCAAAAGCAGAAATACAATGAAATTTATTAATCTTAAGCCCACTTCCTCCATTTGGATCAAAAGCAGAAATAAAATGAAATGAATTAATCTTATGCCCACTTCCTCCATTTGGATCAAAACCAGAAATATAATGGAATGTACTATGTGTGGCCAGATAATCACGAATTAATCTTATACCCGCTTCCTATAATCATGAATTAATCTTATACCCACTTCCTTAATTTGGATTTAATGCAGGAATATAATGGATTATATGGATATGTACCTTTGGCATCTGGCACAACTACAGACAATATCGTGGCCCCCAAATTTGTGAGCTTGATGCGTAGATCACCCTTTTCTAATGTGAAGATTTTTGGACTCAATGAAGAGGCCTGGGCTGCATAGAGAGAAGCCAAAACGGCAATAAACCCCACTAACCAGAGATTACGAGCCATGGCGAAATCAGCATTCAAGGCACAAGGAATGAAGATTGAACCAGATCCAATTCAGTTATATTGACACGGAAGGGCCTAATTTTAAGGCATGCGTTTCACGAGATAAGCTCAACACATTCAGGGTGATTCATCTTGATTTATGGTTTCGATAACAAAAATTATGTTAGTTTTCAAAATCAATTTTGAGTTGAAAGCGCGGAAAATAGAGTAGCTGTTAGTTATCTTATCCATGACAAATTGTTGCCTAGAAAATTATTGGTTCAGAGAGAGTGAACTTGCAGACCCCATATAAAATTAAAATAAATTAACAGGATCTTTGAACCTCGTTGAATTCTAACTTTGGAAGACCGCCGTCTGCCGTCGTGGTCAATGTCAATCTTATCCTTATCCAGTTGTTTTTAGATTAATCTGCCAGAAGAGAATTTCCACTTTTCAAAATTAATTTTAATAATTTTCGGACTAAATCAGGAGGGAGATCTAACAAAAATATATTATTTAAATATATATTAGACTAAAGATTTAAGTTTGTCATATAACCCTTTTTTTCTTTATTTTAAGAATAGATTATGGAGTGTAATCTTAAATATTGATGTTGGAGGTAGATTTGAATGCAGATGGAAACGGAGACGAAGGAGGAAGCTCGTTTCCTCCTTTTTCCACCAAAACTTTAACCTTAAGGTGTGTCTTATATATGTGCAGCTTTGAGGAGCGCGATTATGAGGGTACCACATGCAAGGAGGAAGGTGTAAAGTAACCAAGGTTCTTTTGGAGAATTGCTTGGGCATTCGACTGTTTGTGTGTGGATTTCTATTGGTTGTGGTGTGGTGGTTTGTTGTTGACAGTGGTGGTTGCTCGTGATTGTTTGTTTAATGTTTTTTGGTGGCGACCATAGTGTCTTTTGGTCGATGATTGTAATGGTGACAGAGTGTTGATTGGCTCTACCACAACGACGATGTCGGTGTTCGTTTTATCTACTATCTAGGGACGTTCTTGGCCCACAACTTTTCTATTGATTGTGTTTCGCCCTATGCTGTAATTAGAGTTTACGTCATTTTTTCTATTTATTAAGGTTTACTCCTAGGTTTATTTTAGTTTCACTGTTAAGTTTTACTCGACCAACACGGTTGTTGTGAGGGCTTATTGTTAGTCTTTCCATGTCTAACTTCCTTGATCGACATGAATATTGTGAATGTTAAAGTCGTATATACCTACCTGCCTATTATGTAACCTTCTATTTTTTTTTTTAATTTTTTAATGATAAAATTATGCCATTCTAATAATAAATATTGAATAAGAAAAAATGACAAAATTTAATTGAAATATATTCATTACTATATGAATTATAGAATAGTTTGGAATGCCTCGTCGTATTAAACACATATTTCAATCTACCTGTCGATTCTCATCGCATTGAACATCGAAGCAATTAACCCATTGCATGTGGATACTTTTCAAAAAGGTATGCATACCTTACTACTTGCAAGATTAGAACTTGGGACCTTCCTTTTGAGAGCACATGTTCTTCACCATTAAACCAATTCAAATGCATTAATACTTAATAAAATATATTATTCAAATACATATTATAATTTATTTTTTATTACATTATATAATATTATTGAAGTTATTATAAAATATATTATTCAAATATATTTTTTAATTTATCTTTGACTTGAATATGCAATATATCATTAAGATTTTTATAGAATATATTTTAATTAAATATCTATTTTAATTTATCCTATGTATTTTTTAATTTATCTTTGACTTTGAATATGCAATATATCATTGAGATTTAATTAAATATATATTTTAATTTATCTTTGACTATATTATACAATACATCATTAAAATTATTATAAAAAAGATTATTCAAATATATATTCTAATTTGTCTTTAACTAGATTATTCAATATATCATATTCATCTATCTTTGACTAGATTATACAATACACCATTAAAGTTATTATAAAATATATTAATCAGATATATATTACAATTTGTCTTTGACTCCACTCTCTATGAAGTTATTATTGTTATTACTATTATATTCCATGTTGTTTAACTCTTTTAAAGCTTCTATGTAAGGATGTGAATATTTACTTTGTAAAAGTGAAGTTTGTTGATATGTCAGTGTTTGTTTTTACAATAGTGCAAATTTATATGGATAAAACAAATTTAAAAGCTTAAATAGGTAAAGATGAATATGGATTTCAAAAGCATTTTTGTAAAGATGCGAGATTTTATTTTGTGAAAGTAAAGTTTGTTGATATGGTAAGTATTTGATTTTGCAACAATGTAAATTTATGTGGATAATGTAGACATTTAATTTCGATCATTTTTGTGTTTAAATTGAGATTCAGTTTAATTTTTAGTACATAATGAAATTTAAGTCTAAAAATCACTTGAATGTCTAAATTTATTTGTGTAAGTGATTTAATTTAACGTGACGAGACTTGCTTATTTGAGATATTAACATGTATGTACCCATAACTTAATTCGATTTTGACCCTAGTTAAATTACAACCTAGTGATTTGAGCTATTAATTCAAATCATTGTCAAAAGCCAAAAAGTACTAAGCAAGATTAATTATATTACAAATCTTAATTAACTTGCATAAGTAAAAATTCTAAATTGAATTAGTGAATTTCATTTATTAAAAAAAAAAAAAAAAAAAAAATGAAGTCAAAGGTCAAAGTAATTAATAAAGTGATTTATTAATTCCTAAATGTTCCAAAAAGGCGAGCCGTAACCTCACAAATATCTAAAGTAAGTTGTCATGACTCATAAATATTTGTAATTGAGGTGTCAAGATTTTATGAGAGCTTTGATCCAATCCAAAGTTAACTTGATTCAACCTAGGTTGTTTTAGACTTAACTAAAGTTAGAATTTAACCTAACCTCCCTCGGGCTAAAGTTAGTTCTTAGAGTTATAAATACAAGTGTCCACACCATATGCCAAGAAACTTTTGTGTGTGAGATTATTATATTGGAATACCTTCAAGAAGCTATTGAGAATAGTGTTATAATACCCATTTTATGCCAAGCTTCACAACAAGCTACAATTGACCTTTGGAGAAGTGCTACCACCATGGAGAAGCAATGACAAGAGTCTTTAATGTCATAGACTGAACATGAATATCCTATGCCAACAAGTGGACATAAAATTTGATAAAAGAGGTAAATTACTTGTATTGTTTTTATATCTATTTTATGATCTTGTTCATTATGTTATGCTCCTCATAGTTCTTAGACAAGAGTATTTCACTATGCAGTACACGACTAAAGTCACTATGTAAAGGAATAGACATTTTCATAGTAAGTTAGTAGGTATGGACCCAATTGATGTGATTGTGCCCTTGTGTTAGCCATATTTGAGACCATTTAGTGATAGGACCTAAGTTCCCTAAAGCTCTGACACAACTTGTCAGATTTAAGAGCACATATGATTACCAATGTATAAGCAATTAAACATGCGGAATTACACAGAAGTACAAGTAACTATCAATGAGAAAAACACAGAATATGAGAGGCAACACACAATTGTATTCAACTCATTACAGAAGGAAATTACAACAAAGAGATCACACTCTTTCATCCACTTCGTGGGCTTACAGTAATCTTCCCTCAAGAGTAATCTTCTCTCAATATAGGTCACAACACATAGCTAACACAAGCTGTTGTTCACCTCATTGTACTGCCAGTACAACTGAGTACGAATCGGTACTCCAAGTAGATCTCACCATGATCTTGCTCCTTGATGTATTGCTGTCACCTTGGATCTTGCTCTCCTGTAGATCTCCTTTTGACCCTTGCATACACACACCCATGCAGACCAACCTGATCTTACTTATCACATGTATATCTCCTCCATGATCTTGCAACACCCTACAGACCAAACCTGATCTTACATACCTAGAAGAACCCCTGTGATTCTTCCAGGGGAAGAACTTTCCAAGTTTTACACTTAACAATACAGCCCATGAGTCTATTATATAGATCTCATGCATACAATGATTAGACTTGCGGCTCAAGACTCGACTCAGTCTTTAACATGCAAACAACCCGTTCAACTAACTAACTATTCATCAACAACAATTCTAGAACTGCACAGGCGACAGACATCGGTCCCTGTCTAGCTGGAGGTGACCGACGTCGGCCGATCCTGCCGATGTCGGTTTCCTTTGCACTGATCACCTGACTGACGTCAGTTGTGCCTGTCGACGTCGGTGACTGTCATACTTAGCAACCTCCATGTTTGCATCAAGGTGAAGCTTTTAGCTCCACAACCTAACAATCTCCCACTTGGAGATAAACAGCTGCACCTGTACCTATACCAATACTTTGTCTAATCTACATCCTGACTTGTATTCCTCTTCAAGATTAATCTTGAAGACTACCCACCACACAACCTGTGGTGCACCTCCTGTCATCCAAATAACCTGCCGCATCCGCATCTACAAACACATGTAGAAAAGAACTTGACCCTACATCGCATGTATACCTGTTGTCGGTCCATCTCAGATACCTGAGAATCCACTGAACTGCCCTCCAGTGCTTTTTTCCCGAATCGGCTCCAAACTTTTTGACAGCTCCCACTGCATGGAAAACCTAGGTCCAGTACTCATGTACTTAACCTCATCATGTGAATTAGGACACTGCTCATAAAATTGTCCATCCCGTCGGCGTGCTCACCGGCTTCACACAATCATCCGGAGACAAAATCAACCTATGATCTCCATGTCTCTAGAACCCACTCATGCCAAAGAATTTCGCTGCTCCAAATTCTTCATGACATACCTCTGAACTAACTTTACCCTTAGCTCAGAAACCCTGCATGTATGACCCTGCATCAAGCAAACACACAACATACAGCAATAGAATGATGTCGCAACTCATCATCCACCTGGTAAAGTAAAACACAGTAGTTACACTGACATTGACTAAAGCCATGCTTTGTTCTCCACCTGTCAAACCTGTACCACTGTCCTGCAGCTTCCTCAAGACCATATGACCTGGCTTTTCATCTCACGTGTCCGTTCTCTCTATTCTTTAACTAAGGTATCCATTCGTCTTTCAGTGCTTTCTTCTCACTGGCAACCCTACCAAATCTCTCGCTTGGTTCTGCATCCTAATCATGCCATGCTCCCACTGTTTCCTAGATCCTTCCTGCTCTACAGTGAACAACGAGTATAAAGAAGAGGAACAACAAATTTGAGGCTTACTTACCCTTTCAGTCCTCCATATGGGCATTTGAGACTCCTTGATAGCTTGTTGTCTGCCCAAAATCCGTTACAGTGACCGACCTCGATCACCACACAGTCTACATCCAACTGACGTCAGTTCCATGTGCCTATCCTGACTACTGACCCTGCCGACATCGGTGTCTCCCTGTTGTCGATGTCGATCATCCTGACCGATGTCAATCTTACTGCCGTCGACATCGGCCCTTCTGACCGACGTCGGTCTTACCCTGCCCGACATCACTGGCTCTGATCTACACATGACCGACATCGGCACCTATTTATTCGACGTCGATTCCTCCTGACCGACGCCGGTACCTATGTTTTCCTATGAGTGACAACTTTTTACCCATGAGCTTTCTTTGAATCAAATCCCTATCCAAACTGCTCTGCTCAGAGGTATCCAGCCTTCTCCACTGATCTTTGTCTGCCATCTCCTCCAGAAACACCAAGGCTTTCCAGTTCTTAAGTCTGTCAAAGACATCTAACTTCCTCTTAAGAACATGCATCTCCTTCTTGCTCATGTGACCAAGCCTACAAAGCCACATCTCTGCAACAGAAGAAGAATCAGTAATATAAGCAAGTAGATAAAGAGTACCTGCTTTCTTACCACCAACTAATTCAAGTGCATCCACTGTGAGAGTTCTTGTGCATCTCTCATCACCCAACTTCCCTGAAGAAATTAGCCTTATCTTCAAGATCGAGACCTGCATGCCCTCCTTCAACACCCATGTGTTGGTTGCCTGCAATTTCAGCTTCACTTCCCCTTTGCCAATTCTTTGGCAAGGCACACCAGCCCCTAAATAAATCTTTCCAAAGTCTCCAAAGACCTTACCATGAAGAGATACTCTATTTCGAACTACATGGAAAGAGGCAATAGAATCTATAAAACAAGATTCTACTTTATCCAAGAAACATACCAGAGCATCCTGTGCCACATCACCTGCAACATCTGCTTCTTCGGTTCCTTCATGCTGATCTTCCACAAACCAACAATATTTATTTACCTGTTCTTTCTTTCTATAACACCGTAAGTGATCATCTATGCTTTTCAATTCCTCCATTCTTAGTGTACTTTCTTCTGCCATTGCTCTACTCCCACTCAATCAGAAACCCCTGAGAGTGACTTGTAATCAAACACAAACCGCTCCCTGCAACCTTAGCTTTGATACCAATTGATAGGACCTAAGTTCCCTAAAGCTCTGACACAACTTGTCAGATTTAAGAGCACATATGATTACCAATGTATAAGCAATTAAACATGTGGAATTACACAGAAGTACAAGTAACTATCAATGAGAAACAACACAGAATATGAGAGGCAACACACAATTGTATTCAACTCATTACAGAAGGAAATTACAACAAAGAGATCACACTCTTTCATCCACTTCGTGGGCTTACAATAATCTTCCCTTAAGAGCAATCTTCTCTCAATACAGGTCACAACACATAGCTAACACAAGCTGTTGTTCACCTCATTGTACTGCCAGTACAATCGAGTACGAACCGGTACTCCAAGTAGATCTCACCATGATCTTAATCCTTGATGTATTGCTGTCTCCTTGGATCTTGCTCCCTTGTAGATCTCCTTTTGAACCTCGCATACACACACCCCTGCAGACCAACCTGATCTTACTTATCACATGTAGATCTCCTCCATGATCTTGCAACACCCTCCAGACCAAACCTGATCTTATATACTTGGAAGAACCCCTGTGATTCTTCCAGGGGAAGAACTCTCTAAGTTCTACACTTAACAATATAGCCCATGAGTCTATTATATAGATCTCATGCATACAATGATTAGACTTGCGGCTCAAGACTCGACTCAATCTTTAACATGCAAACAACCCGTTCAACTAACTGACTATTCGTCAACAACAGTTCTGGAACCGCACAGGCGATCGACGTCAGTCCCTGTCTGACTGGAGGTGATCGATGCTGGCTTATCCTGTCGATGTCGGTTTCATTTGCACTGATCACCTGACCGACGTCGGTTGTGGCCTGTCGACGTCGGTGACTGTCATACTCAGCAACCTCCATGTTTGCATCAAGGTGAAGCTTTTAGCTCCATAACCTAACATTTAGTGCATTTTGAAACTTATAAATTTTATTCAACCCTACTTGCTGTGAAATGTTGAATTTGGAAAAATTATTGTTATCCTTTGATCATAGTTCACAATTATTCTACCTTGTCTAAATATTTTTTTCATTGATTATAACCACCTTTGGGCAAATCAATACCTTAGCCATATATGAGTTTTGAGCTTTAGTGTTATCTTTGCCACTAATTATAACTACCTTTGGGCAAATCAATACTTTAATCATAGATGGATTTTGAGCTTTTGTGTTATGTTTTTCACTAATTATAACTGCCTTTAGGCAAATCAGTAGCATTTGTTAAACTAGTTTTGAGTTGTTTTATTGTTGCCTTTGCCCAGTTTAGTTGTTTTACCCTTGGGCCTCTTCTGCAGAGCCAAAGATTATTTGTTTTTAGACCTTGGTTGTTTGTTACCTTTAGACCATCTAGTTTCTTGAGACCTAGCTATAGATCCAAACATACCTCATTACACACATAGTGGGACTATGTATAATCCAAATTATGAGAACTTTGTGACCAATGACCCCTTTGTTCAAGATTCGTATGGAAATGATGTAGCTTATGAGATAGATCCCTATCTATCTTATAATATTCCATATGTTGAATAAATGTTAGACCCATTACCATAGTATTTGGTGAATGCACCTATAGACACCTAAAGTTAGTCACAACTGGCTTTCAACCAGACTTTAGACCAATTCTTATCAACCATTATAAATTAAGCCTAAGAATCACTAAACGTCCCAAATTTACTTGTGCATCATTCATCAAAGCTAAAAATCATGTTGAGACATCCCTAATTGGGGTATTCTATCATATACAACAAATAACCTTTCACGGATCCATCCTTAATCATCTTACAGCATAATAACTGTCAATTTGGCCTATGGACCTATTAAGTGGGGCACTTGGACACTTAAATAAATCTTAAAATATCTAAAAGGTTAATCCAAATCAATTAACAAGTTAAACTAGATTAAATACCTAATTGAATTATCCACTTGAAATTAATGACCATCTAAAAAAGGAAATTCAAAAATTCAAAATATCTAAACCTTTCACATTGTCTTTATGAGTTGTCAAGCTCTTTAAAAAATATCTTAAAATATCTAATTTGAGAGTTATGCCTAGTTGTTTTAAATCATAATTACTTGACAACTATTAACTCAACTAGAGTTAGTTTTAACTTACCTAGATTTAGTTTGAACCCATTCTAGGCATAAATTTAACCTTAACTCACCTAGGGTGAGAGTTAATTCCTAAGGCTATAAATACAAGGCCTTACCTATTGAATTCATAATCTATTTTGGTGCAAATTTATTATGCACAAATATCTTCAATAAGCTCTTTGATGTAGTGTTATAATGCTTAAATACCTAGCAAGTAAGGTTACGATGCTCAAATCTTAAGTTGAGCAAAATCAAAAACCAAAGGCGCCAAGGAGAGAGGAGCCAAACAAGTTTCATTGCAAAAAACTTCTTGATGCACAAGTCACGCAAACTATTCAACAAAGCCATTTGAAGCTCTCAAGGAAGGTAAAAGAGTTATTGTCTTTTATGTTTTTATTGTGCTTTCATTTATTTTTTAATGATAATCTCTTCCTAGTGTCTAGACTAGGAGTGTAAGTGTTAGTGTGTTTATTTGAGTTTTATTACTTGAACTAATATCATACTAACCTACCTTCTTAAATTTTTGATCACAAATAGCATGCCTGATGGGACATGCACCCTACGAAGTTATCCCTAAAGCCATTAAGAGCATTCTACTAATGATTTTCATATAAAAATTTGAGCTTTCTAATCAAAACAAGTGAAAATTTAAGGCCAAGGGTGTTTTACTAGAAGTCGTGAAGTTGCCCTATGTAGTTGCAGTTTTGTTCTCTAGGGTTGCAATATTGCTACAATATTGTAACTCACACAATCATTATTTTGTCTCTATTTTTACGGTTTCGTGTCTAACTATCACTATTTTGCTAATTATTTTATGCCTACAGGGATTTTGTAATATTGCAATATCATGACTTTGACAGTCACGATATCATAATATCATGACTTTGACAGTCACGATATCATAATATCATGACTTTGCAAGTTGTGACATCACCAAACAATTAACTAGATTACCCTTAACCACTAATGGTTTGTGCTGACTTTCTAGGTCAAGTTGCAATATCACAAATTTTGTAGTAGTGATATTACCTTTATTTTAGTAATTTTGCACTTAGAGGAGTGGTTTTGCTTTAAATACTTTATTTTCATACAAGTTATAGTATTATGCTAATATTCATAGTTTTGTATAAGTTATTGTGGTTTTGCTCTATGTTTTACATTTTTGCACTGTGTGTAAACTCGTGAGCAAGATTTGACAAGACATTTATTCATCTATGAAGTGCTTCTAAGTGCAAGGACTTTCTAACATGTTTTTAGGATGAAAAGGCCATAAGGAGACATTTAAAACACTTATAAATTGCAAATTTCACATTTCAAGTTGGTGTTTTAATAATTATTTTGCTTAAGTCCTTTTCAAAATTTTCAAAAATAAATGCTAAAGGGATAAAAATTTCACAACACAACTCATTTTGGTGCAATAAAATAAACTCTCACGCTTAGTTACATACTCCTAAGAGTTGTTTGTTTTATGCTTGTTTGTTGAAAGTTATTTATTTTAATCAAAATGATTGATGTGTGTATACTCTCCCCCCATCCCCTTTAGGGAAATTGGGTGACCGAAAGTGTTAATTCTTTGTCTTGGTTGCTTTAGTCTAAAAGCATGAAAAAATGTCACTAAGGCCCTCCCTAAATATGTATGGTTTAGGTGACCCCAAAATGATCATAAAATATTTTCACTTGTCTTTATTATTCATGCATTTTGGCTTGTGAGTGAGAATTCATCGCCTCCTCACAGGGTATTTAGAGAAGCATTGACCTAGGAATTAATCTCCCAACATCGTTTCAACCCCATTCCACGGTGGGGTATATAAATTGAGTTGGTGAATCATTGAGATAATAGTTTGAGCAGTTAAATTACCTTTATTAATTACTACTACCCTTGGAATGTATGATCAACTCAGACATTTCACTAGACTAAGAAAGTGATGGATGTAGTGGTTGTGAAAAGGATAAGACCTTTTCACAATAATCTAGTTGACATGGATCCAATTGATGTGAGTATCTCTTGTGTTAGCCATACTTAGGACCATCCAAAAACATGCAAAAATTGATAGTTTAGAACAACCCTATTTGTTTTAGACATTCTATTGATGCAAGACAAGTAGCCCAAAGTTACATGTCACAGTACAAACCCTTGAGAGAAGAGGGAACCTAAAAACCCTAATTTTCATGCATTGTTACTTTTTGTACTAACAATTAAAATCCTCTCAAGAGCAAGTATATTGATAAAATTTTGGTAGTATTATGCAACCTTGTTAGTGTTATGATTTAGGATGTTACACTTAGGTGTTTGATCCATTTTATCCTTCCCTTGCATGTTTTTGAGTCTAAACTATTTGTTTGTCTTACCACGTTGAAAATGAGTTTTGTTTATACATCAATCCTTTGTTTAAGGAGGTGTTACGCTACTCCATTGACATCATACATGTGCCTCAATCTTTTTATCAAAATTTGTGTGTTTGTTAATTGATTGAAAAGGGTGTCATTACGTTGCCCAATTCATTTCAAATCTTGTATCTTTAAGTCTTGAAACAAACCATTGATCATATCTTTAGAGTGTGATAACATCGTTACACTGCTCGAATCATTTTAAAAACTTATTTATCTCGTGCCAAAATTCTAATTTCCAAACCAAAATTGTGTGTGCCTTTTGGAACTTTACCTAGTGCCATTATGTTATCCATTCTTGTCTAGCTTATTATTTGTTTAAAGAATCCTAATTTTCTACATTGAGTTAAAAAATAGCCTTGAAAGTTCAAAACCAAATATTGGTTGATTTTTGCTTGTGCCTTGTGTAATTTTGGGTTAGACATTGATCTTTCTCTTTTGGGTTGTGTAACTTAGGTTGATTCTTTATTCAATTTGAAAACTATTGTGTGTGCCTAGAGTTGGGAGAAATAGCCTATCTTCCATATGCCTAGAGTTTCATGCCTTCTACCAAATGGACCAAGTTCATGTTTAAATTTGAATGCCTAGTTTATGCCAAAGTGTTTCAAATTTGTTAGATTATATCTCATATCTTATTTTGTTTAAAGTCTAGTTTTTGTGCCTTTTCTAAAAGACCTAGCATATACCTGTTTTGAGCCTAGCTTTTGTGCATTCTTTGAAAGACCTAGCAACTTTTATTTTCTTAGATTAGACTTGTTTGAAACACTTTGTACCTAGAGTTGGAATTCTGACTTTTATTCATCCACTTGACCTTTTTTGTGTAAGACATTTGATGTTAGGCTGTTTTGAACCAGGTTTTAACATAGATTATTTAGAGATACAACTCCACTTTTTGACCAAGTTAGACCAAGTTCAAACCATTTATCCTTTGGACATTATTTTTAAGAGTTTGTATAACTCTAAGCCTTTTTCTCAAATCATTCATCATTGATTTGAATATGTCTCACTATACTCGTAGTGGAGCCATGTACAATCCAAGATATTGTAATGTGGTCACACAAGATGACTTTGTTCAAGACCCCTATGATGACGATGTAGTTTGTGAGATGGATCCCTATCCAATTGTTTTTAGATTAATTTGCTAGAAGAGAATTTCCACTTTTAAAAATTAATTTTAATAATTTTTAATCTGATTTAGGCTAAATTAGTAGAGAGTTCTAGAAAAAATATATTGTTTGAATATTAATCAGAATAGAGATTTAAATGTGTAATATAATCATTTTTTTCTTATTCTTAATTTAGGAGGGTTTTAATGGAGACAAAGATGGAGGAGGCTCATTCCCTTCCTCCTACCAAAACCTTAACTTTAAGGTTTGTTTTGCCTCTGTACAATTTTGAGGAACGTTACTATGAGGGCATCACATATCAAAGAGGAAGGGTCAAGAAGTCAAGGCTCTTTTGAAGAATTGATTGGGCATTTTATTATCTATTTATGGGTTTATACTAGTTATGGTGTGGTAGTCATGGTCGTTTGTGATTAATAGTGGTGGTTTCTAGTGGCTATTCATCCAATGCTCCTTGGTGGTGATGAAAGTTTTTTTTGGTTGATGACTATAGTTGTGATGACAGTGTCTGTTGGAAGTAGTGTTGGTGCTTGATGTATCTACGGTCTAATGACATTCTTGGCCCACAACCTTTATGTTGGTTGAGATGGTGTCAGTTGGCTCTATAAAAATAATGGTGTTAGTGCTGGCTATTTTTACAATTTGGTGACACTCTTGGCCCATAACCTTTCCATTGGTTGTGTTTCATCCTAGTCTATGGCTAGGGTTTGCATGATTTTTTCTATTTGTTAGGGTTTACATCATTTTTAATATTTGCTAGGGTTTGCTCCCAGGTTTATTTTGGTTCCACCAGTTAGGTTTTACCTGACCAACATGGTTGTTGTGAGGGCTTGTTGTTAGTCTTTCCATATCTAAATACCCGACTGATATAGATGTTGTGAGGGTCGAAATCGTATATACCTAATGGCCGCTTTATTATGTAACCTTCTATTCTTTATTGTTTTTTTAATAATAATATTATCTTAAAACATTCCAATATACTAAATATTGATTGAAAAAAAAACAATTTAATTTAAAAACATTCACTACTATATGAATTATAGAAAAACACTCTCATTAAATATATATTTTACTTTATCTTTGACTTGAGTATGAAATACACCATTGAGATTTAATAATAATAAAAAAATTAATTAATTAATTATATATTTTAATTTATCCTTTACATTAAATTGATTTTCAATACTTAACAAAATATATTATTTAAATACGTATTCTAATTTGTCTTTTGACTACATTATACAATATTATTAAAGTTACTATAAAATATATTATTCAAATATATATTTTAATTTTTCTTTGACTATATTATACAATACATCATTAAATTTGTTATAAAACATATTATTCAAATATATATTCTATTTTTTCTTTGATTACATTATACAATATACCATTGAAGTTATTATAAAATATATTATTCAAATATATATTCTAATTTGTCTTTGACTACACTATACAATATATCATTGAAGTTATTATAAAATATATTATTCAAATGTATATTACAATTTTTTTGTCTTTGAATACATAATACAATACATAATTGAAGTTATTATAAAATATATTAATCGAATATATATTACATTTTGTCTTTGAATTTATTTTATTTGAAGTTATTATTGTTGTTGCTATTATATTCCATGTTGTTTAACTCTTCAAAAACATTTATGTAAGGATGTGAATATTTGTTTTGTAAAAGTGAAGTTTGTTGAGATGTTAAGTATTTGTTTTTGTAATAGTGCAAATTTATATGGATAAAACAAAATTAAAGCATAAATAGGTAAATATGTATATGGACTACAAAAACATCTTTGTAAAGATGCGAGTATTTATTTTGTGAAAGTAAAGTTCTTTTTTTTATATAAATTTGATAGGGTAAACACTTTTAATCAGATCTAAGAATCGGAATTGGGACACAAAAGGGTGCCTAGTCCTCGACAAAAAAAAGATGTGAAAATGACAAAAGGAAGAAAGCAACTAACATAGGCGACAATACACTTCCCATAAGGAAAATAAAGCATTACAAATGAAAGCAAGGTAAAAAAACCAATCAAAAAACCTTATACCAATTGACAACAACCAAATTTTAACCAACATAAAGACTTCAACTAACCTGGCATGAGTGATATTAGAAAAGACAAAACAAAATCATAAGCCAACCAAGATAAGCCCAATCTAGGGTAGTGCAGTCTTCAGCCACAAACAAAGCCCTATATTCTCTTACGCATTGAAAGGAGGTCCTTCATTATCCACTGGGATCCCTCTCTCACTAGTGCTTCCACCTCAGATCTTACCCTTTCTACCTCAGAGTGTCTATCTTTCTTCTTTGTGGTGGATCCAACATCAACTTTAAGCTTCTTAGCATGCATAGGTTGAGGGACCACAATAGGAAAGAGTGGGGATGACACAAGAGGTGGGGGCATAAAGGGAGCAACTCGAGGAGGGGAGAAATGTTCAATGGGTTTGGTGGGAGGGAATGAAACATGGGATGGGGGGAAAGAGAGGGGGGAAGGACAAATGAAAATAAAGTTTGTTGATATGGTAAGCATTTGTTTTTGCAATAATGTAAATTTATGCAGGTAAAAGAAACTTAAATCAGAAATAGGTAAAGATGTATTTGGACTTCAAAAGTGTTTATGTAAGGATATGAGTATTAATTTTGTAAAAGTGAAGTATATTGACACTGAAAGTATTTGTTTTGCAACAATGTAAATTTATGTGGATAAAATAAAGTTAAAGCATAAATAAGTAAAGATGTATATGGACTTTAAAAGCATCTCTATTAGGATATTTATTTTTGCAATAGTGTAAATTTATGTGGATAAAACTAATTTTAAAACATAAATAGGTAAAGATGTATATGGACTTCAAAAGTGTCTCTGTAAGGATATGAGTATTTATTTTGTAAAAGTGAAGTTTGTTGATATAGTGAGTATTTATTTTTCCAACAATGCAAATTTATATGGATAATACAAACTTAAATCATAAATAGGTAAAGATGTATATGGACTCCATAAATATCTTTTTAAGAATGTGAGTTCTTATTTTGTAAAAGGGAAGTTTGTTGATATGGTAAGTATTTTTTTTCCAACAACGTAAATTTATGTGAATAAAACAAACTTGAATCACAAATAGGTAAAGATGTATATGGACTTTAAAAGTGTCTATGTAAGGATGTGAGTATTTATTTTGTATTTAAGTGAAGTTTATTGATATGGCAGTTATTTTTTTTTACAACAATGCAAATTCATGTGGAAAAACAAACTTAAAGCATTAATAGGTAAATATGTATATGGGTTAAAAGAACTTAAAGCATAAAGAGGTGCGATGTTTATTATGGTATGCATCTTTTTAATATATTAACTATAAATAAATTAGAACTTTAGTTTTTTCTTGGTTACTTTTTAATTTACCATTTATTGGTGCAAAATTTGGTTCTATAATATAAACATTGATGATAATGAAGTTGAGCTTCTACACAACCTCAATGATTAAGGTTCACATAACAAAATAGAAACAATCTTAGTCACAACTAGGACTTGTTTATACCTATAAAATGAAAACAAAAGAACAAATGGCATTCCAAGCAGGTCATTCAATTTAAGCATTTCCAAGCAAATAATCCACTTAAATGTCCTTAAGAAGCATCATGTTATGTTATTAGAAGTGGAAACAAACTCCAACTTAGGTTTAGCTTTTTAAGGCATGTTGCAATGAGGGACTAAAACATTACCATCTTTTGGTGTTTGGATTCTTAAAAGCTACAAAAATCATTTGTGTAATTTAACCTTCCATACATTTCCAACTTAACATGTCTCAAATTAATAATTATTCAAATTAGGTTTGCATTCATGTTGAGATTTGTTAGTTTAGCCAAAATGCAAAAAAAAATCTAATGTTTCTTGTGATTTGTTGCATATGCATCAAATAAGGCCTTTAAGGTGTTTGTCTTTGATAAATTCTCCCAGTCCAAGGTGTCCATGTTAAGTCCATTCACAAGTTATATGAATCCATGGATATGGGTGGAGCCTCTATATTTCCATTCATATATCTAAAAATGAAATGTATGTTTAAAAAATAAGGTTGTATTTACTTGTTAAATTTGAAGAGTTTGAAGAATAATGTTGGACTACCTTATTTTTTGATCATATCAATGAGTTTACTCTAAACATTTCCTCCAATATGATCTCATTTCTTGTAGACTTGAATTAGAGTGCATGAGATGTTTAGATAACTATTAGTTTACAAAGGACGCAATTTTTTCTCGTGCATCATGAGATTCAATATAAGTGCATCATGAGATTCAATATAAGATAGTAGAATTTTGGAAGTTTTCCAATATATTTTCATAGTATTACATTAAGTGCAAAGCATAGTGTGTAATAAAAGCTTCATTCATTAAATTTTGAATTAAGACAAGGAAACTAAGTTTGGTAGTTTTATGTACAATTTAAATACCCATAAAATGAATTAGTTATTATTTTAATACATTTCTGAATTTTCACTTCTTTTCCAAAAAAACTTTAGGAATATTCAAATTGAAAAGGCATTTCAAATAATAAGATTGTGTGAATGTTGAAAGCATCTCAGTTGGGAAGAGTCATTAATAATAAAGTTAGAAAAAATAGGAGGGATGAGAAAGAAAGTGTTATTGATAGTGTATAATTCAATATAAAACATGTGCAACATGGACTATACTTATGAGCAAATTGGAAACATTAAGTTGACACTTAAATGTTAACCATGCTAAAACACAATAAAAAAGAAATTGAGCATACATTTTTGTCACTCAATTTTGAATTAAAAATTCATATATAAGTAATGATGTATATAAATTATTATTTTACAATTTAAATGTATGATACTCATTTTATGGGGGTTTCTTCACCTAGACTTTTTAGACTCCCTAAAAATTTTATACACATTGAGTAATTTTGATAACATTTATTCTTTGTGATAAACATTTTTAATATGAAAAGATAACAACACCACCATGACAAGTCATAAATTTGATGGTTTACCTTGCCTTTTATATAAAATTTTGATGACAATTTCCTATTCAACATTGCCCTTCATATACTAATTTAGTTCATAATAGATGGAGGAAACATAAAATAATATACACACACATATGCATATATATGTATATATATATATATATATATATATATATATATATATATATATATATATATATATATATATATATACATACATACATACATACATACATACATACATACATACATACATATGTTATAATATTTTATGAGCTAACCAAAGTTTCACCTTACATTCAATATATATTTTTTAAATATGATTATATTTGACAAAAAAATAATGTAAATATGATATTACTACCATCATAATTAACCTTTAAATTCAAATCATCTCAAGCCATCATGCCAAGTATGTCACATGAGAGGGCCAAAAATTTGATGCAAAACTTAATGCACATTGAGAAGAGAGAAAACATTTGTACATTCATTTGAATGATAACACCTAATAATTTATCTTCATGAAGAGAGTATTTACACTTATAATGGGGTTGATGTGAAACCCTTCTTGTTGAGTGAAAGTATGCCTGTAGCCCATCCCAATATATTTCCTTTTTTTACGGATAAAGTTGATGATTCATATGTGAAAACAATTGTTTTGTACATATTTTTTGTGTTGAGGCATAAACGTATGTATCACTAATGATTGGTAAATAACTCATTATATTAGCCCATTTAAAGTGTCTGTTTCATAATGCAAAATTTTTCAAAGATGAATATTATGATATTAGTTGTATTTTTGTAAGATGTTAATGTAGATCACCCTTCTTGTAAACATAGATTTGCCTTAAGTACATTTTCACAGGAGCTATAACTTGTAACAAACAAATATTGAGGTTATTGCCAAGCAAATTTGACTTTATCAATATTTATAACTACAATTTATTTTTATCATTTCATTTGTGGTACAATGCAATGTGGTGGTAGGATGTTTTTAAAGGTAAATAGGTGAGAGTGTGCTAGATATAGGCATAGGATATAGGACCATCTCATGCTCATGGTCCTTCTTTTCAATATAATTGTTTTTATATATGAATTTTCCCTAGTATATTTTTTGGCTTTGTGAGATGATTTTTCATTTATTTTTCCAATCTTAAATGAGATTAATAAGATTTTATGGATGCCCATACCCTATTCCTAATTTAATTTTTTGGTAATGCATGTCTAAAGAATTAAAGGTGCAAATTGTGGAACACATCCTTCAACCTACTATCTCTAGATAATGTTGTGAGATTGAGTTTCAGATAATGCTCCCATTTGTAGTGGTTGGGAGGATACTACAAAAGGTTGTCATTCTAGACTTACAATTTCCAGTTGCATTTGCTTTAAATTTTACAAGGCCTTTTTAACAAACACACCTTTGGTGCATATTCTCCAATCATATCTTTCAACCATTTTCTATATATCTTACAATTATTTCAAAGGATTTTGGTTCTTTTATAAAAAAAAAAAAACTAATATAAATCCTTCATGGAAGAAAAATGTATGGCAATGCGTGGCTTAACCCAGTGTTCTATGAAGGGTTTTGTGTGGCCCTTGAAGCTCTAAGGAGTTTCTTATGTAACATTGATATATTGAGTGTCCTCATGCTCATATTTATTTCTCAACCCCTGATAGAGAATAAATTATTATGAGATATCATAATACATTTTTAATGATTTTGATGGGCACTCCATTTTGTGCCTTTTTTATTTTTTGCCAATCGAATGGGATGGCTTAATTATGATTACAATGGGTTCCTAGTCTTGGTTGATTGACCCGAATCCTTCCATGTTTTTATTCCTATATAGTTACTAATTAATTTTATTCACAGACCTACATGCATATAACATAATTCATCTCTATATTAAAGAAAATGAGAAATTAGAAATGTGATGATAAGTGGGAATTTGTGGAGGTTGCACAAAAACTGATTAGAAATGGTTTTTTGTACAACTTTTTTCATTATCATTTATATTTATGGGGACCAAAAATATGGAGTGTATGATTCTAGGGATGTTCTTAGGGTACGATGAGTTTTCATTGTTCTCAATATCTTTCCATGAAAAAACCTTAACTTTATTATCAGATTATGATTATTATTTTAGATTATCCACAAATCAAGATATCATTCTAAAACCCTCTCCTAGTTACTTATTGCTATGGGTTTAGAATATTAACTGGGTATGATATTATTTTTTTCTTATAATTAGGAAATATTAAATGTGTATGGGTAGATGTATTGAATTTTGATGAAAATATCATTTTCCATACTACATTTTAGTAAAACCATGCTCTCTTACACACCTTAAGGTTTCACATTTTGGTGAATTTGCATTCTCTTAGATACACTTTATACTTGTAGGGTTGGATATTGCTTCTTTCTTGTGTTTTAATCTAATTTTTGTTTTAGGTGAATTACCATTAATAAAAAGGTAAAATGATGATGCAAGAAAGATCCACTATTAAAAATGTAAAATAGTAATTTCAGACATGTCCTAGTGGCTAAGAATAATAAAAATACAAAATGAAAATGTTGAATTGAAAATTGAACTTCAAAGAGAGATAAATGCAAATGAATAGTTACATTTGATATGAATTTATGATTTTTGAAGGCATATCTAAGAAAATGTAGACCTATAGTTGACTATTTACTAAATTTGGAGTGTTGATTATACAAAGACAAGATCAATACATGCATCATTCATGCTCAGGGTGGGATCAACACTGGTCTATTTTGATAATTATTTGTGTCATATTGCATAATTTGTGTCTTGCACTCACTTTATAAATATAGATTTTTTTGTGTTATTTTTTAAATGGATGTTGTACCCATATGTAATTTCACTTTGTAGAATTGATGTACACAAATTCCTAATTTTTGTTTTCAATGCTCTTGACCTAGCTTACCACAAGATGTTAAAATAGAGAAGGAAGAAGTAGTTGGGTTGAGAAACCAAAATGGTATTGTGAATATGTATTCAACCTTCTCTTCCTTAAGTGTGAGATGCAATTAGATACACATTTTCCTATGCTAATTTCAATATAATATGTGATGCAAGTCCTTAATTAGTGATAAATCAATGTAGAGTGTGACCAAAATTAAAAATGAATGACTAGCAATAGATTTGAAACTTGTAATGATGATTTAACCTTTTAGGGTTTAAAGTATGTAAAACTTATGTTTAGATTAAAGGGCTGAAATTAGTTACATAAATTACAATAATTAAGCACTAATTTTTTATAGCATTTGACCTTCTTTGAATTTATAAAAATAAAAATAAATAGGCATAAATAAATACTTATCTAGAAAATGACTGTCACAGATGATCTAGGTTCTGAAAACTAAGTTATGGATAATTCTGAGTGTCATCAATAGGATTTTAGTGTCTGTTTCCTCACTAGACAGTAACACCCCATATGGACAATAGTTCCATGCTTATGTAGTGTCCTCAATGTGGCATTAATGTCCCCTTTATGGGACTATTCCTATTATTTAGGAGTACTTTTGCTTGTGTTTTTAGATCCTTTTTCTATATACACAAAACTTAGAGCTCTATGTTATGCCTAGAAAACTTGATTTAGTGTGCAAACCCTAATCCTCCTTGTAAGTATGGCATGCATAATGAATGTATTTGAGAAAAATTTGAACATAACTATCAAATCTATAACTGTATCTATGCAAATATGTATTGTACCTAGTATATTGGTCTAGTCAATCTAGATTGTCCTGAAGCTAGGGCTACTTGACAATAGCATCTTATAGTGGATAGTAGTGCCTTGTGGTGATACTATCCCAATTTGGGTGCTAATGTCTGTTTGGTCTAAAATATGGGTGATCTAAACTATTGTCTAAGTCTCTAGTTTTTCCTATGTTTGCCATGTGTCTGATTTTTTAAATTGAGCCTATGTGCTGAAATTTAGCTGTGAAAAAAAAAGTAGGAGCCTGATCTCTGTGACAAACCCCTATGAATTCCCCTTATTTTGAGTGGAATTATGAAATCTATGTAAGAACTACCCTCTAAATAATTATCTCTATAGAATGTGTTAGACAAAGCATGTGCATGATATTCTAGTATAATGTACAAACATAACATCAGAATGTAAAAGTTTTTGAGCATAAATAAGTAATGCAAGATGTATGTTGTAATCTAGAATTGCACAAGGGTGTTGATATATATGTAATCAATGTATAATAATAAATCCAAGTAACTACTTAGGGGGATGGGGTATGCTGTCCATCATGACTCCCAAGTAAGAAGGGTAGATACATGAGATCCCTCATGGCATCGAAAACTAGTGTGTGTGTGTGTGTGTGTGTGTGTGTGTGTGTGTGTGTGTGTGTGTGTGTGTGTGTGTGTGTGTGTGTGTGTGTGTGTGTGTGTGTGTGTGTGTGTGTGTGTGTGTGTGTGTGTGTGTGTGTGTGTGTGTGTGTGTGCGTGCGTGTGTGTGTGTGCGTGTGCGTGCGTGTGCGTGTGCGTGCGTGTGTAACAATCAAATATAAGTGTCATAGTGTAGAAACATATAAGGAAACATACATAAAAACACATGACGCATGCAAAAGATAGGCCAAGGGGACACAATACAAGGGACATGGGCACATGTCACTAAATATAAGAATGAAGATATACAAGGACATGTTCAAATGTCCACATACACAAGCAACAAATAATTTGGCATAGAGCCACATAGAATGACATGTTTAAATATTTACATATATAAGTAGAAAAGCACACACAAGGGACATGGGCACATGTCCAAGGCATGCAAATAGAGAAGTGGCATAGAGTCAAAGAATAATGGCATATTCAAATGCCCTAAAAAATGGAAGAAGCATAGGAAACACAATCAAGTATAATATAGGAAAAATAGAAATGAAAGCATGTATAACTATGTAGTACAAATATATGTAAATGTTAGGATGCATATATACTAAGTTTAACTAGTGAGAGTCAACAAAAAATCTGAGCAATGAGTAGTAAAGATTAATATCAAGATAAATCAATGTGTAACTAGAATGTATAGTATGTAAGATAGAACTTGGTTATCAAAACTATGTAGGAGATGCCCCCAAGTGGGTTGATATATCAAATGTATAAATCTGGATAAGTGTAAATGTCCCCAATGGGTAGATGATAGTTGGTATGGATTAGTGTAGTGGATCAACATCTTATCTGAAATCTATAAGCACTTGACAAGAATAACTGAAGCCTATGTGTATGATAAAATTGACTATACTAGGATAACTAGAAATATGCAATATCTAGAAAGTAGTATAAATGTAAACATGCCAATACATATAATCTATAAAAAAAAAATTTGTGAAATATTTGAATGTTTTTATATTTTGTTATGTTATATTGTTTTTGTGTTTTTTGAGTATAATCTATGTACAAGAAAATGAAAATAAACTATGTACCAGGAGCAAGAGAGAGAAGGAAGTATGTACAAAGGTAGGAACCATATTAAACAATTAGTCTCATGGGAGAATCCCTATCAATGTATAAGCTATGTACAAGAAAATAAAAATAAACTATGTCTAAGGAGAAAGAGAGAAGGAAGTATGTACAAGGGTAGGAACCACACTAACCAATGAGTCTCATGCGATAATCCCTATCACTGTGGCTTGTGTCAAAAATAGGAATGGTAATCTCCCATGCAATGTGATTGCTATATTGTAGTTGAATGTTGTTGCAGTAGGAATCTAAGTATTGGTCATCATCTGAATCATAATAACCTGATGCGCTAAAGGGAACTACCTCATATTATGGAATTGACCTTTCTGACTTGTGCTTTGGCATATTAAATGTGATCTTGCCCTTTAAAACTATGTTTATTGTATACATACAATGTTGTAGAGGAGTGCTTATTTATGTAGTATGATTTTGACTTTACAATTTAAGATATTTATCTTTTTGTAACATGTCATGTGTATCTAGATCTTTTACCTGGATAAATTGTATCTATGACTGATGTGCCTTCGTATGTTCAATAAACCCCAAACCTTGTTGACCAATATTATCAACTACTATAATAGAAGAAGTGATGCCTTGGGCTTGTTTGCCAAAATCTTGACCATGATAATCATACCATTGTATATAATTTTAACCAAACCCATACCATATTGTATGTTTAGCCTCATTTTGGAGTGGTATATTTTCTTGATTCATCTATGTTTGTTGTACTATTTCTTGATATGATTGTGCTTTTAGAACCTTTTTTTGTTTTGAGTTATGCTTTGGTAACCATTTTTGTACTATTTTTAAATTTGACCGTTTCTAAATTGGTAGTTGTGCCATTGTATGTTATGTTGATGTTTCACTGTGTGATTCATTTGTATCCATTATCTGTTGTATTCTACTTTTCAATGGTGAACATGAATCGGTGTGGTGCCCATGCATTCTATGAAATGCAAAAAAATATTTTCATCTCCTCATTAGGTGTAGAGGAGGTAGGTTGATCAACTTAGTTTTAATAATTTCCCTTAGGAACTCACTTGAACTCTTATTTGATCTTTGAATGCTTTTTGAATCACTAGTTGTAGACGTACTTTATTTTGATTTCTTGTTTTGATATGTAACATTATTTACCATAAAATAGCTAGTTGAAGATGTATAAACATTATTTACACTATTGTGCCCTAGAAACCTTTGTTTTGTAAATTATTTTCCCAATGTTGTAATATTTTAATGTAGTAGTTGATTTTGATTTTGTAAATTTGTAATTGTCTTTCTCATATTGATAAGTTGATCACATAGGGTTTCACAAGTGTAAACCCTATTTATTTCTATTTGAACATGTAGGCACACACCTTGTATGGAAGAGGTGTGAATAAGCTAAGTAGGGGGATTAATGATAGTGTTATAGGCTGATTCATCTCATGGAGGAATGATAGTATGGACCTAGTTAGAGGGAAAGTATCTATTACCCTCATGGAGATGAGTAGGAGAAGGAGATTATTTCCTTTGCGTAAGATATGGCATTGAAGCTTGAAACATAGTTGTTAGCTTATGTGATAAATCCTCTATGTGTATATAGGTTTACTTATTAATGGAATTCTTTATAAGAAAAAGATAACATACTATGAGATATGATATATATTGCAATTGATATAAATCATCATCTATACATGTGTTTATGTTTTTTACGAGTTCATTCCAAATTAAAGGGAAAAATTATGTAAATAAAATTATTAGACTTTGCAACAAAAAGTGATTGATTTCTTTTGTCATTATGGTCATGCTTATATGAATTAGAAGGTATATGAATCTAAAATCTGAGTTTTGGAAATAAAATATGAGTATAAATAGAAAAGGTTACAAACCCTAAGTGTGTTTAGGGTTAAGGTTTTTTGAATCTAAGGTTTCTTTGTAACAATTTAAATTATATGTAAATAAATTGAAACCCTAATATGAAATTGATTTAATTTATCTTGGTTGTATAAAAAAATAAGACGTATGCAACCCTAAATTATTGTATAAAAAATTGGATTAATGCAAGCTAGGGTTTGGAGCAATATTCAAAGTAAGCCAAGGTCACCAAATGATTTAACATTTTAGGGTTTAACTATGTAAATCATATGTTTAGATTAAAGGGTTGAGATGTTCAAATTAGTTAAATAAATTATAATAATTAAGCACTGATTTGTTATAGCATTTGACTTTCTAAAAATAACAATAAATAGGGATAAATAGAGACTTCTAGAAAATGATTGTCATAGATGATCTGGGTTCTTAAAACTGAGTTTTAGATAATTATGAGTGTCATCAATAGGATTCTAGTGTCTATTTCCTCACTGAATAGTATCACCATATATGGATAGTAGTGCCATGCTCATGTAGTGTCCTCAATGTGGTACTAATGTCCCCTTTGTGGGATTGTTCCTATTTTTTGGCAGTACCTGTGCCTGTGTCTTTAGGTCTTGTTCCTGCATGCATGGAACACAAAGCTCTATTTTATGCCTAAAAATCTTGATTTAGTGTATAAACCATAATCCTCCTTGCAAGTATGAAATGAGAAATAATTGTGTTTGTTAGTAGGATAGGTTGGATATCATCAACACCCCATTGTGAAGAGAGTTTACTACATAGCGATAATCTGAAGAGGGATTAAGCCTGATGTAGTTTTTCCACCTAGTGCTTGATGCAAGTGCAAATGTATTCTAGAATGAGAGTGGACTTGGATGCCTTGAACGTTCTTGAGCTTTGAAATATTTATAAATTGGGCTTAGGCTATTGTAGATGGTAATATGTATAAGTAGGGTAGAATAGGAATCAAATACCTTAATTTTTCTCAATTTGTATTTGGTTTGAATGTGATTTGTGCATCAATTTTCCCATCTAGTCAATATAGGTCAATTAAACTTGTATTTATAGAGTTTTGTAGCTTGTGTGGATAAAAAAATATGCTTAGGCCGACCTTAGGAGGGGTACACATTTGAAAAATTATATGTTGGGAAGAGATAGGGCTAAAGATAGTAGTGCCCAATTGGGGACAACAGTGCCATGTGGTTTTAGTGTCCCAAATGTGGTGCTAATGTCCACTTGGTAGACTTCTGAACAAGTTAGGTTGGGATTTGGGAAGACAGTTATGGGATTGTGTTTTGGATGACTATGGGTGACTATGGTTTGTTGGATGACTAAAAAAGTGTGTCAAAGGCTTTAGGATAGGTCTAGGGATAATATAGGAATAAGGTAACTCAAGAGACACTCGTAGCATCCAATTACCACTTTTTGGTGATTATAAATGAATATCTTGAGTTGGGACCTCTTAATAAAATGATCATAGAATATTTCTATATGTAAGCTTCTCATGTTTTAAATTAGAGACCTATTAGCACAAAAAAGTGAACAAAATGAAAGGAAAGCAACAAAAAAAATGAATCCAAACATTGAAAATATGTGCCCATGGGTATATGTTAAAAAAGTTGAAAAGGGGATAGGAATGGAAAGCCCATCATTCCCACCCAGGATAGGATAAACTAGCCACCATTCCCATCCCAGAATAAAGAATAAACACATAAAAAACATATGAGAGAGAAAATAGGCTCATGAACATAAACAAACACAAAACATAACAAACAAAATAAAAGAGAATACAATATCACACAAAAAACAAATAGAGATAAAAACATAAAACCAAGCACCAATAATCCCCTAATACAAACCATATGCACACCAAAATACTAAAAAGATTGTAATAAGGTCTTTTAAAAAATTAGATGTTATATAATGCCCCTACTTTGATATACATATGTGAGTGATGTACATGTGAATCAAAGTAAAATGATACATAATTGAAGTGCATACCTTGACTTACCATAAGAATAGGATTTGGAAGCTTTTGTCATACGGATAATTTAGTATACCTATCAACAATGGTCATTTCTCAACAAGTATTTAATGTCATATATGATCATTGCACCTATTTAAAAACTAAATTTGAAATTGAAAAGAAATGAGAATATGAATTAATACACCTACTTTGTATGCAAACCAAATTTTGACGTAACTTGAAAAATAATGAACCTATTCTACTTATTCTTATTGAAAAAAATTCTAATAAGTGTTAGATAACCACCACTTTTATAAGAATTTTGTCAACTCTCCTACTAATTATTTATTAAGGAATTAGATAATGTTTTTCTCCAAGTAGATCTATCCAAAAATTTATTAGTAGCCTTCACTTAGTAGCATCTAAAAAATTCTTTAGTAAATTCACTCCTTTTGAGGTGAGGGATTGGAAAACAAGTACATACAATCACTTATATTAAAATAATAGAATTATAAGAACTATATGCAAATAGATTAGATATAGTTGATATCATTTTAAAATTTTCTCAAAACATATGTAACTATCATAAAATATTACATGCAAAGCCCCGTAGTAGGTTAAATATAGGAAGCTAGTCATTCCCCAAGAGTTGTGTCAAATAGGAAGGATAACATCATGTAAATCTCAATGCACAATATATTCCTCTAGTGAGTATAAAAGTTGTATTGCATAGGAAATATAACACCATGTAAGGATCAATGCCCAACATATTACTCTAGTGACTATCTATTGGATTGTTTCAAGATCTTCTAACAAGCCAAATATGCACAAAACCCTAGAATTTAGGTGAGATCAAGTTGTAAAAGAAAAAGGGTGATAAAATGAACATTAATGAGACAATGTCAAACACTTCATAAATAGATAAATATTTTAGATGTAAAAATAGGTGAGTAGATGTGTAACTCTGCCTAAAATAGTGGTCAAAGTCCTAAAATAGGAAAGTAACTCCATACCTAGAATAGCCAGTCAAAGGAGTTACTTCCACTAGCTAAATAGGGCTTCTAAAGCAACTCCATATGACATGCACACCTAAGAAAGTTAACTCAAGTGTAATAAAAACTTGAATAAATAATAAATTTCTACACTAACAACCCCTTAAGTGTAGCTTAAGTGGGTAGAAGAAATGGGTCCCGACAATAAAACCTGATGAGGTACCTGCATATAAAACAACTCTCATAAAGTGGAGAAAAGGATATTATATATAGGAAAAATCTAAAAGAGAATAAGAGAGAACTACAAAACCCCATAGAAGATGATATTGAAGCAATCCACACTCCAAGTACACCTTGCAAGATGACCAATGTCGATAACGAGTTCCTCTTCTTAAATATTGAAGAAACTCCATCCACATCAAATAATGTCTCTTAATTTTTCCATAGGAAGAACATGATGTGTGTAATGTAAGTCTACCCATTCCACAAAGGAGGATGAAGGAAACCATATAAAGATATCTGAAAAATGTCCAAAAATAAGGCATATAATAGGTTTGGAAAGATCATGCACAAGAACTAAATTTAATGCTAGTGAAGTGAATCTATCAAGAGAAGGACATGGGACATTCACTAGAAGAATGTCCATGTGAAGAGAAATCTTAACTTAAAAACCATCAAAATTGAAAAAGATACTATAAATGAAGCATGCAGATCTATAATATGAATATTTACAAGAACATATGAGTCATCAAAGTTCTCAATGGGTGTAGTCACACTATAAATAGTAGAATTCTCTGAAGTAAAATATTGTGAAGGCTCTAGAAGAGAAACATCCTTAATAGGGTTCCTACTTGTGCTTATTTGGATTGGTTGTGGCTGAACATATTTGTCCTATATGATGTCGATGAAATTGAATGGGTCTTAATCACGGTATCTAGTTTGTTTGAGCACCAACCCAATACCCATTTATTCCTTCTACACTTATATAAGAGGGATTAAAATTTGTGCCCAATCTATGGTTCCTAATGTAGACTTATTTGAAAATTTTCTCTAGCTAGAGTGACATTGTTGAAGAATCTATGCATAATTAACTAATTTAAACTCAAATCACAAAGGTCTCTGGTTCTCAAAGGTGTGTAATTTCCTTGTGTTATTCATTCCCCTTTTTATATAAATTTTACCACTTAAATTCATCTAAAAAAATAGTTTAAATGTGTTGAGTTGGTTACACATATTTTTTCCTTGAAAATTAATGTCAACCAATTGCTAGTGATGTGATGGTTTTTATTCTATGTCTAAAAACATTGATCCATCTAATGGTAGTTATTGATGTAAGAAATCACCTTATCACCTATCCACTTTCTTTTATTGTATGTCCTTTCATTCTAACATTCACTATACTTTGGGAAGATGCAATCTTTCAAATGTATCATCATTAATAGTTTTTAATTACCATTGGTTATCCTTTCTTTGTACCTTGGTTATCACTGCCTCATTCCCAAACTTAATTGATGATCCATGTGTAACCGTTGCAAGTTGTCTTTCCCTCAAGGTGGATTTTTTCATATATTGTAGTCTGTGAATTTGAATTTTCAGCTCTAGTTCTAATGTCATGTGATATATAAATCACATTGTATAAACACACATAAACATAAAACCAAAACAAGAAAATAAGACACTAATCAAAAATCCTAAACTACATGTTGCTACTTAGCACCCTCTCTCAATTTTCTATGAGAAATGATATATATTATTAATAATAAGGCTTAAGCCTATAACCATTTACATGTCCTGGTAGAATGGTTCCCTAAAGATATTTTAAGATAATTTTTCCTTACTACAAAACATCATGAATTATATAAGGTCACTTCCATCTAATGCATATCTTCCTAAATTGCTCTAAATTTTCTATCATATACTAATACCACTTATTTTGGATAGAATTATTTATAGACTATAAGTTGTGATCATGCCATGATTTATGACTTAACTTATTAACTTCCTAGGTCCATTGTGCCCTTTGCCTATTTTCCTCCATTTTGGTTAAATCCATCAACCATCCCTACATGTAATATTGATCCCATAGTCTCATGATCATTACAATGCACATACTAGGAACAATGTATTCCATAGGCATTACTACTTCAAGTCCATATATGAGCTAAAATGGTGTGAAACTTATCGTGCACTTGTAATTTTTCATGTATGCCCATAGGGTCATGAGAATTTGATCCTCCCAATCATCTCTTTAGACGTTGTATATTTTGGTGAGCATCTTATCAAGGACTTTGTTTGATGCCTTTACTTGTCCATTCACTTGTAGATGATATGTTGTACTTTTATGGTACGATATAATGAATTATTCAGTGAGAGCCTTTAATGAATTATTCAATGAGAGCCTTGATGGTGTTATTTAATAAATGCACACCTCTATCCTTAACCAATTTGATCAAATGCCCAAATATTGTTATAATATTTTCAATAGGAACTTGGTTTCATTCTTAGCACTAAAACTTGGGGTCACAATAACTTTCACCCATTTGGTGAAGTAGTTAGTTGTAGTGATGATGTACCTTGCATTACTACACTTACTAGGTGGATTGATTATCCCAACAAAGTTGATACCCCATTGATCAAATGGATACTCTAACATAGGATTCAATATCATCTCATCTCTCTAATTAGGCTTGCCCATCCTTTGGTAGACATTGTAGTGTTTTTCAACCTGGTGTCCATCTTAAAATAGAGTTAGCTACTATAGAACACTTTATAATATCTTCCTTATAATTAATTCACATGAACAATGTCCACCTATGATTCCTTGATGTACCTTCTCAAGAAATTGAGGTCACTCATGCTCTAAAGCCACTCTATTTAGTACATCATCTTCCCCATCTTGTATAAAAACCCATTAATGATGTTGAACAGGATGGCTCTATTGATCAACTAGTTTTATATCTTTCTACATAGTGCGTAGGAAAGATCATGTGTTCTAAAAAATATCTTCTATGTTCTCAATAATCTTAGAGATGTCAAATAAATGTGCATCTATTGGTTCATCTTGTAGTTCTTCTAGTTCTTCTCCATTGTGTATTCAACTTAGATGATCTATTCCCACATTTTCTCTTCTTGGCTCCACATTGATCATGAACTAAAAATCTTAGAATATAATTAACCAATGAGAAATCATTCTTCCCAACATAGGCTTATTTAATAAGTATTGTAGACCGTGATGATTAGTCAAAAATTCAAATGGCATTTTGATAAGGTAATGTCTAAACTTTTAGAGTGAAAACACCATGGCTAAAGCTTTTTTTTTGTCATCGTATATATATTTTTGTATCTAATAGCTTGCAAATTGCAAAGTGAAATAGATAGTCTAATCCTTCATCTTTTTGTTGTGCAAGAATAGATCCTATCGTAGTTCCTAAATATTTTACATGCACATGAAAATGTTTGTTCCAATTAGGAAAAAACAAAACCAGTGTTGTGACCAATCTTTGCTTTAGATTCAAAAAAATTGTTTGGCAATCATTTGTCCACTTGAACCTTATATATTTTTGTAGTAAATTCTCCATTGGGGCAGATATGGTTGTATAGCCTTTTATGAATTTCCTATAATATCATGTATTCCCCAAGAATGATCATACCTTTGTATAAGTTATGGGATGTGGCATGCCCATAATTAATGTAATTTTGGATTGGTCCATTGAGATCCCATCCCTACATACTATGTGTCCCAACAAGACACCAAACAATGTGAATAACAAGCACTTCTTCAAGTTTAGTGCAATGCATAGAGATCAACATCATTCCAACATAAGTCACAACTTAGACAAGTATGCTTTGAACAAGTAAAATATAACCCAATCGTCTTGGTAAACTTTAAAAAATCATGGATAAAATCTTTAAAGGTAGTTACCAGCACCCTAGATAACACAACTAGAGCATTCTTCAATCTAAACATAATTACTTTAAATGCAAAAGAGCCCCACTCTATTACAAATGTTGTTTGGCTTGATCTTATATTATGATTGGAATCTAGTGGTAACCATTGAACCGATCAATGAAAGAGTAATCTTTGTGTCCTATTTCTAACTCTAAGACTTCATCCATAAAAGGAATTAGAAAAGGATCATTTATATAGGCAAAGTTTAGTGCACAGTATTCCCCACACACTCGAGTTTCCCTAGAATTATTAGGTTTCACTACCATTGGACTGACCCAATCCATCTTTTCTACTAGATATATAATGCATGCATCTTGCATGTGATCTAGTTCAACCTTTTCTTTAAAATTCATAGTGGGATTTAACCTGTATGGTGTTTTTCACATGTTGTGTGCACTCCTTTAGTTATATGTGCATTTAACCTAAATAAGGTTATACCCATTTTACTTATATGAATTTCATTAGAAAAACATCTTGGTAACATCACAATAATTTTAATGCTTTTGAAGTCTTATTATGTGTCCAATAGTCACCCAAAGTTGCAAGCTTTGGTGCTGGGTTTTTCCTAATATTTCCTACCAACTTCTTTAAGGGACCCTAATATATGTTATTGGAAACACTTGGAATGGAATCTTGCACTATTATGTTTCCCTCTTGTTCCTTAATATTAAAATTTTGTAGCTATTATTCCTCATTGTGGTCTACAATTTTGGCTTTCAGCTCTTCCACTTCTCTCTGGTTCAAAAAATCCATTCAAATCTAAGTCCTCACCATTATTAGTTAACTCTGTCAATTCTTCACCACTTATGATCATATTGCATGGTTTTATAAAAACATGATCCTTTTGTTTGATTTCCTTATAATTTTGGATATCTAAATTCAAATCTTGAGTTACTTCTTACTGCTAAGATGAGTCTATCACATTACTTAGGTCTTATGCTTACCCATAACATATAAATATTTTCAAATTCTATAGAGCATTTTGTACCAATGTTTTCTCATCCTCAAAAACAAAAGTCTAAATTAAATCCTATTGATCCTGCAAGTAATTTTTTGTCTCACTTCTATGTTCTTAACACATGTACCAAGCTATTAGGAGGACTGCTAGATTATGTCTAAAGACATGTACCCAATATTTGGGTTCTACACCCTGTGTAATCCATACATCCACATAATTATGAATGTTCATTTTTTGGAACTACCCTTCTTAGAAAAAGGGCCATTATTCCCTGATAGTAGACAATATTTAGAATCAAGCATGAAGTAGTTCACAAGCCTTATCCCATGGTAACTGGTTTATCCTATAGACTACCCATCAAGTCACAACAACCCCTTTTAGTGCATAATTAAGTGCATTCACCCTTTGGTCTATGTGTGGCACATGATGTGCGAGCCTTAGAATAAATTGATTTAATTCATCAGTTATAAATTATTGAGGCAATTGAAATTTTATGGAAAATACCATGCACATTAGGTGTACCTCAAGATATCCCCTTGACCAATTCAACATGTAGGTATTTGAGTCATCACTAACTAAGAATGTAATATCCAAGGGTAAAGTCCATTCCTTCATTAGCTCTGCATAGTCCATATTTGTCACCCCTAATTTTTACATAAAAATAACTTTTAACCTAGATGGTGATCACATAGAAGGTGATCTACATTCATCCATTTGAAATTGCAAAACTAGTGCCTTTGTGATCACAGGTTTGTAGATAGATTATTCAATTATTTAAAACTATTATTGAGGCTACATTCTTGGCTAACAAAATTTATATTCTACAACTTTCACAACATTAGGCTTAAATTTTATACTCACATTGAATTAGTTATTATCCCCATATGCATACAATAAATTTAGATCTTTGGGTATGATGTATGGCTTGTGCTCTACTTTATTTAAGGTTATAATTATGATTTTATCCCCTTGGTGTGCTTCTAACAAATTACGCACTGTGTTAATGTTCATCTGACCATCACAGGCCCACTTCTTACTAATTAACTCAAGATAGTGTGTTTTATCAATCTTCATGTAAATCACTTCAAAGTCTCCTTATAAGCTTAGGTCACCCACTTTGATTTCTACATCTTAATTGACCAATAGGCTCTACCCTACCATAGTCTACAAGGCTTATTATGATTGGGTTGTAACTAAGTATTGGCCATCTAATAGCTTCCAAAATAGACCGAGGAATCACATTCATTATGATTCCAAAATAAAACACAACATTAGGTACTTCATTTCCTACCATATCAATATCCATGTGGGAATCAACATCTCAGGGATTCTTAGTTTTTACATACCAAATGACCTTATTAGTATGTTGTTAACCTAGTTATGTGTACTCCAAAAAGTTAAGCAAGATATTTTTAATATTATATGAGATATATTCATTTCATAAAGTGATCAAATTTTTTAAAAGGTTAGTCAAGGCATTCACTACTCCCTCTTGCCTCATTATGTGGATAATCTGCCCATACATCTTTACATTGATGGTTGTAGCATCACCCTCAGACATAGCATGTTATTTTATGTTCTAAATAACTTGGGATATTTGGTACATCAAACATTTTTCCATTGCAGGTTTAGGATACTTATCATATTGAACCTTCTTGATTCTTTGATCCTATGGAATTTTTATAGGAGGAAATCCTTGATCTGCATGTTGTTTCCTTGTAACTGCTTATATGAATGCATTTTCCTCAGGGTGTTAATTTATCATGTTTATGTTCCACAAAAGTTTATCTTTCTTATACTTCTCCAAAACTAGACAATATTCAATATGGTGTTGTCTTGTAACTTTACAATAGATGCAAGACATCTACCTTTGAGGATTAGTCAGGTAGTTTCATGTGAAGTGATTATATTCACCACATAAAAATCACTAAATTGGATGATGAGATTGTTAGTTATCATTATTAAGGCCTCCCTTTTATCCATAATAGCACCCCATTTGTATCCTCCTTTGTCTTTTTTTAAACCCTAAAATTGTGATTATTTCCCATCAAATCCCCTTTGTTGTTGTTGTTTTTGTTGAGCATCATATCTACCATATTGTCACTAAGGAGATGATGAAGCCCAATTTGATTGTTACAACTGAGGAATTACAGTGTTACATGATGACTAGTACAAATATTATGGAGATGATGGCATCCATCTAACCAGACCCTAGGGTTCATACTATGATGACAAAGGTATCCACCCAGGAACACTTTGTGTCATGCTAGACATTTCTACCTATGGGTCTGGAATTCCATGTTTCATAATAGGTATCTGATAGGCTACAATTATGATGACGTTCTTATTGATATATTTTTTTAGTTTCGATAGAGCATGACAAATTTTCTCATCATGATTTGTTGACTTAAAAAATTAAAATAAAAGCCATAAGGTTTTTTAATTTACTATTATGATAGGTGAAATTTTGATGTCATATGTCCTACTATTCTATATATGTCATAAAACTCTATTTTGATTTTAGGACAGTCATTCCTATGAAGCCCTTATTTACTAGAATCCATACACCATATACCTAAATTGAGTTAATTTATTTCATGAAGCTCATACATCTTCCTGAGAAAAAAATCTATTTTCATCTCAATTTTAGAGCCAGTTGACAGAGCATCTCCATAATCCTCAATGTACTCTACCCTAAGTGTAGTTACTCATGCATCAACCTTAGTCGAGAATTATGATTGTGGAATGGAAAACCTAATCCATGATTGTAGTCCCTCCACAAATCAAGTAGCCTTATCTTTGTCTTCCAAAATAAAATCAGCTTTGTTCATTACATATGAGAATCTATGATTGTACTCCCATATTGATTCTCCAGTTCACTATCAAATCTCTTTAATATCTTGAATGGTCTAGCTTGAGCACTTTTTCATCTTGAATTCTATAATTAATTGGTCCTTGACCTATTGTATACTTATGGAATTAACATCCATTTTATAAATGAATTCTAGAGCTCAACCTGTTAAAGCTCTGCTGAGTTTGCACTTTTTCACATCCTAAATTATCACTCCCTTGACATACCATTTCATATCATAGGTAAAGAAATACTATTGAGGGTCACAATACCCATCATATGGTTTTAAATCAATAAACATTATTGCATTTAATTCCATGCTTATCACACTTGTAATTGATACTATGACCTTCTATAAACTATTATTTATGGGTGTCTTAAAATTAGTTGTGAATTAGAACCCAACCTTTTCTAACTTCTTGTCTATTTTTTTTCTTAATTTATGCACTAAGTTTACCAAATTTATCTGTAAATCATTCAAACTAATTTCTTCATGTCCCAACCTCTACACTTTTTTCTCTTTATTGAATATAAAATGGGCTCCAAGGATGCATACTTACGAGATGAACGATCTCTTTCTTCAACTTATTTTGCCTCTAATCTTGAACCTATAATAATCCTACAATTTTGCATAACTTCCTCTAGAGAATATTCTTTCCTTGGCCAAAATATCCTTCCATGTAACTACAATCTACCACTATCTTCTAACTATTTTGTTTCTAATCTACTTTCCTCTTTACCCTTGCTATGTTCCATACCCTCTCTATCCCAGTTTATGTCTTCTTTCTCAGGCCCTTCCATTCCTCACTCTGCATAGTCTCCAAATTATCCAATTTTTGTAACTTATGTAGCCTCTCTTTAGGCTCTCCTCTCTTCTACATCCTCTATTTTACTCATATTCTATTTCACAGTTATTCTAATTATCTTATTTATTTTACCTTATTTATTATTGTAGCTAACTTTCCAATCCCATAAATTTATTTACTCTATTTTTTGCATCCTTCATATTATAAGTTTAGGTTCAATTTCTTCTACTTAGATCTTCATCATTCATTCATACATCACACGTACCCCCATAACGCTTGAAGTGACTACTCTGTGTTAGTGGGGGTAGGCACCATGGCATTTTAAATAACCAACATTTTGATAAAATTAAGTAATCAATGAATAAAATTTCCTCATATCTGTCTCACAAATAGATCATGCACAACCTTGAAATCTAGATATCATTTCACAACAAATTCTTTTATATATCCATCAAGATTAATTTTTATCTAGTGATATATCACGCTAGTCCTGTAGGTGTCTAATATTCATAGGTTTTCTATTATTTCTTCTGTACAATATATAAAAAAATTTATCCTTAGCTAAAAATAATAGTATTCCAATCACGATAACCATGCAGCTAATAGTCTAAGAAATTCTCACCATAAAGTCTCAAACATTTCATCGTAAATGTGCCTATTACTAACTTCTTATGTAGAATTCCATATTCTTATTGATTACTTATCTGTAAAATTATTAATTTTTTTATTAATCTATCTCTTCAAATATCTATGCTAGAAGCCATCACAACATTTTTTATAACTCCACACTCACCCCACCATTGTTAGTAGAGTTTCCTAGAAAATGTATCAAAACATGCTAATATAGGGATAGTTGTGTGAGGTACAATAAAAGTATACAATAAATATCAACTTAGACTAAACAAAGTCATTCATTAAAAAAAACTGATATATTTATGCATGAAACATAGACTTAATAGTTATATAACATTTAGTATAATCTACATTATTAATAGATCTAGACAAATAGAGCATTCATTATGCATAGAACAAAGATAAAATACATTTGAGAGAAACCATTTCATAACTTCATATTAATCTCTATCACATTATAAATATTTTACAATAAAATTGAGTGCTATATATAGATATTTCACAAGGCATTGCCACTTCATATTCCATCCTTTTGCTACAAATAAAATAAAGACTCTTTGCATTTTGAAGACCCTTGACATGATTTCCAGCATCAAACACATACAAAAATAGTTATAAAAGATAAAATAGTGCAAGCCAAACATGTGTCTATCAATTATAATCTACAATTTTGTAGCCCCATTTACAAACAACAATCAACCTGAGGCCCTTTTGGGCTATGTAGGAAACACTCATATTATGCAATGTTTTTTAAGGATAGTTTAGTTATTCCCTTGCCTAATTCCTTACTTTTCATTTGATTTCCATTTGATTTAAGTGTATGAACTAGGGATTTTTATTATATTCACTTTCCCACATCACATCAACACCCAAAAATAGTAAAAAATTCACCTATGAAAGTTGTAAATACTCAAACAAAAAAGAATAATCACACAGTCAACACATACACAACTGTAGTCAAGAAACAAGGTTGAATTGTTCCCTTATCCACCCTAGTGCAGCCCTATCTCAATACATCATATAATTTTATTTTTAGGTGTGACATAGTTCACAGGTCTTTCCAGCTAGTTTAACATCAATGATTTGCCTACACAGTCAGCATAAGTTAGATCCAAGCTAGGTTTTTATATCCTATTAGAAATTACTATTTATAGCTTATTTCATTTTTTGTAATTTACATTTAGGTTATGTATAATTTATAATCCATATCAATATTTAAATCATTTGATGTTTATATCATTTAATTTTTAAATCAAAATAAACATTAAACATAAGGAAGCAAATCAATCTTATTCCACATTCTTTTTTATAACAACCACATTATAACCAACTCTAACACTGTATATTCCTGATTTATCCCTAGTCTATCACAAATAATCCACCTTTTTTCTCAAGAAGATTATGCTTGAGGATAAAATTTGAGATAATATAAATTTTTGACCATTTGGTCCTTCAATACCTTCTAAATATTTCTAAACTTTGATACTTTAGCATTAATATTAGACATTATCTAATAATCACACACTTGTAGTCCCAAAATTACTTCCAATATTTTTTTTAGATCATCTAAATCCCATTTTATACAAATTTTTAATTCTCATTGCCAAGAGTCCTACCAAAACTTTGCCAATTCACCATTCCCCATATCCCATGTCAAATTATCATAAATTATCCTTTTGGAGGCTAGGATGAAATTCTAAATATGAGAATCGAGAGGATGATTTTAGAGGGTAAAAATCCTCTTATATGATTTCTTGTATGAATATTTACCATGAACCATAAAACTTCAAAGAGCCAAAGCTTCATCATATAACTACTAGGCTAGCTTTGCTCCCAAAGCTAAATTTTGAGCCTATATATTCTTTATGCATATACCTATCGATAACTTTGATCTAAAAGCATTTTCCCATTTTAATTGAAAACTCTTCCACTTCCCCTCCTTTCCATGCCAAATGAAATGCCTCATGATTTTATTCATGCGTTACACCATTCCAAAAAGTACATGCAAAATATTAAAATATAAATTAGAATTTCCTAAAGCATTGCCTTGATCAAAAGTATCCTTCTAGCAAGGCTGAGCCATATAGTTTTCCATCTAGCTAGTATATTATGTGTATTATCAATTAGATTATGCCATATTTTGGAATTTTTGGACCAGTGAACAAAGTCATACCAAGGTATTTTCTAGGTAAATTTCCTATGGGGATTCTTATCATCTCTGGAATCTGATATTGCCTTTCATTGGGAACATTAACAAAAAAATATGTGACTTATAGAAGTTGATTTTTTATCCTAAGGCCTCTTCATACAATTTAATTTTTTTCTTAAGAACCCTTGACTAAGACATTTTTGCCACTACAAACAATATTGTGATATCCATAAATTGTAGATGTGTATTTGAGGAATCCTTGTCATGGACACTCAACTCATTAATTATATTAGTATACATCAACATCCCCAAGTATCTCCTAAAGTCTTCCACAATAATAGTGAAGGGGTGATGAGAAAGGGGATCCCCTTATTGAATACATCTTGAATTTTCAAAAAATCCCACTGGGAATCCATCAACTAAGACAAAAAAGAAAGGCCCCAGTCACATAATTTATTATTCAAAAACTCTAGTCTTTTAAAAAACCAAAAGTAGCCAAAAATATTCTAATAAAAATCCAACTGACTCTATTATATGCCTTTTATATATCTAACTTTAGCAACATACCCACTTTACCTTTTAATTTAAGGGTGTGAATAATTTCATGGGTCATAATGACCCCATCAAGGATTTGTTTTCTAGAGACAAATCCTCATTGTTCTAGAGATATTATAATGGGTAATTAAATCTTCAATTTCTAAACAATAGCCTTAGAAATGATCTTATACACTATATTACAAAGAAAGATAAGTCTGAAGTCTACAAAATAGATCGAATTTAATTTTTTAAGAATGATATAAATGAAAGTATGGTTTACATACTTGAATATTTTTTTTCAAAATTAGAGATTCATTCACCACTTTTATAAGATCAAATCCAAAGACATCCCAAAAAATAGTAAAAATATCTATTGAGAAACAATCTGGACTAGTTGCTTTATTAAGTCCCATTAGATAAACAACTACAATAATCTCTTCCTCAATAAAGGCTTCATAACATCCACATTTTTATTGAGAATTAGTCAAAAAAGGTGTATTTTATTTTAAAATGTCTATAATTTGGTCATATCTTTGAGATAACATTTAAAAAAAAAACTTTACAATTTCAAATTTATTTTTTTCAATATCTTCTAGTGTTAAATCCTCTGCACTTTGACTCTGCCAAAACCAAGTGAATTGTCTTCTTGTTACCATGGATGATGAAAAAAAAGTGTTTCTATCTCCATACTTAATCCAAACCTTCCTTAATTTTTTTTCTCCATAAAATCTCTTCCCTTAGATAAACTGCATGGACCTTAAAAAGTAATTCTTGTTCCCTTTGAAAAAATCATCTACCAATAGAGAAAGTTGACTTTTAAAATTCAAATCCACTGGTTCCTCTTCTAATAAAAAAATTTCCTCAAAAATGTTCCCAAACACTATCATATTCAAAAATTTCAAAGACTCTTTAACAATCTTAATTTTTGAGAAATCTTGAACATCCAAGATCCTAGGCCTGGATCAAAATTATGTCGCCATACTTTAAACCAATCTCCAAAATTAGGATGCCTAAGCCACATTATTCAAACTTAAATGTACATATTTAAGGAATCTCATTTGTCTTAACATTTAAATCAATTGGAAAATTATCAAAGCCTAAAACATTAAGAATGAAAGACTCAACTAACCAATTACCCTTCAACCAAGAAGGTGAAACGAAAAATCTATCCAAACATTCAGTAATATTAGTGAACCCTCATCTTTTGTTTGTTCAAGTAAAACTACTTAATTTTGGTGAAAGATCCAATAAATAATTAGAAGAAACAAAATCAAGGAAATCCTTTTGAAATTGCAAATGATTTAATGTTCCCCCACGCTTATCATCTAGTCCAAGAATTGCATTGAAATCCCCTCCCACAATAATTTTATTATTAGCCAATTGATCTAAAATCTATGAAATTCGTTGCCAAGTTTCCTTTTTTAGATAGGATTATTTGGACCATAAGCATCAATAATAATTCTAAAAATAATAAGAATTCCAAAAATACTTTCTTTATAACACTAAAATTCATAAACCACCCAATTAGTATTTTTGAGAATAAAATCCTCTTATCCTAAAGTTGGATTCCATAACACACACATTTACCACCAGAATTTCCTTTAGAACTAGTGGTACCTCCTTTCCAAAATTTCCAATTAGAATTCAATCAAACTTCCACTTCCCATACATTTAACTTTATTTCCTGTAAAAAAAATATTTGGTTTTCTAGAATCCAACTAACTTTTTGTTAGACGCCTTTTATTAGGGGCATTCATGCCCTTGACATTCCATGTTAAAACTAATATGACAACAATGGAATAATATTCCCATTCTACAGTAGTCATATTAAAATATCTCTTTTGAGGCAAAAGAGGCTCATAGAAAGAATCCATATTCAATAATTCATCCTCATATCTCCTTATTCTTAATTTTTGCACCTCAAAATGTGAATTAGAAGGAGAATAAAAAACTTGTTTTGAAGTTGAAAATAATTAAATAAATAAATTTAAAGGATCAAAATTCCCCTCTCAAAAATCTAGACCCAAATTCCAATTATGAACATCCATTTAACCAATATATGAATTTTAAAGATCCAGATTCAAATCATGCTCATCAGAATGTTGAGCATTTATTACATCTACATTGCCAAAAATCATTTTATCAAATTTAACTTCGTCCACAACTTGATCAAATGTTCAAATTGAACATCTTTTACAACATCATTGGAAATAATTCTTTGCTCGACATGTACATCTTCCACAACAACTTTGTTAACTATCACTTATTTATATGCAATTTATTCTACAACAACATTATGAGAAATCACATTCTAAATAAAAACATCTTGTTCAACTATATCCCTAGGACACACACTAGGCTCTTGAAAATATTTAGCATCTACATTATCAAAATTCACTTGCTCATCCTTCCTAAAAATATTTATATGTATAAAAGAAGAAATTTCAACTTGTTCCTCCATAGAAAGAACTTATGGTTGGTCATTCACTTTAACCATCACTTTTGAATCTATCACCTCATTCATTATTATAATGCAGGCAATAGGAGTAATGCCCTGATTATCAACATTCATATATTGATGTCCATCTTTCATACCCAATTACTTATGCAAAATTCTCTTTTGCTTCTCCAAATTTTATTTTATAGACTGTCTTTGATGGATTCAAACCACATTATTCTAATTCCCTAAGTGAGTTACCCCTAATGAGGACATAATTAAAGGAGATACCATATTTGGACTCCAAATCATTTGAAGTGGATTTTCCATCGAAGCCTAAGCTTCCCAAACTTTTTTTTATTGAAAAATAATTATTATTAGAAAAATGTCACCAATGGCATTGCCTAATCCACCTTTCAAATTTAATTTTTTGATGGTATGAAAATCCCCTAGAGACAAGTTGAATATCATTAACCAATGGTTTTAGAGGCTAAATATAAACTCTAATTCTTTCATATTAATAAAAATGCCTATTTCTAAAACTGGGATTAAGGGAAACAATTTCACCCATTAAATTTCCAACTAATTATAAAATATTTTTATTCCAAAAGTAAAGGGGTAAGGCATAAGGTATAATCCATATTAACCTTGGTCTCTCAGTATACTTTTGTCCATTAAGAATCAACTTCTATGATTGATTTTCAATAGATGATTAAATCTTTCCATTTCTTTATACTTAGGGCTACTTCTTCGGCATCTAGGCACACAAATCTAACCGAGAAGTGTCCTCTAGGTAGAAAATAAAAAAAGACAAAATTAAACCTTTCCAATTTTGGATCATCTAGGTTATAAACAAACTATAATTAATCCTTCCACCATGAATTCTTCTTAAGAGACCACATGAAATCATTGGTCTATAAAAATCTTTTGTAGCTAGGCAATTGCCCTTCACTAATTTTTAAAAACCCAAATTACCATTATTTAGATCCTATTAACTTTAAAGAGGAACATTAAAATCATCATTTCAAACCTTTTAAATGATAAAGACAAGTAGATACATTGACTCAAAGGAATCAAATTTATACCTATAGCCAAAATAGGATGAGGAGAACTCACTTAATATCTAATAATGAAGTTCTTATTCTCTGAAACCATCAGCGGAGATCCACTTGTGAACGAATTAGAATCTATTTTTCCAAAAGGTAAATCATTTACCATAGTAGCAATTATATTTTTAAAATAGAACTGAGCATCTGCTTAAGAGTAAACTTAAATCTCCTCGATTTTATCTAACCTCAAAGGATTGGGATATGGGCAAAAATCCCTGAGAGGTAACTTATCCTTTAATCCATGGATATCTAGATCCATTTGTCCAAGATAAAGACAAGTTACCCATCACTCACAAAGTTGTGATAGAATAAATATAACATATTTTAATTTGATATCAACCCATTCATTTCTTTGAAATCCAAAAAATGCACAAGAATTATGTCGAGCCTTAAAGTGATTGTCCAGATCTTTCAAATCTTTCTCGGTTGCAATAGAAGATGAATAAGAAAAAATAATTTGATTGTCCCATTTTGTGATCCCTAAATAATCCAAGATAATGAGAGAAACCATTTGAAAATTAACCTCAACCCTATTATTAAACTCATCATTTAAAATAATCCAAAATTTATTATTATCTTCCCATTTCAATTTAGAAAGACCTAAAAAAATATTTATAGGATTTATGGCTCCTACAAAAGGTATTTCCTAAAAGGAAAATACCAAAATTGAAAACATCATCCACCCAAAGTGGATCATCATTACTTAAAAAAAAATCAGCATAACCATATAAATGGATTTGGTAAGAATCTTAAAAAAAAGGGCAATGATAATCCTTAATAACTTTTAAATTATTATCTAGAATTTATAAATAAATTAAAAATAAGTGTTTATATTTCACTACCTCTTTTGTAGAGAAATGAAAAAGATCCTTACCTAACATACATAGTTACATTGATATGCATCTCTTGATTAGAGGAACCTAGACAATCATACATTGCATATTCAATCTTGACCATTGATCAAATGGAACGGTGGAATATTTGATCATGAACATTCAAATTAATGATGTGAATATTTTTTTAATTTATAACCATGTAGTCTTGGATCAGAATTTTTCAATTCATTTATTTTGAGCTTGCCTTGGATACAATTAAATTTCTTAAAATTTGAAAGCATTGTCTAAAAATTTTCCTTCCAATTTATTTCGAATTTTATTTTAGTGGATCAACAAAAAGGAGGAAAAATAAAAGTGGAAATTGTGTTCCTTGGCTCCCCTTATAACTACATTGTGAAACCAAGTGGTGAAATACATGGGTGCAAATGGGTCTAGGTATAATGTGTCTTCAAAGACAACATGTTTGTCAAAAAAGCATGTTACCAAATGACATGTTTTTATTATAATGCATGCTTATTTGAATGCAATTCTATTATCTATCATCTTGATAAGATATCATGTGATAATTCACAATGTTTATTTCTTCATAAATTAAAAAAATTATAGATCTAGTAAATGTCAAATGATATCTTGATATGCATCTCTTGATTAGAGGAACCTAGACAATCATACATTGCATATTCAATCTTGACCATTGATCAAATGGAACGGTGGAATATTTGATCATGAAAATTCAAATTAATGATGTGAATATTCTTTTTATTTATAACCATGTAGTCTTGGATCAGAATTTTTCAATTCATTTATTTTGAGCTTGCCTTGTTGGGGATCAACCAACAATGGATTACACTTGTGAAAGCAATAAACACGGAAATAAATCAGATAGATAAGCAATTAGAATGATAAATGGCACAGAACAAGATATACAAGAAAACACCCTGAAAACTTGTATTAAAACTCTTTACAATAGGAATACAATGAAGAAACTTCGTTCTTCCACACCTCTCTCAGATGCACACAAGATCTCTCACTAGATCTCTATTCCTCAAGAGCTCTCTCTCAAGTACAATCAAATCCAACAACCTGGATTGATGCAACTCAGTACTGTCCTTCAAACATTCACAATGTTCTACTCATACAGTTTTACTCTCTTCTACAATTCTAAGCTAAGAAGATCTTTCCTACATATAGAAATAGGAAACTTGAGCATGCTCTTACAATAAACAGTTAAGCCTCTTCAACAAGGGCTCTAAAAATAATATTGCTAATAATAGAGATGCGAGCTTGAGACTACAACTCAAACTCATCATGCAAACACTCGCTTTCGTCCACGAAAATCGCTTTTTGGACACACACGTAACCAACGTCGGTTCCTACCTGTTCGCCTGTGACCGTCGTCGGCCGCCCCTACTGCCGACGTCGGCACCTCTGCAACTGCAACTGACCGACGTCGATCTCTCCTGACCGACGCCAGTGTCTGTGTAGACCTGAACCTGTTTTGTATGCTCCTTGGTGAAGCTTTTAGCTCCACACCCTAACAATCTCCCACTTGGAGATAAACCAGCTGCACCAGTACCTGTACAGCAACATCTTCTAGCTCCTCCATCTTCAACTCAATCATGAAGACCAATAGAAGTTGAATGAAGATTCAACTTCTCCTTCGTAACCGGCTTGGTTAACATATCAGCAGGATTCTTGTCTGTATGGATTTTCTCCAGCTTCAACTCACCATCTTCCAATACTTGCCGTATGAAGTGGTACCTTAGCTGTATGTGTTTTGTTCTTGAATGAAAAGCCAAATTCTTGGCCAAATGGATTGCACTCTGACTGTCACTATACAATCTGCAACTCCCATGCTCCCTTCCAAGCTCTTCCATGAATCGTGTCATCCATATCATCTCCTTGCTAGCTTTTGTGGCTGCAATATACTCTGCTTCTGTAGTTGACAAGGCAACAACCTTCTGCAACTTAGATATCCAGCTAACCGCCGTTCCACCTACAGTAAAAACATAACCTGTAGTGCTCCTCCTGCCATCCAAATCCCTTGCCATATCTGAATCTACATAACCATGTAGAGAAGTATCTGAACCTCCATAGCACAAATGCTTGCTGTTGGTTCCTCTCAGATATCTAAGGATCCATTGAACCACTTTCCAATGTTCCTTACCTAGATTGGCCATATATTTACTTACTACTCCCACTGCTTGGGCAATATCCGGTCTAGTACACACCATTGCATACATCAAACTCCCTACTGCAGAAGAATATGGAACCTTACTCATGTACTCTACCTCATCATGTGAATTGGGACATTGTTCTTAACTTAAAATGTCCAGCCATAGGTGTACTTACCGATTTTGCATCCTGCATATTAAACCTCTCCAACACCTTATTCACATAATCTTCTTGAGACAATATCAACCTGTGGTTTTTCGTGTCTCTCTTAATGCTCATGCCAAGGATCTTCTTCGCTGCTCCCAAATCCTTCATAGCAAACGTTTGAGCTAACTTCACCTTAAGCTCAGAGATATCCTGCATGTGAGATCCTGCAACCAGCATGTCATCTACATACAACAATAGAATAATATATCTACCATTATCAAATCTCTTGAAATATACACAATGGTCTGATTGACACCTACTATAGCCATGCTCAGTCATAAACCTGTCAAATTTCAAGTACCATTGCCTTGGAGCTTGCTTGAGGCCATACAAGCTTTTCTTCAACCTGCACACAAACTTCTCCTTACCCTTGACCTCAAAACCTTCTGGCTGTTCCATATATATTTCTTCATCCAGATCTCCATGAAGAAACGCTGTCTTAACATCTAGCTGCTCGAGATGCAAATCCTCAAAAGCAACCAAAGACAATACAACCCTTATTGAAGTCATTTTAACTACAGGAGAAAAAATCTCACCAAAGTCAATACCTGGCTTTTGTGAAAATCCTTTCACTACCAATCTGGCCTTATATCTCATCTGTCCATCCTCACCTTCCTTCAACCTGTAGGTCCATCTGTTCTTCAGTGTTCTCTTACCAGCTGGCAATTCAACCAAATCCCATGTTTGGTTCTCTCTTAAGGACTCCATCTCCTCAACCATGCCGCGCTCCCACTTACTCCTGGACTCCACCTGTAATGCTTCTTCAAAACTCTCTGGTTCTCCACCATCGGTTAGCAATAAATAATATAAGGAAGGAGAATATCTAATTGGAGGCTTACTTACCCTTTCAGACCTCCTGATGGGTGTCTTGAACTCGTTCTCAACAATCTGTCCACCCAAATTTTCTGACAGTGACCAACCTCGGCCACCTGTAGACCTGTTACTGGCCGACGCCGGTTCTTCCTGGCCGACGTCGGTGCCAGGTCTGCCGACGTCGGTCTCTATATGACCGACATCGGTTTCTGTACTACCGACGCTGGTTCCTAACCTGCCGACGTCGGTCTCTGTGTTTTCCTGTAAGTGATTATTTCTTTTTCCTGCGAGCTCATTTTGGACCATAACTTCGTCCAATTCACCATTGCTCTGCCCAAATTGATCTAGCTTCCTTATCTGATCACTGTACATCACTCTTTCATTGAAAACAACATCACGGCTCCTGATTACCTTGTTAGTTCCTAGATTCCAGAATCTGAAACCAAAATCATCTGAGCCATAGCCAATAAACGTGCACCTCATAGACTTAGGATCAAGCTTCTTTCTATTTTCCTTATCTATGTGTACAAAGGCTTCACTACCAAAAACTTTGAGATATGAGAGATCTACCTTTTTACCTGTCCATGCCTCTTCTGGAATTCCACCATCCAGAGCTGTAGAGGGTCCTCTGTTGATCAGGTACACTGCGGTGTCAACTGCTTCTGCCCAAAACTCTAAGGACAACCTTGCATGCAATCTCATACATCTTGCACGCTCTATGATTGTTCTGTTCATCCTTTCAGCAATACCATTCTGCTGAGGTGTCCTTGGAACCATCCTTTGCCTATGGATTCCATGTGTATAACAATACAATTTGAACTTAAGACTGCAGAAATCACCGCCATTATCAGATCTCAGGCACTTTAATCTTCTGCCTGTTTCATTCTCAACCATAGCTTTTCAAAACTTAAAAGTCTCAAAAACATCAGATTTCTTTTTAATACAGTAGATCCATACCTTTCTTGTGGCCTCATCTATGAATGTAACATAGTACCGTGATCCGCCAATAGAGGCTACCTGAGCCGGTCCCCACACGTCTGTGTGAACAAGCTGAAACTTCTGCCTTTTCTTAGTAGACCCAGTCTTGAGAAAACTAACCCTTTTCTATTTTCCAAATACACAATGCTCACAAAATTCTAGATCCATACTTTTCAAATCTGAAAGCATACCTTTAGACTTAAGAATTGACATCCCCTTCTCACTCATGTGGCCAAGCCTTGAGTGCCACAATTTAGCGTCCACATCTGAAGTAGATAAAATTGAAGGAGATTTGTTAATAACACAATTACACAAATAGAGAGTACCTTCTCTCTTACCTCTCGTCATAACAAGTGCACCCTTGGTCACCTTCCAAGAATCTGCTGTGAGAGTTACTGTACAACCCTCATCACCTAGCTTACCTGCAGAAATCAAATTTCTCTTCAAACTAGGAACATGCATCACATCTCTCAACACCCATGTGTTGCCATTCTGCATCTTCAGCTGCACTTTACCTTTGCCAGTAATCTTACAAGGCTCATCATCCCCTAAGTACACTATTCCAAAATCTCCATGGATATAGTCACTGAAATATTCTCTGTTAGGGGTAGCATGAAAAGATGCACCAGAATCTAATACCCAAGATTCTATGTTATTATGCAAAGAGAAAATTAAAGCATCTTGTGCAATACCTGCAACCTTGGCTTCTTCCTTTCCTTTGTGCTGATTGTCCTCCTTAGGCTTTGACCAGCAATCTCTGCTTATGTGCCCAATCTTTCCACAATTCCAGCATTGTGGCTTCCTGCCATTCCTGGATTTGGATCTTCCTCTCACCTTAGACTTAGATCTTGATCTCCTCTTGCTCTTTTCTTTTTGCCTTCCCCTGCTCTCAAAATTTAAAGCATTCCCAGATGTCTCTTCTGTGCTTTTCCTGCGTATTTCCTCATTCAAGATAACACTAACAACATCCTTTACTTTCAAAATATTTGATGCAGATGCAGTATTAAAAACTGCCATTACTAAGCCATGCCAGCTTTCAGGCAAAGAACATAATATTAAAAGAGCTTTTATTTCATCTTCAAATACAATATTGACAGAACTTAACTGATTAACAATTCCATTGAAATCATTCAGATGAGTAGAAACAGATCCACCTTCATTCATATGCAAATTAAATAACTGCTTCATAAGATATACCTTATTTGAAGCTGAGGGTTTTTCATACATATTTGCTAACGTAGTCATCAACTCTACCACTGTTTTTGCCTGTGACAAATTAGATATCACAGTGGAGGCCAGACTCAGTCTTATAGACTCCAGAGCCTTTCTGTCAAGAACTTCCCATTTTTCATCCTCCATGTCCTTGGGCTTCTTTGCAATCCCACCTAACGGTAAGTAGAGATCTTTCTGATACAGATAGTCCTCTATCTGCATTCTCCAATGCTGGTAGTTCTTGCCATTAAACTTTTCCATTCTCAACTTACTTTCTTCTGCCATTGCTTCTCCCACTCAAACAGAAATCCCTGCAGAAACCCCTGTGAGCAACCTGTAATCCAAACACACTACACATATCTGAACCACCTGTTAGTGAACCTGAGCTTTGATACCAATTATCAAGCTCTGAACCTGTAACCAAGGCTCTGATACCACTTGTTGGGGATCAACCAACAATGGATTACACTTGTGAAAGCAATAAATGCGGAAATAAATCAGATAGATAAGCAATTAGAATGATAAATAGCACAGAACAAGATATACAAGAAAACACCCTGAAAACTTGTATTAAAACTCTTTACAATAGGAATACAATGAAGAAACTTCGTTCTTCCACACCTCTCTCAGATGCACACAAGATCTCTCACTAGATCTCTATTCCTCAAGAGCTCTCTCTCAAGTACAATCAAATCCAACAAACTGGATTGATGCAACTCAGTACTGTCCTTCAAACAATCACAATGTTCTACTCATACAGTTCTACTCTCTTCTACAATTCTAAGCTAAGAAGATCTTTCCTACATATAGAAATAGGAAACTTGAGCATGCTCTTACAACAAACAGTTAAGCCTCTTCAACAAGGGATCTAAAAATAATATTGCTAATAATAGAGACGCGAGCTTGAGACTATAACTCAAACTCATCATGCAAACACTCGCTTTCGTCCACGGAAATCGCTTTCTAGACACACAGGTAACCGACGTCAGTTCCTGCCTGTTCACCTGTGACCGTCGTCGGCCGCCCCTACTGCCGACGTCGGCGCCTCTGCAACTGCAACTGACCGACGTCGGTCTCTCCTGACCGACGCCGGCGTCTGTGTAGACCTGAACCTGTTTTGTATGCTCCTTGGTGAAGCTTTTAGCTCCACACCCTAACATGCCTTGGATATAATCAAATTTCTTAAAATTTGAAAGCATTGTCTAAAATTTTTCCTTCCAATTTATTTCAAATTTTCTTTTAGTGGATCAACAAAGAGGAGGAAAACTACAAGTGCAAAGTGTGTTCCTTGGCTCCCCTTATTACTAAAATGTGAAACCAAGTGGTGAAATACATGGGTGCAAATGGGTCTAGGTATAATGTGTCTTCAAAGACAACATGTTTGTCAAAAAAGCATGTTACCAAATGACATGTTTTTATTATAATGCATGCTTATTTGAATGCAATTCTATTATCTATCATCTTGATAAGATATCATGCAATAATTCACAATGTTTATTTCTTCATAAATTAAAAAAATTATAGACTAGTAAATGTCAAATGATTTATTATGACGATTTACATATGTATACATACATACATAGTTTATTTTCCATGCACTTTTAGAATCACATAGTGCATATCTATTTGCATGCATGTATCGTTGGTATTTAGTGATGTAGATGTGTATTTTGAGGGAAAAAATTTAGTATACACCCAACCTAACATTATTGATTTATCACGTGCTATATGATATACTTAGTGAAGGCTTACCAAAAAAAAAAGAAGAGTACTTTTCATTATTTCTTTTACTTCCAATAATAGTATTAATAATAGGTTTTTTATTTAGCACACTCAAAAATGAACCATGTGGCATTTATTAGTGACACAATTATATTATTCTAAAGTATTTGTATGTTGTCGAGTATTGGTTCAAATGAGGTCCTTATTGAATTTTTTTTAGCAATTTATTACTACTACATAAAATTCACTTAGTGCCACTAATTGAGTTAATTTAACATTGTTACATAATATTTCATGTTTTCTTTGGTTGATCAAAATTATAACACAAATATCATGCAAAACACCACATAAATAGTAACCCAACTAGTGCCACATTTGCATCACATTAGGCTCTGAAATAATCAAATTGCATGTTTTTCAATATTTTGGTTTGTGCCACCTAAATGTTTTACACTTGCCTTTCAAATTTTGGAGGTCAATATCATTTTAGGTAGTCAATTTGGCATTTTCTTTGTCATTATTTACATAGTTATTAGTGCGAGATTATTGTGGATCTCAGTGCACAATAGGTGAGATAGATTTAGGACATGGATAAGATGTTGATAAGTAAGTCTATTACAATGAAGCAGTTCATCCCACTTAGACAACTAGTTGACGATGAATCTTTTTGTGGAAATGATGGCAATGGGTTCAAAAGTGGGCTCATCTAATGGACAAGGTAATTTACATACTCTATGGAGGGTTGTGATATTTATGGTCTCAAAGATGTGATAAGAAAGGATATCCTTCCTTTAGAATGTAATTTTAATATTTTCTAAGAGTGCTATTGTTTATTACTAAAAGAGAGCCATACAAATTTGGGGATTTAGAGGACCAAAATGAATCCTATCGGAACACTATTATACCATTACTAAGCTAGATTGCAAGATGTCTATTGTGAGTTATAGGAAGTCATTTCTAATGAGGAGGCAAACCAGAAATTGTGATCACGATCGATGGATATTTGAAACTAAAGGGACTTATGGCTATGAAATGACTGAAAATCTCACCAATTTATCTAGTAGGCCATGGAGACCTCTCACATGCAAGCTTAAAATTATTTCTTTCTTAGTCCTTACAAGTTCTATTACTTATTATATTATTTGATATATCTATGAGGTGTATGAATTAAGGTGGATTTATCATGTTTAGCTCACTATAATTGACAAATTTTTTTTTGCATGTCACTTATATTTTTGAGAATGCTTCATAGAATGGCCTAGGAGGCAAGTAAGAGAGAATGGTTCAAAATGTAGGTTTGAAATGTTTCAAAATGTTGATATAGTCGAAAGATCATTGGTTCATTGGTGAAGTGGCTTAGCTCAAAAACATACCACTAGGGATCAATTCTTGTTGAATGCAAAGACCCGACACTTTAAAGGATGAGGTTAGGTTCGATCCCTAAGTGAATTTGAGGGAATGGAACCCTTAGTCCTTGGAACTAAGTCGAAGGCTAGGTCAATAAAAAATTATATGTTGATATATACATTTTTTATTTATGTTCATTGAATTGCAACATTATATATACATTTTACCTCTCACATTCTTACATTAACCTTTTATTTTGATTTGTGAATGTGATTGATATGTTGGCAATAGCTCTTGCTTTTTTTGGTTTCTCATTTTCCTTGCATCCCTTTTTAATTTATTATTTAATAGTTGGTGCTAATGTCATATATAAAAAGTGTAGATATTAATTTTACTCGTGTACGTTTCTATCCATTACCCAAATGACCTCCATGAGTAGTCATTACTCAAACGACATTTTTCTTGCAAGGGGACACACTTTAGCACATAACCACTATAAACATTTATTATTTGAGGGGGAAGGGTAGTGGGGAGGGGGCAGGATGGTGAATGTAATTCATCACTTTGGACTTCTCAACATTTAGCCTCTTTCTCCATTGGCAAAGCTTTTAGTTAATATAGTGCCTCATAAATTACCCTTGTCTCACAATTATTTCTAATGTGGGATTAATCCAATTACAACCTAATCATGTATTTTAATGTTAATTTGAAGGCTTCCACAAATAATTTTTCTTAAATATTACTTTAAAAAAAAATAGTAATATATGTTTTTAGTCATTACCCAAATGACCTCCATGAGTATTTACTTGAATGGCATTTTTCCTTATATATTTTTTGTAATAATCACAAGGCAAGGGGACCCACTGTAAACATTCGATAGTAGGGGGGAGGAATGGCTAAAAATATACAATTAAAAAATCCCACAAAAATTAATTTCAATAAAAAATTACTCGTGGAAGCATTCAACTTAACATTAAAAATGATTAGTTGCTTCAATTTTGTGCCACCCAAAATGACGCAAATACCTCAAATTCTCACTATGAAAAACATTAAAAAAATGGATTTATTAAATGAATTTGACCCTATTGGTGTTGCTAATTTCACCTCATGTAGTATTGTATGTTGTGTCCACCTCCCTTTTCCTCTCTCCTCCCTCTCTTTTTTCCTTTATTTTTTATGATTTCCTTTAAAATATTTTTATAGAAAATTGACTGTGAATTGTATGTTAGATTGTCAATTATTCATAGACTTGAGAGGTGATGAGTAAATATTGTAATGAAAAATCATATTTGTAACACGCAACCACATCAATTTAGTGAAAAAATGACACAACATGTTAAAAGTAAAAAAAATAAATTGATTATATAGATTTACATTCTTATTCATTTTGATCATTTGAATTATATTATAATTTTAAGCTTATGTTTCCACATGTTCAGATCAAGCCAAAGGACTTTGATAAATTTATTCAACTAGAATGTGTCAATAAAGATCCACTCAATGATTTTACCCAAATAATGAACTGAATTATCTTGATCAATTGGGAAGAAGAGTCATTGTGCTAAGACTCAGAAAACCAGCCTATTGAATCTTTTGTATTAACAACCAAAAATATCCATTGATTCCATGGGGTGACTAAATCTTTAATTTAAAATGTTGATCTTCTTGATCTATTTAAGATTTTCATCTAAGCTATGGTATTCTGAATAAAATGTGGTTATCACAATGGATGTGCAAAGTTCACCTTTGTCTACAAGGATAATTTACAATGTTGCACATGCCTTTTCAAAATATTTCACAATCATCTAGAAGATTTGCATCTTTTATACATAAAATTTCCTAGCAAGGTGAAAATTCAGACAAAGAAAACAAATAATTTTTATGTAAAATACCACCTAGAGCCATGTTGGTAGTGCTCATGAAGAATGTTTTACAATCATTGTCATAAATTTCCCCAGTATTCTAGTCTTTATCTAACACATTTTAAAGGGAAAATAACACTGGATTGGAAAAAATAACATTGGATTGGAAAAAATAGCACTATATTTTCTCCTTTTAGATAAGGATATTACACATGTTAAAAATGTGGTTTATTCATTAAATGGTGATTTTACGACAGATAAATAAAGACAATTTGTTATACTATGAATATCTTATACAAATATGCTTGTATTGTTACTTGTGATTCAATTCATTTCATGTTCTATTTAGACGTTGACTATCCTATCTTAGTATATGCCTTGCCATTCTAGACATATTGGATGAGGATTCAAGCATATTGCTTCTTACACTATGGAACCATGTTTTCACGCATATTTCCTCTTGCACTCTAGAACCATGTGGTGAATTACGTGTATTCAAAAATACTATTTTGTCAAGAAAGCATTTTTGTAAATGACATATTTCTATTCCAATGCCAACATATCTTCATGTGATTATACTTTTCTCTTATCTCGAAAGATATAATGTGTACTCAAAAATACTATTTTGTCAAGAAAGCATTTTTGTAAATGACATATTTCTATTCCAATGCCAACATATCTTCATGTGATTCTACTTTTCTCTTATCTCGATAAGATGTCATGTAATAATTCACAATGCTTGTATCTTCATAAAATGAAATATCATAGCTTTATGAAGCATTACATGATTCATTATTTCAACTTACACTTACATAACTTTTTTTAAAAATTTGTCATGCACTTTTCTAATCATGTGGTGTATATTCATTTGCATATGTGTAGGTTTAGCTTTTATGACGTAGATGTGTAGTTTGATGGAAAATGTTCCAATACACACTTAAATCAACATTATTGATTTATCATATGTTAAATGATATACTTAGTCAAGGTTCACAAAGGAAAATGTTAACAAAATGTTTTTCACTATTCCTTTCATTTGTCAATAATAGTCTTCAAAATAGCATTTTTATTTACTGTGTGTATATGTAAACACTGGAAAATAGTTTGTATGGTATTTATTAGAGTCAAAATTATATTATTATAAGGTATTTAAGTGTTTTTCAATTATTAGTTCAAATTAGGTCTTTATTAGTAAATGTTTTGATCATTTTATGTTGTGTCCACCTCCTTTTTCTTTTATCCTCCCTCTCTTTTTTCCTTTGTTTATTGTGGTTTCCCTAAATATATTCTTATAGAAAATTGACTTCATAGTTTATATTGGATTGTCAATTATTCGTAAATTTGAGAGGTAGTGAGGAGTAGATACCATAATGGTGGATCAGATTTGTGGCACATAGTCACCACTTATGTGTGAAAAAATGATCACAACACTTTGAAAGCAATGAAAATTGTTGATTTTATGAATTTACATTCTTATTCATTTTGATCTCTTAAATTATATTATATTTTTAAAATTATGTTACTGCATGTTCAGATCAAGCCAAAGGACTTTGAAAAATTCAATCTCCATCCATAATGTGTCTTTAAATATCTCCTCAACGATTTTACTTAGTCAATCAAGATAATTGTCTTGATTGGTTAGGGAGAATCGTTATTGTGCTAAGACCTAGAAAATTGGCCTAAGGTTTATCTTCTTGATCTTTATGAGTTTCATCGTCAAGCTATGGTTTCACAATATCACGCATGGTGTTGCAAAATATTTCAAAATCGTCGGATGGAGAGCCATATTCTATGGAAAAAACACCTTGCAAACAAACAAAACGATCCATTTTTAGGCAAAGCATTAGCCAAAACCACGCTAGTAGTGCTCTTGAACAAGGTTTTACAATCACTGGGAGAAATTCATCAAGTTATTCCAATCTTTATCAAACACATTTTGAATTATAAAATAACGTTGGATTTGTCCCTTTCAGATAAGACTATCACACATATTGTTACATAGATAGTTTATTCTTCTAATGTCAAGTTTATGTCTATTAATTAATTTCAATAAGTGGTCATTATCAAATTCAATGCCTATTAAGATAGATTGTGATACTATAAATATCTTATGCAATATGTTTATATTGTTGCTTATGATTCAATTACTTTCATATTTCATTCAGATGTTGATTCTAGATCCCGAGTAATTACACGAGAATTCAAATATATTACTTTTGAACGTTGTATTTTTTAATTTCTAGTTGTTTTTTACTTTTATAAGGTGAACATCGATGTCTTGATTTGGTTGTAATTTTATAGATCTTTCTTATTTTTTTATGTTAACTTCTTTTATAGACTGCATCTCTTTTATTCAATTTCTAAATTTCGATGTCCTAGTATTTATGTTTATCTTTTCACTTTATTTCCTATAGGTATGATCATTGCAACTTTAAATGGAGTTGTTATTATTAATGATTTTAAACATCATTTCAACATAAATTAAAAAAGCTACATTAGTCGATTTTTAGAATACGAGTTAGGCTCTATAGGACCAATCGTGTATAAAATGAGGTTAGTTCATCATAAAGAAGCATAGGGGGGTGAAGAAGTCGGTCAAAGTATCATATTCACATGAATTTGGAAGCTTCCCATAATTTTATTTAAGATTTTTAGTTTTAGAACCAATTTCAAGATACATTGAAAAAATAATATTCAATTTCAAATATTAATATTTAGAGTCTACAACCAATTAACCATTATATTAGTTGAGTCAAATGTTACATAACGTTATTTAAAAGTTTGTACACGAATTACACTATTCAAAAAAATATAAAGAAAGGTGTGTACACATGAAAATTAACATTTTTAAATTTCAAAATGGGACACCCAACCCTGACCAAACTACCTATGATTGAATAGAAGGCTATTGTAACATGGCATTAATAATTATTTAATGGAATGGGTGACTAAATATATATCATTCATACTATTTGCATGTGCCTCTTGTGTTCTCCATGAGCCTTTCATGTTGTTGGTGCTACTTGCCTTAAAAAAAAAGGAAATTATGCCCTATATGACATCATTCTCCAAAAGTTTTCAAAAATCTTCATCGATGATGACAAAGCCGTCCCCAACACATCAAGGCCTATAAGTAAAAGACAAAAGGTTTATTGGTAATATTCTATTGGATTTTTTCTTATTGCATCGGATAATTGTGGATTGTATAACCAGTCACCTATCATCTATATATTTTGAAAACACAAGGACTAGACACCCAATAAAATGTGTAATGGTGACATTGAATTCTCCTCTGCTTTAAAGGTGCAGGTGTAAGGATTGATTTTGGACCCGATATCATTTGATGCTATTTGTGGATATGAGGTTTCTTTCCATCATATTCTCCATTGCCTTGGTGAGCGCTCTCTGGGTGTTGCAAGGAGAGAGCTTGAGGAAATATGAGAGTGTAAGGAAAGAAAAATTATCAAAGAGAGATGGTAGTACTCCAAAGGTGTTTGAGTTGCACAGTGGGGATGTGCATATGAAGGTAACTAACTGGGGAGCCACTATATTGTCTCTAAGCATCCCAGACACCAAAGGTATACTAAATATGCATTTGGTCTAGAAATTAAGAAATGTTTAGAAACTATTTTCATTTTGATGATGGATCATAGAGTGTGATCCAAATTTTTAACAGAATGAATTCTCTGCAATGTTATAGAAGTTTTTGCAATAGTAGTTCTATAGAATTCTACTCATCATTCCCCACTTAGATGGGTGATCATGATGTTAATACTCAACGATATCTATCTATGCAGGGAAGCTAGCTGATGTGGTTCTTGGCTTTGACACTCTCACTACATACATGGCACGTCCAGAACCCATATATGAGAAATTCCTGGCCCTTTTGTATACAATTTTTTGTCCAAGTGGATTTGTATCATAAGAGTTTTGATGTGTATTGGGATAAGATGTGACTTATATGTCATTCTTGCTTTGTAGGACTACCATCTTCTTTTCTGGATAATTGTTTCTATTGGGTTTAGTTTTGACAAAAAATCTTTCAGTTTTTGTTTGGTTGCCTAGTTAAGATTTTTTGTACCAGGAAGTATTGTTTGATTGTCATGATTTAAGATTAGCTTGATGTGTAGAAGGCTTTGAATCAATGTTTCAGATCACAATCCATAATCCATCATAATGTTTTGGACATCTTCTCATTAATCCTGATAATGGATCATGGAATCTGATCCAAAACATTCATCCAAAGCCTTCTACACAGTTATTTCCAAAAGATGTCAAGCAAGTGTTATGGACTGTGAAAATGTTGTCTCTAATGATTTAAGGTTTTATGTTTAGGCTGACTGCAATTATATGATTTTGATTGTTTGATTTAATTGCTATTCAGAACGGCTCTTCTCCCTACTTTGGTGCACTTGTGGGACGTGTAGCCAACAGAATCAAGAATGCCCAATTTACACTCAATGGAACCACCTACCATTTGCCTGCCAACGACGGCAATAACACACTTCATGGTTATTTATAAACTCTCTCTTAAACAAATTTGATTGGAGAAATGAAGATTTTGTTGTGATTGGAAAAGTAACGAATATAACAGCTGTGTGTGTGATTACACAGGAGGAATAAGGGGCTTTGACAAGGTGCTATGGACTGCTAAAGAGATGAAATGGGGGAAAAGTTCATCTATTCAGTTCACCTACCACAGCTATGATGGGGAGCAAGGTAAACAAACTCTGGAACACAAATCCAGATCCTTAATAATACAATGGATATTTAAAAAATTCAAGCTTATGATGGGTTTTTGAAGTTAATAATACAAAGGGTATTCCAAAATTAGATGAATGCTTCTGGAAGTAACTTGTGATTAGTTTTTTGGTCACATTTCAAATCGCCCTAAGCGATTCATCATCAGGTCCCAAATGAATGACATTTTTTTGAAGTCAATAATTCAATGGATGTCTAAAACTCCAAATTTATGAAGGATTTTTGAAGTTAATGATACATGGGTTTTCAAAAAATTGAAGTTTATGTCGGACTTTTGAAGTTAATAATACAATGGATGTTCAAAAAATTCAAGTTTATGATGGACTTTTGAAACTTTGTCTATGTTTGATGAAAGTTCAGGATTTCCAGGGGCTCTTGATGTATCTGCTACATATACACTTGGGCACAATAACCTGCGGCTTGATATGGAAGCAGTGGCCAGGAATAAGCCCACCCCTGTAAATTTAGTTCAGCATACTTACTGGAACCTTGCAGGCCATAACAGTGGAAGGGACATTCTAGGACATACTGTGAAAATATGGGCATCCCATTATACTCCTACTGACAAGGCCCTTATTCCCACAGGCCAGATCTTGCCTGTGAAAGGCACTCCTTTGGATTTTACCAAAGAAGCTACTGTTGGGAGCAGGATCAATGAGCTTCCTGCAGGATATGATCACAATTATGTTCTTGACAGTGGAAAGAAGTTTAAGAATGGTCTGAGACCAGCTGCAAGAGTGAAGGAGGAGCATAGTAAGAGAATGTTGGAGGTGTGGACAAATGCACCAGGCATGCAGTTTTATACAAGCAATACTCTCAATATAAGTGGGGGCAAAGGAGGAGCAGTTTACAAGGAACATTTTGGGTTGTGTTTGGAGACTCAAGACTTTCCTAATGCAGTCAATCAGCCAAACTTTCCATCTGAAACTGTGTATCCTGGTCAAGTGTACAAGCACACAATGGTGTTTAAGTTTTCAGTGGATAAGTAGAAACCATTATGTTTCTTTTTCAATGCTCAATAGTTTTTTGAGAAGTTAAAAGAGGTCAATTCAAAGGCAAAATGAACCAAATTGCATGGTTTAAAATGCCGATTCAAAATAATTGTATACATGATTTATCCGAAAGCTTGTCTCTTAAACACTATGAATTGCAGAAACCGGAGTCACTAAATTAAAAGATGACAATCCCAAGAGAAAAAAACTTTATCAAGTTCTCCAAAAAAAATTCATTCGGCATTTCCATGGTGGTCTCTTCTCCACATTACACACACGCAAAATTAATAATGCAGTATCTTGATTTTTGGGAGGATGTGTTTAGATTTACATATTAATGGAAATTTGATTCTATGCAGCTGCCCCTGATATGGTAGGAGATACCATACCTATAATACTAGTTAGTTTGGTTGTTATCCTTGTTCTCAACTCAGAGGCCACTAGCTGGCAATCATGTACTATGATTTCAAGACAACTACAAGCTAGTGTTATAGTTGCACAAACAATCCAATATGCAATACTACCAGTACCATTTACCACTTGGTAGATTATGGATTGTAATTTAAGATAGAGATTTCATGTTTGTTAAAGTAACGTTGGTTTTTTGTCCTGTCTTAATGTGTAGAGAGCTTGGCCATTGTGCTTTCCAATGTTTGTAAGTACTAAATTAGAGGATGGAAGAGTGCAGAGTCAATTTCACTGAAGTAGAATGTTTGGAAGTACCAAATTAGAGGATGCAAGAACAAAGAGCTAATGTTAGAAGAGGTTAAATTTGAAGATACAACCCCAGTTGAACCAAAATAAGGCGATAATTGATGCTTAATGGAGTGTTTTGAAAGACTACAAAGAAGGAAGAAGAGTCGTGGCAGAGAAAGAGCACTTTCAGGTTGGAAGTGTAAATCTACTAAAAAAAATGCAAGATGATCACATATAGTGGAAGCCTGTTAATCGCTTATCCTAACCCCTACCTGCTCTCATTGATGCAAAAGGTCTATTAACTCAAAATCAGTAATGCAAAGTAAGTTTCCATATTCAAGAGTGCCATAAGAGGTGGAGTGTTTATTGTTCTGTCACTAGGTCTTTACTATTTTGCTTGCAAAATATATAGATACTATTAGTGCATGAGTTGAAGATTTAGATGAGTGGATTGTCAAGATGGAGTATTTTGAGAGAAGAAGTTGGAAGATCCACTGAGAGTTAAATTTGGAGTCACTATGTTTGATAAAGAATATGATAACTAATGAAAAAAGTTAAGAAAGAGAAGGATTAAGCATGGAAAGTAGACGATCCAAAAAAAATGAGCAAAATGGTGTAGAAGACGAGTGATGTGTTTTATGAGATCTTGACCTTGACACAAGACCAGGTCCCTCTATATGGTAAAACAAGAAAACTTGAATTTTAAAGGAAGAGTTACAAAGTGCTGCAAGCTGCATTTCAATAGAGAAGAGAAGTCAAAGGTTAGTAAAGAAGGGTTTTGAGGTTAAAATGCGATGGAAGATAAGATATTTGATGTATTTGTAGAAGCTATTCGTTGTGTTGTTAGTAGAAGGCGTTTCACAAAATATGAGAAACTAATGTTTTACATAAAATGACTCGTAAGTTTGCTTCAAATATTAAGTGTACATACCTTACTCCCTGCATAATTTAAATTTTAAATAAGAGATTGCTTAATTTCTCTTTAATAAAAGAAGAATAACATATAAGGCTGTTAGAATGAATAATTATATTTAAAAATAATAATAAATATAAGTAAACAAGGTGTTTGACTTCCTTCCAATAAAGGAAGAATAATTCATTACACAAAAAGCAATAAATTCAACTATTAATTGTTGAAAGCTTGAATCCTTTTTAATCCTTTGAAAGCTTAAAACATTTAAACTTTTCAAAATTTAAAAATAATTTTATTATAAGTAATGTAGTTTTATTTAAAGATAAAAAATAAAAATCAACTAATTTATTTAGATGTGGTAAAATTGATGTTTGGTTTTATATTTTAATTATTTTGTTCCAATCAACAATATTCAAGGAAAAATTATCATTGTTATTTATCCAAAATATGATAGCTTGAAATAAAATTTAAACAAAACTCAATAGATTGTAAAATTATTTAATTAAATTAAATATTTAAATTTTTTAACATTTTGTTTTAAATAATTTTGATTTATTTTTTCAAAATTTATTTTAGATCAACCTGATTTATTTTTTATAGTTAAATTTATCTTTTAGTTTTTAGAATTTAATTTTTTATTTACACATAAAATTTATATATTACAAAATTTAGTTTTATGACATTATTTTCTTCAGAATTCTTCATACACATTCTATTGATATGATGACATGGATTAAAAATAAGATTTGAATTTGAGGGATTTGATGTGTATTATAAAGGTCTCTTTTGTCATTTCTTAGGATAGACACAAATAATCTGCTCTGCTTGAACACATAAATCTACGTTAGAAAGAATAAGAGGATTTAGGGCTAAGAGGAGCTTACACCAAATAGCTCAAGTTAACATAAAAGACCTTGAAGATTTTAAGAATAGAAGTCACACCTACAAAGTTGACCAAGTATTTGGAGTTCCCAACTTTAGTCTACTTAGGTTTCAAATATCTATCTTGACTTCACCTACAACTATCTCTCACAAAGTGGTACAATCAAAGGGGGATATTAATGTGTCAAAAATTCAACTAAAGCTAAGTATCCTTAACACCTTGATCTATGCATAGCCGTTGCGCAGCCGAACACACTCTTCATTTATTCTGCTATGCAAAACTTGCAATTCTCATACAATCATGCACACTCCTTTACCCAAAGTTTATTAATAACCTTAGGCATGAGTCTCATACTTGCTCACAGATTTTCATGTAACATTCACCTCAGATCATAGACTGTGCACTCCACATTGCATAGCCTCATGTACTTCATGGGAATCTACTCATGAAATTGCTAGCTCCTTTGGGTCACACCTCATCGCAACCACATGTTAGCCTACCTCAATTGTGTGATTCAAAATATATCCCAACTAGCCATTAGCCACCAACCAAGAATCATGGGATTGGGAATCATTGAAGACAGCCTGGACATTAACTGTCCAAAATATTGACAACTATCTGACAGGAGATTGGTTCACCTATTAAGATCCTCCTTGGTAGTTGTACAATAGTTATCATTGCTCTTGTATTATGCATTTTAATATGCATCTAGAATAACAGTTAACAACACAACCAAATCAATGTCATTCACACAATCGTAACACAATTAGCTTACTCTGTGCATTTACTCTATATACACACCCTATGAACATTGTATTATGTATCCTTCATTCTTTGATTTATGAATAGAAGTTGCATTTCCTTCAGGTAAGACTTGCACTCCATTAAATGTGTGTTTGATTGTTCCATCTGAATACTCTTTGTGCATTCACTATACACAACCAAACTTGGTTGTCCACCACACATTCGATCATGGCCCGTATGGTACAGATCATTGGTATTAGAGCTTCACTTTATTCCTTTCTATGCATATAACCACATGAGCACAACTAGAGAGAGAAGGTTTAACAGTCAGTTCTATTTCAGAGATTCCAGAAAACTATCGTAGTAAAATCAATATGGATGATACCCAAATCTAACCTGAGGCAACCCCTAAATTTCAAAGGCTCATCATCGATGTACTGGAGGCATAACACATAAAATATTATGTTGGCTAATAGATTTGTCCTTATATAAAGATATTTTATTTTAACTCCGTACCCTTCTCTCAAGAACACATAAGTTAAACAACAAATGGGTGAACTATCAAGATTAGTTCCCCTCTGAATTAAGGTACAGTGCCCTTTAAGATTTTCAATGAATTTAAATATTCAGATACACTTTTAACTAGAAAGTGTTTAAAGGCAGACTAATATCCATACATCATTATGTTATGAATATGAGATTGTATAACAACAATAGGTAACAGAATACACAGATTCTATTTTCAATAACAATTAAATAGATAAACATATATATTATTGAGCCAGTAAAGAATAAAACAGATATAATGAATTGTCTAACGGAAGAGTAATCACTATATGAAAGAAGGTTTCGCACAGAAAACCCAACTTCAAATACTCAAACACACAGATCCAAGTATGCAGTAATTAATTATCCTTTTCATTCACATATGAAAATGTTTCAGACAAACATCACATATATACTAACAAAAGTGGTTCAGTTCTCTAATTTTTTAACTTCTTTCTTTTTTTCTGTATCTCAGCGTCTTTTTACAATTAAAAATATATATAGTTGCCATAACTAATCCACTTGTCAAACTAAACTAGAGTTGAAGTAACTCTGACCCATACAGGATTTAGGTTTTTTTACAAATTCAATAAAGATCAAGTTTTGAATAGAAAAGTAACTGAATAATTGAATAAAAGAAACTATGTAAGTAAAGTCATTGTTGAAGTGATGGATTAGGATCTCCAGATTTGCTATGTTCAGTTGGGTAGACACGTTGAGCTTTCCACTCCTAAAATGTTGTAACAAACTCTTGAGTTTTTGAAAGATTGGGAATGCTGACGTGTTTTATTCTTGCTTTTCAGATATTTTCTTCCCTCCAAATTTTCCCCATCTTTTTTGTGTGTTCTGGGAGAGTGTTGATGCAATGACAAAGCAATGAATCTACCTTTGAAATCTGAGAAAAATCTTCAGTTGCTAACTTGTCACTTTCTTTAATGATGTTAACCTTTTTCCTAAAGGATTTAATCACTATATTGATATCTTTTTCTGGTTTTCCATCATCTTTTATGTATTTGATATCAATACTCTGCAGATCATGTTGTAATGACTAGATGAATTCAGTTATTTCCTTGATCATTTTTGTGATTTCCATTCGTCCTTGTCAGGATACTGAATTTCTCCATTCAATATTTTTCTTACTTACATATAATATATCTTCATCCAGATTTGTCATGTTCTTCTCTGACAAAAACTTTGTTATCCCATATTTTTGCACCTCATGAAAATTTAAAATTTTCTGATTTATAATGAGTTTTTCGATATATTCTCTTCTAAATCTCCTGTTAATTTTAATTTAGAGAAATCCTCGGGTTGAGATGAGAGTATAGTCATTGAACCATTGAACTTTTTGAAAATGTGGTTCAACTTCGGGGTTCAATGATACGAGATGAACTACATAGATTGACCGATAGTCATATGATCTTTTCAGAAACTTCAAATTTTGAAACATTGAACCGTTGAACTTTTGAACTCTGCTACATAGGTTCAAATGTTAGGTTCAATTGGTAGGTTCAACTATAGGTTCAATTGGTAGGTTTAATGATAAGTTCAATTGGTAGGTTCAATGATAGATTAATTTATACAAGGGAATTGAGTGAACACGACTCTTTACAAAACATCGAGTATTGAACTTTTGAACTTTTGAACTTATTGAACTCCAAAAAAGGGTTCAAGTTCAACTGAAAAATTCAAAATCAAAATTGAAATACACAAAGAGACAAACAATTCACTTTGAGAAATATTGAACCATTGAACTAATTGAACTTTTGAACTCTTGAACTTCAAAAAATATTCAAATTCAAAGGTTCAATTCTTTTAAGAATTTACACACAAAAGGCAATAAGTAGTTGAACTTCTTTTATGGCAAAATTCACAAAAAAAAGGAATAAGGGTGACTCCAAAGGCTAACATTGGCTCTGACTGGGGATTGTATTTTATGGCAAAATGCAGAGAACTCAAAAACTTTGGTTATGCAGATCGGGAAACAAAAATGGAAGAAAAGGAGAAAGACAAACCAAAAATGGGAAAGGAAAACACAAAACACAACAAGAAAAGAAAAGGCTATGTACAAAATAGGGGACACTTGTTTCACAGTTGGTACAACTTGAGATCCTATCCATTATAAGACAGGGGTAAAATGTTCCATCCAGATATTCCAATTTAAAAGAATTAGGACCAAGTACTTGATGAATTTTGAAAGGTCCTTTCCAAAGTGAATCAAATTTACCATGTGCTCCTTTAGGTTCTCTCCTTCTATCCCATAGCAATACTTCATCTCCTTCCATGAACTTTCTAGGTCTAGTTTTCTGGTCAAAAATATTTTTAACCTTGGTTTGATGAGCAGTAATACGATCAACCAGTTCATTCCTATCCTCTTCAATCTTAGTTAAATACATAATTATTTTCTCTAAAGAGTCTTGAAAGTATTGGTCTTCAATAACATTTTGTAATCTAGTTGTAGACAATTCTAGAGGTAATGATAATTGTGCTCCTATTCCATAAACCAGCTCAAATGGTGCCATTCCTATTGCTCTTTTTGGGGTTACTCTGTCAGCCCAAAGTGCTTCATATAGTCTCTTATGCCAATCTCTAGGGTTATCATTCACCAGTTTCTTCATGATGGATATTAAATTTTTATTATTGGACTCTACTTGTCCATTCCCTTGAGGGTAATAATTTGATGAGTGAGAAAGAGAGATATTATGTTCATAGTAGAATGAAGTAAGTTCCATTGAAGAAAAATTGGTAGCATTATCTACCACAACCTTCTGAGGAACACCAAAATGTACCGGTATATTTTCTTTGAGAAAATCACATACCACTTCTAAAGTAGTTCTCTTCATAGGGATCACTTCAACTCATTTCATAAAATAATCAGTTGTTGTTAGAATGTGTGTATGACTAACACTTGAAGGAGGTGAAAGAGGACCAATGCAGTCTAATCCCCACTGTTTGAAAGGTTCTTCAATAATGACAAGTCTTAGAGGTAATGTTGTAAGTTGTGGTCTTCTTGAGAACAATTTGCATTTTTCACAGTTAGTTACCAATTTATATGCATCTTTGAACATGCCTGGCCAATAATAACAATTTCTAAGGATTTCAAAAGCTGTGACCGATGAAGAGAAATGTCCACCACAGGGTTCATTATGAAATACTTCCAACAATTTGTAATATTGTTCTTTATCTATACATCTTAGAAAGGTTCCATCTAATCCCTTTTTGTATAGGACGTCACCCCATATCACATATTTTGTTGATTTTAACTTCAAATTCCTTTTCTCCTTCGGGGATAAATGACTGAGATAGTCTCCATAAGTAAGATAGTGTGCCATGTTTAGGAACCAGGGATCTTGTAAGCTCACCAATAGGACAGTAGGAAGTTCTTCTTCTTCCTCTTCTTTACTTCTGGCTATCAATTTATATAAACCTTGATCTCTAACTAATTTGGTTGGCCTAATCTCCAGGTCATATTCTTGAATTTTAACAACCCATGTTGCTCTATTGTTCATCCCAACCTCTTGCTGAGTCAGAATGCTTTTTACAGCCAAACTAGGAATAAATACAACTGAATGAGAATGAAGTATATAATATCTGAATTATTTAACAACCTTCACGATAGCAAAAGCTTGTTTCTCAGCCAAAGAATATTTAAGTTCATGTTTCTTGAGAGGAACACTCATTAAGGCTATTGGGGCTTCTACATTTACTTCATTTTTCTGTAACAAGATGCCGGACATGGTATGTTCTGAAGCATAACAATAAATAACAAAATCTTTTTGGAAATCAGGATTTACCAAAGTAGGTGTTTATGCAATTACTTCTTTAATATCTTCAAATACGTTCTTAGCAGTTCATTCCATTTGAATGGTTGTTTTTCACTCATCATCCCCACAATATGTTTTGTAATCTTAGCAAAATCAGGAATGAACCTTTTGAGAAAATTAATTTGACTTAAGAAAGACTTAATTCCAGTCCTATTAGAAGGAAGACTAAACTGTTGTATTGATCTAACTCTTCCTAGGTCAATTTTAATTCCACATTTTGAAACTAGGTGTCCTAATAATTTCACTTCTGTAACATAGAAAATTGACTTCTTAGGATTAAGAGATATCCCATGACTCAGGCATCTTTGTAAGACAGTCTCTAGATCCTTCAAGTGATCTTCTCTTTTTTTAGAGAAAATAGTCAAATCATCAAGATAGATAACAATAATTTTCTCTTTCAAATCTTTAAAGGATGAATCCATCGCCCGTTGAAAAGTTGCACCAACATTAATCAGACCAAAGGGCATACGGTTATAAGCAAAAGTTCCTTGAGGTGTAGTGAATGCAGTTTTATGTTGGTCAGCTACAACTACACTTATCTGATTATAACTTGAGAACCCATCTAGCATGGACATCATTTATGACCTAGCAACAGTTTTCAAGATGTGATCCATCATAGGCAAGAGATAATTATCTTTTAAACTAGCTTGATTCAAATTCTTGAAGTCAACACAAATTCTTATTTCTCCATTCTTTTTGTGCACTAGAAAAATGTTTGCCACCCAAGTGGAGTGATGAATTGGATAAATAATCCTAGCTTTTAGCATCTTGTCAATCTCTTTAAAGATAGCTTAAGCAACTTTTGGGTCATAATTTCTCAGCTTCTACCTGAAAGAAGTTGCATTTGCTTTCAAAGGAATATGATGCTGAAATTGTCCACATCTAATATCTTTGAGGTCATCATAACACCAAGCAAAGACATCTTTATACTTAATCAATAGATAAATTAATTTATTTTTTTCCTCTGGTGAACAACACTTACCAATGGAGATCCATTTAGGGTCAGTTTCACTTCCAATGTTGATTTTCTCATAATCCTCTATTTTTTTAGCATTATGAACAAGTTTGCCTTTAGTATATTCATCTTATCTAGCGAACAAATGTTCTAGAGAGACCAGTCCATTAGGAATTTTGTTTCCTTTTAATTGAATTACATCATTTTTTAGATTTATCCTTGGATTAGGAGTGAATTCTTTACATTCCATTTCTAAACCTTTAAAATAAGTCCCCAAGAACATATCAACATTTTCCAAAAAATTTATGATCTGTTTATTATTCTCAAAAACTTGCCAATTTTCAGCATTATTTGGGACATTAGGATGATAGATTAGTTCTATTCTATACGAATCCTTTTCAAAATTGGGGTGTGGGAGAAGAAGAGAAGCTGATACTGCTAGAGAATTTGCTTGAGTGTTTTGGTCTTTGGGAATCGCCTCAATAGAAAAGGCATCAAAACATTCTATCTCATCCCAAACTTTGTTTATGTAATGTCTTAATCTATCATTTTTAACTGAAAAAATGCTTCTCACTTGTTTGACAATTAATTCAACATCTCCTTTTTCCTTGAGTATTTTTATACCCTTTCCTTTAGCTTCATTTAACCCAAGCAATAAAGCTTCATTTTCTGTAGTATTATTAGTATTTTTAAACTCTAACTTAAAAGAGTAGGAAAAAGTTTCACCTTCAGGGGAGATCAACACAACGCTTACTCCTGAACTAGTGGCAGCATAACTACCATCAAATTCCATGGTACATAGATCATCTGAATGAAGAGACTTTGGGATAGATTCTTCCTTTGAATCTTCAGAGGAGAGAAAATAGTTTCCAAATTCACATTCTTCAAATAAAATCTGAGACTTAGGATCATCATAAGGATATATTATAAACTTGCATTTAGGTTCAGGTTCCAGTTTAACTTTCTGCTTTCCCACTAGAATTGTAGCTTCTGACCAATCCAATTTAATCTTCCCTCTTAAATCTTTGCAAAAGTCCTGCTCAAGAACATTCCATAACTAGTGGGGATATCTACTACCAAGATAGTCAACTTCACCTTTTTATCAGGATAGGCTGCAAGAGCAACTCGTGCATCTTTAATTTTTTCGAGCAAAGAGATCTGTTTACCATCCATGGAGTAAAATCTATCAAATATTTTTGTAAGGGTTAAGCATAAGACTTTGGCTATAGAAGAAGGTATTATATTATCAGAAGCATCTGAGTCTATGATATAATTATTGAGTTTATGACCATTTATGAACAAAAAAACATAAAATGGGTTGGGTTTCATATCACCCGTATAAGGAGTATCATCAAATGAATTGAGGGTCATTCTAGAAGTATGAGTGGGTGATTCAGATGGAGAATTAAATAACTAGGCAATGGGAGACTCAGTATTAACATTTAATTAACTTTTAGGTTTGACTTGTGCAGGACCATTTTTGACATATTTGACCAATTTATCAAGCTCCTTGGGTTTCAACCTGAGGTATTCAACAAGGGGTATTTGAATTTTTGTAGACTTACAAAATTCTAAAATATCAAAAGAAGTATCACAATCATTCTTATGCAACAATTTGTTTTCTTGTGTCTTCAGATTAACATCAGAGATTTCAGTAAAAGGTTCCTTACCTTTAACAGACATTTCTTGAGTATTAGAAAATCTCAAATTCTTTGGACTTCTAGTGAACACAACACATGAAGGATCTTCAAGAGTAACCAATATTTCACCTCTTCTTTCTGAATCTGAATCATATTCAAGGAAGTGTATTTCAGAGTCACCAGGTCTCTCAGAGCTCCTTTCTTTTTTGGTAATTTCCCCTAAGACATCTTGAGTAGCGGTCAGTTGATTAAATCTAAGCATCTTACGGCAAGAATTTCCATCATGATCAGTAGTCAAATGAAAAATACACATGTTATTTCTTCCAGGAGAAGCTTCAATATCCAATCTTGGTTGTGTTGATGCAAGTGGTAATGTCTTACCAACATTTGCTTATTGATTTATCCTGCCAATATCTTGATATGGTTATTGGAATGAAGTACTAGCTTTTGGTAATTGTCTTTTAAGAGCAATCATATCATTAACTAATCTTTGAACTACAGGATCTGTAGAGGATGAAGGATTATCATTAGGCACCTAAACTTCTTTCTTCCATTTTTTGGCCATAATAAGATCATCTTCTACCTCAACTGCCAATGATTGTGCATCTGTTAAATTGACAATTATACTTCTTCTGAGATGAAAAATTATATCAGGAGGCATAGAATTAATAAAGAAACATTTTTGGTTCTCAGTAGTTGGTCTTTTAGTAGTAGGAATCTTGTGCACAATTTTATTGAATTTGGCTATAAATTCTCTCATGGGTTCATGTATCTCCTTCTTGAGCTGAGTCAATTGAGCAAGAAGGGAATGTTCATCTTCTACACTTTTGAATCTATTTTCAAATGCAGTTTTCATATCATTCCAACTTGTGATTGGGGAATCAGTTAGATGATAAAACCATTGTGCTGCAATATTAGTTAGAGTTTACACAAAAAGTCTTATGGCTACATCTTGATGTTGTATGCCTAGAACACCACATACTGCTGCAAAGGCACTCAGATATTCCTCTGGTGATTGTCTTCCATCTCCATTAAATTTGGGTAAATTTTCCCTTGCATTTTAGGCAAAGGATTTAGGTTGGCCCCTAAATTTAAAGGTTCTATGACTGCACCCCAAGGTTGGGCCATTGGAAGAAAACTTATGGCAGAAGGAAAGATAGTACCAGAAAGAGTTAAGGCTTGACAGACAGAGGATGTAGAGGGTTTAGGAGGGCTAGGAGGTCTACTTCTAGCTTTTTTAACATGGGTGGAAATATAAGGAAATTTTAGGCTTTGCAATGTTTGAAAAGTAGAATCTTCAATTCCTTCTCTCCTCAAAGACCTTGTGTACCTTCTGGAATCCAGCTTATGATATAATAATTATTAACTTCGATGCTGCTCTTAATATTTTCACACTTCAGGGGGTTTAATTCCTTGCTACATTTTTTTCTTGTCTTCTTCTTTGCATGAGTAACAACAATCTTATATTATCAACCAATTCTTCTTCTTTTTCTAATATTCTACTTGCCAATTTATAATCATCAATATTTCGATGAGAATGCCAAGCAAGAGTATTTAACTGGATAATTATATCTTCTTGTTCGTCTTGAAAACTAAGATTAGGTTGTAAAATAGGAATTATATTTTCATGAGGAAGCACCATTGTTGCCTCATCTTTAGGTGACCAAATCAATTTCGTTCCCCAGTGAAGTTGCCAAAAAACTATTGGCTAATAGATTTGTCCTTATATAAAGATATTTTATTTTAACTATGTACCTTTCTCTCAAGAACAAATAAGTTAAACAACAAATGGGTGAACTATCAAGATTAGTTCCCCTTTAAATTAAGGTACAACTCCCTTTAAGATTTTCAATGAATTTAAATATTCAGATACACTTTTAACTAGAAAGTGTTTAAAAGACAGAGTAATATCCATACATCATTATGTTATGAATATGACATTTTATAACAGTAATAAGTAACATAATACACAGATTCTATTTTCAATAACAATTAAATAGATAAACGTATATATTACTAATCTAATAAAGAATAAAACACATATAATGAATTTTCTAATGGAAGAGTAATCACTATATGAAAGAAGGTTTCACACATAAAACCCAACTTGAAATACTCAAACACACAGATCCAAGTATGCAGTAATTAATTATCCTTTTCATTCACATATGAAAATGTTTCAGACAAACATCACATATATTACTAACAACAGTGGTTCATTTCTCTAATTTTTTAACTCCTTTCTTTTTTCTGTATCTCAATGTCTTTTAACAATTAAAAAAACATATAGTTTCCATAACTAATCCACTTGTCAAACTAAACTATAGTTAAAGTAACTCTGACCCATATGGGATTTAGGTTTTTTTACAAATTCAATAAAGATCAAGTTTTGAATAGAAAAGTAACTGAATAACTGAATAAAAGAAACTATGTAAGTAAAGTCATTGTTGAAGTGATGGGTTAGGATCTCCAAATTTGCTCTATTCAGTTGGGTAGACACATTGAGCTTTCCACTCCTAAAATGTCGTAAAAAATTCTTGAGTTTTCATAAGATTGGGAATGCTGACATGTTTTATCCTTGCTTTCTAGATGTTTTCTTCCCTCCAAAATTTCCCCATCTTTTCTAGTGTGTTCTAGGAGAGTGTCAATGTAGCGACAAAGCAGTGAATCTACCTTTGAAATCTGAGAAAAATCTTTAGTTGTTAACTTGTCACTTTCTTTAATGATGTTAACCTTTTTCCTAAAAGATTGAATCACTATATTGATATCTTTTTCTGGTTTTCCATCATCTTTTATGTATTTGATATCAATACTCTGTAGATCGTGTTGTAATGACTAGATGAATTCAATTATTTCCTTGATCATTTTTGTGATTTCCATTCGTTGTTGTTAGGATACTGAATTTGTCCATTCAATATTTTTCTTACTTACATATAATATATCTTCATCCAGATTTGTCAAGTTCTTCTTTGACAAAAACTTTGTTATCCCATATTTTTGCACCTCGTGAAAATTTAATATTTTCTGCTTTATAATGAGTTTTTGGATATATTCTCTTCTAAATCTCCTATTAATGTTAAATTAGAGAAAGCCTCGGGGCGAGATGAGAGTATAGTCATTGAACCATTGAATCATTGAACTTTTTGAAAATGTGGTTCAACTTCGGGGTTCAATGATACGAGATGAACTACACAGACCGACCAATAGTCATATGATCTTTTTAGAAACTTCAAATTTTGAAACATTGAACCATTAAACTTTTGAACTCCACTACATAGGTTCAAATGTTAGGTTCAATTGGTAGGTTCAACTATAGGTTCAATTGGTAGGTTCAATGATAGGTTCAATTGGTAGATTCAACGATAGATTTATTTATACAAGGGAATTGAGTGAACATGACTCTTTACAAAACATTGAGTATTGAAATTTTGAACCGTTGAACTTATTGAACTCTGAAAAAGGGTTCAAGTTCAACCAAAAAATTCAAATTCAAAATTGAAATACACAAAGAGACAAACAATTCACTTTGAGAAATATTGAACCATTGAACTAATTGAACTTTTGAACTTATTAAACTATTGAACTCTGAAAAAGGTTCAAGTTCAAAGGTTCAATTCTTTTAAGAATTTACACACAAAAGGCAATAAGCAGTTGAACTTCTTTTATGGCAAAATTCATGAAAAATTGAATAAGGGTGACTCCAAAGGCTAACACGTTATCAGTTAGTTCTATGAGTTAATGATGCAACTCAATGCAACACCTTCCCAACCATCTCAATCATACATTCCCTAATGGTTTTAATAATAAACACCCTTCAAGTACAAGTCAATCTCGACATCCCTCTATTTGAAGCCAAGATCGATGCCAAAGTAGTGGATGTGCCTAGATTTGACAATTCTAGGCATACTTTTTAGTTAAGTGCTTCATTGATGTTAAGAAGATCACCTTCATGGTACTAAAGATGTTATTTTAGATATTCACTAGTGAGAGACCTTTAGTACACAACATGTATAGGAGTGCATTCTAATCGAATCATGGAAGACTTTTATCAATGTGTTGAAGGATGAATACTACCCTCTTTGATAATTTAAAGATGAATACATCTAGTTATAATAACTATGCCAGTGAAAGGATCAGTTAATGGAATATTACACAAACATATTTCATGACTACTATGTGCACCTACAAGAGAACTTGAGCAAATAACATAGGGTGTTGAAGTACATTAGCAAACTCTCACCTTATATTTGAGCAAAGTTAGAGTTCTTGACTTTTGACACTTTGGGTCAAGCATATTGTAATGTCACCAAGATTGAATCCAAGTCAAAGATGAAATAACACACCACATCTTCATCCAATAGAATGCACAAACCCTTTCACAACTCGAGATCATGGCCCCTTGTGTAGAAGCATTACCCTTCTCACAAAAATGAGCAACCTCAAAAGACTACACAATAATCGAAGGCTATTGTACCTTCTACATTAGATAAAAATAAGAAGAAGTCTAGTAATAAGTGGTGCCATCACCATCACTCATCCACCCATGATGACTTTTAATGTCATGCATAGTAGTCCTTACTCACATAATCTACATTAGGACCCATACCAATGGATAAAACTGATCCAAATGCCTCTTGTCTAAGTACCAACACCACTGTGTTTAACATCTTTGAAGAGTGTGAACATCTCTTCCACACTAAATTCTAGGTGAAGGGTCAACCTCTCCATGTTACCATTGACAATGGAAATCATAAGAACATCATTATATAATCAATAATTTGATGCCTTGGTCTTACCACTACTGCAAACCCTAAGCCATATTCTCTAGGGTGGCTATAGTAGGGGAAAGATATATAGGTCCAATAATAGTGCACCTTCTACTATAAAGTCATGCATATGGAGGATAACATTAATTGTGACATCACACCTGTAGAAGTTTGTGACATCTTGTTAGGAAGACTGTACATGTATGGCTACAAAGCTACATATCAAACTAAGCCACAATGTTGGACTATTCATGCATATTATCATTTATACCACCTATTTGAGTTAGTTCTCATGACCAAAGTCACCTTGCTCTCTATTAATCAATGCCAAAAACTTGTCTCACATGTACACAAGTTTGTGTTGCTCATGGTCTACCATGACACACCTACATAGAAGATGATAAAGCATGCACTGGCAATACACAACACTCATATAATGTCACAACAATAATAACTTACAAGTTATTGGAGTAGCATAGTGAAGTCTTCATAGATATTGAAGGCCTTACAACATTGCAAAGTAAAACACCACATCAATTTGGTTCCTGGATCCCCTCTTTTGAATATCCCCTATATCATCGAAGAGTTTGGGAGAATGATGAAGTCCAAGATTAGATACAAGAGTTCCTTGATCAGGTCAAGATCAAGCCTAACTCTTTTCCTTGTGAGAGTTTGATAGTCCTTGCACCCAAGAAGGATGGGTCTTGGAGACTCTGCATAGAATATCACATACTCAAAAATATAATGGTGAAGAACCAGTACCCACTACCATGTATTGGATACCTTATGGACCAGCTCCAAGGTGATCAATACTTCATGAAGATTGACTTGAAGTTAGGTTACCATTAGGTTCCAGTCTATGATAAAGACGTCTAGAAAATAACATTCAAAAAACATGAGGGATTATATGAATGGTTGGTCATGCCTTTCAGCCTAACAAATGCACCAACCACATTCATGTGCTTGATGGATGATCTACTCAAACCTTTCTTCAACTCCTTTTTCATCATCTACTTGGATGACATTCTCTTCTTCAACAAGACTTGGGAGGAGCACCTAGAGCACATCTCGCACTTCTTTGACACCTTGCATTAACACAAGTTGAAATTTAACTTATCAAAGTGTAGATTTGACACTGCATAGATCCAGTACTTAGATTACATCATTGATCACATATACATCAATGTAAATCCAAAAAATATCAAAGAAATCCAAGATTATCCTACTCCACACAATCTCACAAAATTAAGGATTTTTCTTAGACTTGCTAACTTCTATCATAGGTTCATCTTTGCTTTCTCACACATATCTTGGGCTCTCATCCAAATAACATGTGTAAAATCTAAGTTAGATTAGACCCATGGGCAATAACATGCTTTTGATGCACTCAAACAATGCCTCTACACAATGCCTATTCTCATAATGCTCAACATTATGCATTCCTTTGAAATTCACACTAATGTGTTTGACTATGCACTCGGTGTAGTGCTCATGTAGCATGGACATCTGGTCACATACCACTCAAATACATTCAGTGACATGATGTAAAGGTATTCCACCTATGAAAAATAATTGTATGTTATTGTTTAAGAAATCAAGTAATGGTGACACTACATTCTATAAAAGGAGATAGTTGTTTATTTGGACCATAAGCCACTCCAATTCCTACAAACATAGAACAATTTTGAGAATGTGTGGCACATGAAATAAATTACTTACCTACAATAGTTCCATTTCATGATCAATCACAAAAAATGGAAGGATAACAAGGCAACAAATTACCTTAGCCAACCATTAGTTCATGCACTCATCACGGTGGTAGACATGTGTGGCCACAACTTCATAGATTGGGTATCCCTCAATTTTAACATTCTATCTATATTCATCTTCAATGAAAACCTGAATATTCAAAGGTTTATTTCTTAGATGCTTGTAATTTATATGTAATTTAGTCTTATGTTGAGCCTTAGTGGTTGGTAATATGGGTTGTATAATTTTGATAGGCCCTTATCTTTATATTTCTAAATTTTATTTTTGTAATGCTAAACAAGTATCAAAAGCATGCCATGTTATTCTATGAAAATGACAATAGGGTTTTCCCTCTTGATTAGATAATATTTTAGTATATATATGTTTATTGTTGGAAAAATAATTAATTCCATGTCAAGTAACATATATAACATAACATGTGGTTAATCTTGTGAATTATTAGATTATATTCTAATAATTGATTCTGCATCCATGATCTCCACATTATTTAATGAGTCTATAAATGGTGACCTATTAATACTAGTAATGCACTGGTCTATGTATCATGCCTCATGTTCTCTAGTAATGCTAGATTTGACAAAGATGGTAGTCCATGGCACACTAGATAAGGTAGCAGTTTGTGCAATATTTATATTGCAACAAGTATTCTTTCCTTTATCAATATTTGAAATCATTATTTTTCATGTATCTATGCTCTTGTGAATTATTGCCTTTGAATCCTTACCATATTCACATGGGCTAACTAGTGTAAATTTCAAGCCACATACATGTGTATTGTATTTATATCAACCTCAGAAGTAGCTCATAATCATCATTACTAACTTATATAGATATTAAATTTGGATCTTCTATATTTACTAAGAAAGGTATTTTTTGGACACCCTCTTCTTGTTCTACCATTTTAGGTGAATGTTGTTATTCTGAAACATCTATAGTTGCTATTTTTGATCATTTTTAATAGATTCACCAACCTCATATGTATACATTTGTTTTATAGGTATGATATCTGGTGGTGGCATGTTAGTAGTTTGAGCTGATTCTAAATATGATTTATTCTCAACAGTAAATTTTGTAATCTTTAAATATTTGAATGGTTGATTATCAACAAGGCATGTATATAAATATTCATCATGTAAAATTTTGACACATTGATGTAAATTAGAAGGCACAACTTTTATTGCATGTATCCACAGCCTACCCAATAATAAATTATAGTGCAAATGATTAGGAATTACTTGAAATTGAGTAGATAATATTTTGGGCCCTACCTTGATATCCAAAGTGATAGAACCTAGAGCTTGGTAAGTTACATCATCAAATCCTTTGATATTATTATGTCTTTTGAAAAAAATCCATATTAATACCCATTGCATATAAAAATGTAATATTGAAAATATTCAGATCCCAAACCATTATCTATCAAAACCCTTTTAAGTGTCATATTTTTTATTTGAAATTGTATAAACAAAGGAAGCTTTTGATCAATAGCAAATTGGGTAGGAAAATCTTCACTTTAAAAAGATATAACATCTTCAACATCCTTAAAATTATTTACACTATATTGAAAACAAGAAGGCCTTGTGTCAGAGGGCATGGGTATCTGATTCAATGCTTGATATAAAATATCTTTGAAAATGGTGGCTTTCTAAAGCAAATCTAACATATAAATCTTAGCTAGTGTATTCCTTAATTGACCAATAATATCATACCCTTTATATTTATTAACTAGTCCAGATGAATTTTGTTGGGGACATAGAGGAATTGTTTGAGTTTGTTACTCTTATCTCGCCTATTAGGGCACCTGACATCATCTACTGATGATAACTTGGACTGCATGATCTATTATAAGCCTAGGGTGAATATTAGGGGTGGGATATGAGATAATATAGTTGAGAGGTCTAGGGGGAGAAGGAATGAAAGGAACCACCGAAAACCTCTTACCTCTAGTAGTAACAGATGGCAACTCAAACTGAGCCATGCAATAATAAGCATCATACAACTATTCATTATTAAGCTCTTAATTATTAATGCATTTTATCTTTTTATTTAGATTATGCATATATGGAATTATATGTAATTGAAATAATTTACATATTATAGGTAAACGACATGTAAATGAGACTAAGAAGCTTTGAACTAAGAAATAATAGATAGATTTAGTCATTATGATCATGATTAGTATAAACATGATAAAATTAGCACCTTGAAACCCTACTATGAACACTAAAAGGGAAAAAATGAAACCCTAGGAAAACTTTGGTTAGCAATATTCAACAATAAATAGGGTCAACAATTTGTTTTATCAAAATTAGGATTTAAGGAAGTTTTAATTCTAATTATGACAAACTACTAAGTAAATTAGAATGTTAAGATAAACAATAAATCATACAAACTGATATAGAACTTACTATTTTTGGAAATTTTTGAAAAGGGAAAAGTATCAAAGAGGAATGACTTATATGGAAATCAAACATGTAAGATTGTGATTGTGACTATGAAGTTTATTATATTATTGTGTGAGGTTGATGTGAATTAGGAACATGGATTCACATTTGTTTGGGATAAGGCCTCATTGTTTGGATGAGGCTAGCATGTGTTGGAATCTATAGGGAATGCCAAATATGGTAGGGTTCCCCTTTTTGTGAAAACTGACAAGTGCACCTTCACCTGTAGGTCCTATGTGTGTCTTATTTTTCACTTAGAACCCTAGATTAATAGAAAACGAGGAATAAATAAAATAAATGGGTTGGTGGTTGAATTTGTGCTTGACCTCAACACCCTATGTGTTGTACACTATCTACATACCAATATTTTAAAGAACAATCAAACTCCATGTAGTTTTCCCATGCTATGGTGGTGTTTGTGAAATATTTGTGTAATGATATATATTGGTGCAATCCTAGTGTAATTATGTGATTCAACAAAGACTTTTGACCTTGAAAGTGTACTTAGACTTAGCTCAAGGCTTTTGGGTTTTGTGGACTCATAATTTGGAGGAATTTTGGCTTTCTTCTCATTATTTAGTTATATATTCTAGTGATTTTCAATCATGGGAGCCTCTAGTGAGAAAATGGTTATAAAATGTAGATTTATAGTTGTGTCTTATGAATTTCCTTAAATAGGACTTGAAAAATGTATGGGATGATCCATTAGGGAAATTTTAATTTGATTAATTAGCATTTATTGGGTGAGAGGATGAAATTGACAAATTTAGATACTACCAGCAAGTGGGAGAGTCTTGAAGGAGTGGCTTTGTCTAAGGAGCAGAGACAACTAAATTACAAGTGTGATTAGTCTAAAAATGAGTTTAGGCTACTTAAAATGAATAATATGAGTATTCAGTATCATAATTACTTAAGGGTATAGGGTCATCTACATAAAAATAGAGGAATAGTAGTTCAAAACCATGGAACTAAGCATGATCTAAGTGTACATAAAAGAATAGTCACAAGTGCATTATTTTAGTATTAAATGTTAATTTTAGTGACTACAAATACCAAACATGAGTGTCTACAATCAGATAGTATACTTTAGTACACACTTATTACTTTATTTCTATATTTTATATGATATTTATTTGTAACTCTTTCTTACTACGTAGTGGCATCTTTACCTTTTCATAGATCGAGGTTATTGCTTAATGGACTTTTAGTCTTTATACCCATTTTTATCACATTTAGATTATATATCTCTTGATTTACTATTTAATGACACCCTATATCTAGTAATATCCTCAACCCTCTATCTCATCAGATACTGTATATATACATTCCCCTTATGAACCCATTAACATAGAGGATTCATTAATGGGGTGGTAGAAAACCACTTGTGTACATATTGGGAGTTTTTAATTAGATGAAATTGAGATCGATATAATGAGATGTATTTCGGCATTAGGGGGATTTTAAATATTATTATAAGAGATATGTATCGATGGGTTGAGGTCTAAGGCTAGGCATAGGTAGGGGTATATGCCACATATAATGCTAGGAATCTACCACATGTCTGCAAGTATATCTAAACGTAGGTCTCATCTATCCAAAATTACCCCTCTTCTATTTGCCCATATTGATTTGAGTTGTGGTTTATCTTGATATGATGAACATATATGTGATATTATTACAAAATAATATAGGCAGAAGATGAGACAATCATTAGGTAGAGTGTAAGAGAAAGTGTGGAGAAGAGCTCTACTTGGTAGAAAATCTTTTGCAAACCCTACATCATTATTCCCCATTCCATAACATTTGGCTCGACATAATTTTTTGACTTTTAGAGGACCATTAGTGTTTCATAAATTCCATTAATAATAGGGTTTCACAAATCCCTAAATATTTATTATCATTGGATTTACACAAAGTAAAATATTTGTAACATGACAAGATCCTTGAGGTCATATTCCAACATATTTTCCTCAAGTCATTTCAATGGCATTTATTTTTGCGATTTGATTCTCCGTCTATCCATCATTATGTTCATTCTTGTAATGGTTTCTTCCTCTTGGGTTGAGCTCTATATTATGTATTATCATCCAAAAGTGTGTGTTTATATACATAAAAACTTACCTTCACCTATTTTGGACCCCTTTCCTCCACCTCTCCCTTATAATTTATTCACAAACATAGTACATTATTTCTAAGCCACATTTGGGTGTTATTTGGTTAATACTAAATATTAATAAGTTTGTTAATATTGGATAGTAGTTAATAGTCATTGGATGGTGATGATTGCCACTCTCTTGTGTGATTATTACTAGAATATTATTCACTAATTATAGCTCAAAATAATAACATTTGGTCGATAATGACTCAGGTGCTATCAATCCCATGTTTCTCCTTATGCATTTAGTAACAACACATCATGATTTTTTATGTTAGTACTAGAATATTGTGTCTCCTTAGGATTATAGTAATAATAAATCATTATTTTGTCACTTTAAGTCACATTTAATTTATTTAGGATTATGTTATAGTCACATTACAATATGTCTAAATATGCATTTTGTATTTTTTGCAAGTATGAAGTTCATAATTGGTGAATTGATGGGATGATTTTATTATGTATTTATAGGAACTAATATGAACCAAAAATACCTATTGTGAATTATGGTTTCTTCCCTACCAAAAAATCATGGATTCAAGCACTTGTATATTATGTATGGTCCTTATAATAATGGAATATAATTTAAATAAAATAAATTAAAAATGGGAGCAAACTCAAAGTCACATATTACAAAGAACTTATTGACAGTCAGTGTTCACATGTGGAGTGATTTTGGTATGGGTGGAAACTAATTCTAAACTAATCTATAAATAGATGAATGGTAACTATAATGACAATCATATAAAACTGATTGAACTACATGACAAAACAAGGTCCCTTGCTAAACAATTTATTGAACTAAAGGTAATATATACCACCAGTGTCTATAAAATTTAGATAGAAGGTAATGTGGACCTAGAACCCAAGTGGTAGAAGTTCAATATCAAAGTGATAAAAAATAGAGAAAACTTCCCATGATGAGTTATAAGTGAAAGTGCGTAATAATGCATGTTATTGTGAGGCAAATCAGGTCTCCAATGCTTGATCTTATGTATATATTTCCCAGATAACAGTGATTTTTTTGCTCATATGCATTTTGTGCAAACTTTGAATAATGGTTGAGTTTATGTTGTGGCTTGTTTGGTCTTGTAAGGGGGAGTTATGATTAAAAAGAACAATGATTTATGTGGGAAATAAATAAATTTATGTTTGTATTGTCATAGTTATTTTTTCCTCTTGAAAATAGGATGCTACATTTAATGTTTTGTCAAATTTTCAGTCCCTAATATATAATGAAAAGGAACTATGTTTATGCACCTTGTTTTTGCATGACGTATAATTTATAAATTATTCTTGTAGTTGTGGAATTTATATAAATCCAAATGTATGATTTGTTATTTTATCATGTATGATTTGAATTGTAGTGATACTATTTTTTTTTACTTATTTACATTATATTGAATGGTGATACTACAATGATAGTACATTGTAGCATGTTTGCACGTGAGCACGCACGCGCGCGCGCGCGCACACACACACACACACACACAAACTAGAAATTTTTAATGCAAAGTACATATTAAGTATTTTTTGAATATACTTATATCTATGTGGACAATATAATGACCCACCAATTACAATGGACTAGAGGAGTACATTTATTCTTGAAGCAAACTTCAATGGTCATCTAGTAAACACCTTATATCTATTTTTGTAATACAAGTATAATTTTTTATAGACCCTATTGTTGGTAGGCCACAAACTCCTTTACAAAACCAAATAAATACTAAGGCATTAAAAATAGAATAATATGTATGAAGAGACTAATATAGAGTTTGAAAAAGTAAGGAGTGAAGATATAAATTTCATTGGTATAGTTATGTCCTGATAAAAGTCTACACTTTCTAAAACTTGGCATGGAATTAGGGATGATGAGGTTGTCTTATATCATTTTGATTTTGTGAGTAGTAAATTTAACTTTATAAATCTAAAATAAGAGAAAAAATGGAAATTTCCTAGGATAGTCATGGATATTAAGATAAATTAAATGATTTTGATATTAATAATTTTGAGTCAAATGTAGTGGAAAATATTCTAAATATTGATGATATTGGATTTAATGTGGAAGATCTTGTGTGTAAAAAAGTCAAAAATTGATGGCACCTCTGATTCGATAAAATACATTATAGTTATTGATATTACAGTAATTTCCTCGTAAGAAAACCTTTTGTGTAATTTAAAGGAATAATCTATTAATGAAAAGCTCAGTCTCTAATTACATAGTCAAAAGAAGAAAAATCTCAAATAAATATCCATTTTGATGTTTTTGATCTACATTATGGATCGAGTGATGTGAGCTCAAAAACTCAAATGATATATAAATTATCACATGAATTGACAAAAACATCAACAAAACATTGAAGATACGAGATGTAGTGACAATTTTTAATGTGACAAAAAGATGCCAACAAAGGATGTTGGCGATAAATTTGAGATTGAGAAAGCAAATAAGCATCTAGGTGAAATCAACAAGACACAAATTACTAAATTGTTTGTTGTGGTGGATGTACCATTTAAATATTTAAAGTTGGAATGCATGTTATGCAAAATATGGTTCTCTTTTGTACCAAACAATGGTAACATTTTTGGTTCTTTGAATGAAATATGAGGTCAAAGTAGCACATGGTTGTTACAGAGTAGAATAATAAAAATGTAATTGATTTGAGGACTAACATTATTGGAAGACCAAGTAATCCTTATATTGATAAGTGTTAATAAAGTTTGAAGAGATTACTTATTCCATCATCGTCATTACCATCACATGGATATTGTATAATTTCAATACCATCTAGTTCAAGTATGTTATAAAAGATTCAATTTCTATTACATTCAATCTTTTTGTGTTTTGAACAATTATTCATTTTTTAGCTTAATAGTGACTTGATATTTTATTTTTATTGCATATTTACATCTCATTTTAGTTCATTTATCTCTATTTTTACTATAGTGTTGAGGATTATTATATCCCTAAATTGATAGAAAGGGAGTGAGGCTACACATAAAGGTCTTATTAGATGACTAGATCGAAAGCAAATCATGTGCCATAGAGAAGCATACTAAGAATATGTTACGCTATAATGATATTAAATTTTGTATTGATAGTATATTTAGGCATATTAAGTACCATATGGTTGTTCAAATGAGGTATCCCTTTTAATTAAATCACATGAACATTTTAAAAGCTTGTTCCCAATTATGATGACTTTAAGATGCACTTGTATAGTGAATAAATGAGCTCCATTAAAAGACATTAGAGAGATATTGGTAAATATATAATATTAGACTATTCAACTCAAACTGAACTTAAATCTTAAGTAAAATCTATAAATATAAGACATAAAAAACAATGTGGGTTCTTTGGTGAGAGAGGATGAACATTGCTTCAATTTCTATTAGTATGGGATCTTTAAAGGAAAAGTTATTTAAATAAACATAGAGGAATAATGTCTTTAGATTTTGTAAAGATATATGTAGGCACATTAGTAAGGAAAATACAAGGTAAAGAGGAAGTTCAAAAAAATGTCCAAGATATCTTTCACAACCTTACTGATTCCAAAGCAGGGAGATGGTATTATGCAATGGCTAAGTCGATTTATGAGATGATCAAGTTATGGGGAGGTCCTAGATTAAATTAATTTATTAGCTTGAATCTAAATGGACCTTCAATAACAACTTTAAGATAAGTTATAAAAGCATTGAAAAATATTTCATTGTAAAATGAATACATTTTTTAGGTAGTTGGAAAGGTTTATGTTTAATATAAATCAAATCTTGGTATTGAAGGTTTGATTCCTTTGTGTATTTTTTAAGATGAAAAAAAATGATTGCACAATATGCCCTACTTTTACTGAAATCATGGTACTCCTATTTTTACTTTTGGTTTGGTCTTGCCTGCATTTGCATTTCGCTTGGATCTTATTTGCTTTAATCAACATTTTGAACTCTATTTATTTTCGCATGAAATATGGTCTCTTAACCCATCAAGTTGTGTCAATTGACTATGTATAATAAATTTTTATATATATCACTTAGCGTGCAAATAGATTCTAGTAGGTCTTCTACCTTGTTTTTCTAGTTGGTGATATTTTTAATCAGATCTCTTGGGGAGTCGATATTTTTTGGTGTGAAACCAAGTCTCAAAAATCTTGTCATTGTATCGACTATGTCTAAACAATATTTTTTCATGTATAATACTTCTTCTATAAATGCTCTAGTGACATTGTTTTCTCTTCTTTAATTAAAGAATTTGAAGTCCCGAATAGGTCTTAGGTGGATCGAAACACATTTCAATGTTAATTGGGCTAAAAAAACTAATTAAATTTTGGTGAGTTAATTTGAGTCATTTTAATGTCAATAAGGGTTTTAAGCACAATTAAGTCTAAAATCACCATTTTAAACTTCCACAGTGAAAATTGGGATAAAAATCCCAAATGGGTCATGTGAGATTTTAAAAAATTGTCTTAGACCACATCAAGATAAAAACACTGTTTAAATATACAAACCTTTTTTTAAATTATTAATCAGATTTATTAATTTGGTTAGGTAAGAAAGTGAACTAGTCTTTTTTTAAACATAGAATTCAATTAATTTTGGGTCTAATATCCCACATAGGTCATGGGATGTCATAGTCAAAAGCGCGATAAAAATCCCAATTTAGTAAATGTTGTGGGTGTTTAAAAAAAGAATAAAGTTTCTTTATTGGTCGGGCCCAAAAGCTCAACTACACCTTGGGTCTCATGGGCCCCCATACCCTTTGTTAGTTAGGTTTTTCTCCTAGACTAAGGAAGGAGAGCTTCACAATGGCCCCCCTTGGTTGTTGGCCTTTAAAAGCTTGACTAGGCCAGCCCCCAAGCCCCTCCCGCTCCCCCCCCACTGCCTTTTAAAAAAAAAAATTAAGTTTAAATTTATTCACTTCATTTTAAACTAAGTTTTTTATAATTAATTTAATTTTTAATGAATTTATTTTTGTAATAATTAGTTTTAATTAATTTATCTTTAAATCAATTAAAATGTTTAAATTTAATAAATTATTATTTTTATAAAATTTTTAAATAAAAATTCATATTATTTCAAATTCAAATTTCTCGCTCAAGCTTAAATGATTCGGGGTTGGTTTTTTGAGCATAAATTTTAACTTGAAGGGTCATTATTTGTGTCATTTATGGCATCAAAAAGCTGGCTCCACCCTGGTTATCATAACGTATGCATTATCTAAGGGGGTTGCACCATTCAAAAGTTGTCAACATTTTTGTGTTAGAGTTTTACTAGTTTTATAAAAGTACATATCTAATTTTTCCAATAAAGTGACTTATTTTATCTATTTTGGCAGGTGTGAAAGGATAAGAAGTGCAAGGAACCTAGATAAAAGAAGGGTAAATAGTGCATGTTTCAAATTAAAGTGCAACTAACTTTTGGAGGGAAAGGTCTTCCCCCAGTTGATTATTTTTTCTATAAAATACTATCCAAAATCCATTGTAAGGGATGGCTCATTAGGCATCCAAGGATATCATAGTGACCCAAACACTTTGTATTTTGCATTTTATTTCTTTCTAAGTAGATTTATCCCATTTTAAGATTAGTCATGTTGTTATGCTAGCAAAATTTGTGATCAGATGATTATGGTGGATCCAAGTACTATCTTTTCAAGAAAACATCTTGATCAATTGAAGGCTATGGAAGTTATGTTCATTACCTACACATGCTAAATGGTGGTTTTACTCTTCTTCTTTCATGGTTGATTTTCCCTCAGATTATTGCATCATCCTTATTCATGGATGTGTGATTTGGGTCAGGAAGAAGATTGATTTCATGGTATTCATCCAATCAAAAAAATAAGATTTGTTGCATCACAAAATATGCTCTTTTATTTCTCTGATTTCCCTTATATTTTTCTCTTTTTAATACTTTTTTAGTTTGGGGTTAGAATAGAACTGAATGTAATATGTGTTTACAAGTTTTTCCTAGATTGTAAACCGCTTTCATTGTTGTTGATGCATTGTTGAATGTATGTTTTAAATCATCTATTATTTTCTTTGTTAAATCTAAACTTCTAATTTCATTTGGGAAAATCTTATTTTTGCATATTTGTTGCTCTTTGAAACATGCTTAAAACTCACTATAAGAAATAACAAACTTGTGTTTTTCTCTCACTTAATTAAACTTAGATTTCAAAACAACATGCCCCTTGAAATGGACTAATTTCACATCAACCAACTGGGTTATTTGGTATGCCATGACCTAGTGATGTAGATCTTGGGGATATTTTTGGGTCTCTTTTCATGAGAGGTTTGATGGTTTTCATATAGCCTAAATTAATGTGCCAAATGACCCATTAATAGACTAGTACTTGAAGGGGGCCTAAACTAAATTTCAAACTTGAAATTTTAAACTTTAACATTTTAGAAGCATTGCCCACATTGATGTATTCCAAGTACCAAACTAGAAAATATATGAATAACCATAAGATAAAAGTATGTTGTGGGTTACTTTGAATATTTTTACCTCATAGAACATGGAAGAGCAAGAATGAACAAAGGAGAATAAAAAAAACTAGACATATCCATTCATCTAATAACTACCCTACAATTTTTGTTCTTTTTTCAACCTTTTTTCTACCCCTCTAAACCCACAAATGGTTGTTTCTCCGCTTGGTGGAGTTAATTGCCTTGTGAATGTTCTAAGGTTGCTCATGATTTGCCCAAGAACCCCAAATTATGTGCATTGTGGGATCTAAACCATAGAAGATCACATAAAGGCTTTCAAAGATGCCTTAATAGGTACTTAGATCTAATAGAGGATGTGGTTTATCACCAATAACTCAGATGATATGGCCTACAATTGTTACTTATGGTTGCCTGATGGATCAATTACCTCTTGGAATGACCTAATACCTATGTTTATCAATCATTTCCATGCGTCTATTGATTTTATGATCTTATATAATCAATTTTATACTATCCAAATGATACCATGAACATGTTTAACACTTCTTTCCATAAACTATACAAGAGGTTGAAAGATGCCTACATGTAAATGGAAGTGAATGACATAAAAACCTACTTGAGAGATTTGTAATGACTTTTATGTTTGTCTAAAGGACTCCCATAGATCTTGAAACGTTGTCTTTAGTTATCATGAATCCATTATTATTGAGTAAAAAAATATGTTACAAGGGTATGGGGTCAGTATATTGCATTCATTGGGACAAACAAGTGTATACTATCAAATTATAATGGTCAATTAAGCGATCATGCACAACACTCCTATGATGAACCAACTTCTAATTAAAATGTATTCAATTAAATTAAATGCCCTTGAATTAAATGCCTATGAATCAATAATTTGTCCATCTAAATCATGTGTTGCACCAAGCAAACAATCATAGAATTGTTCATGTAGCTTACAACAACATTATTGCCACACCTAACACGAGTGGTTATGCTAGTTAAAATAATAATCCACAGGGTAGTTCAACATTTTCAAGTAATAAAACACCTGCCAACATTGCCCATAACCAAATGTAATCTATTGTTCCTATATTTATAAATGTTGCAACACATCTAATTAACAAAATTTTGTAAGTGCGACATAATTAAAATTTAAATGTGAACCCTAAAATAGGTTATTGATAACATATGGTTCAATAATTGACTATTGACATGGTTGATTAGTGGATACAAGTGCCTCAACATAAAAATCATGTTGTGAAAAACCCTTATCAAAACAAAAAATTTAACTTCCAAAGAACCACTCGTCAATGGAACTCTAAGCCTAATAACGAATGCATGCCTAGTCCTTTGGATAATAATAATTAGACCAATAATAATGATTCACACTCTATCAACTTTGTTGATTTGGCATCTATCACTTGGTGTATACTGTACAATACAAGTGAACATTTTGAAACTAATTACATTGATTTTATATTAGATTCAAACATATTTCAAGAAATAAATGGAAAACCTAGAGATAGTTCTAACATCTAAGAATAATTTGAACCAAACTGAATGAAATGCAGGCACTACCTTAGTCTTAGAAACTTGTGAATTCTTGTATGAGAGTGATAATAAACTAAAGGATGACTTAGATGAGATTCATGAATTTAAATGATTTCAAAGGAGAAATAACCACATTTTTATAAGTAAATTAAAAACACCATTGATAATGTCTACTCCTCCAAATAACATCTAGGTTCCACCTAATGAGAAATCTATCAAAAATTTGTTTCCACCTAAATGACCTAGCACATCTTCACAACAAAATAATAATGTTACATCCCCACAAGCTGAGAAATATCTAGAAAAAACACACTTGTGTACAACATTGTTAAATCCCTGAAGAAACCTAATGCCAATATATCAATGTTTGTATTGCTCCAAATATATAATAAATAATATTTTTAATTAAAAGCTTTGTCTTATCCTAATAGAAAAGAACCAATAAATTAGTCAATGCACATGTAGTTATTCATAAGGAAAATACTAAAACTCTTCTTTTTTTCTCAATAATCTAGAGTTTTGGGAAAAACTTACATAATTGTCTAGTCTATTCAGGTGTTTCATATAACGTGATGCCTTTCTCAAATTTTCAAAAGTTGGGCTTGACCCCTGCTAAGTCAAATAAGAAGGTAGTTTAGCTAGATAAATTAGAATCCAAAGTGGTTGGAGAGTTAAATCACATTCACATGTAGTTGGCCTCAGATCCAAGGGTACAATAGTTTATTAACATTAAATTGGTTGACATACTTGATGCATATGGTATGTTCTTTAGTATAGCTTGGTCTAGAACATTAAATAGATATATGGTGATCGATTTCTCTCACATGTGGCTCCCATGGCATGGTATACCCAATCAGATCAGATTGAGAGAGAGATAAAAATGATACATATGATCATAGAGTAAAATAATATCAATGAGATCATGTAAGAATAATTTGATCTTGGGGCTTATATGCTTGAAAGTAAGATAAAATCTTGTGATAACCTAACTATCAACATGTTATACATGCAAGATAGATCAAATAATTTAGGTGATCATCTCCAAAATGGGATTGAAAAACTAGAACAGTTGGATGAGGAAGATACATTTTATGCACCTAAAGTAGTCTTGTCACTTATTTTTTCCCTTGCACACATAAATTTAAATCATCTTGAACCACGTGCTTAATATGTTTGTTTTTAGCCCAATTTAGTATCAGATATAATATATTTAGAAGTTATCAAGGTGAAGTGTGGTGGTCTGGGTAAAGGAGAAGATTTTAAGATCTCTAGAGTTAAAAATAATTTTATTCCAAATAGCTCAATGCATACTTTAGCCACCAAAGATCAAAACAAAAGGTCATTTTCAAGTGAATAAAAAAACTTATGCAACCTTGAGGTTGATAAAAATAACAACAAAAGTGATATTCCCATAGCACCCACATCATGGATCCCACAATGAAAAACTAAAGAAAATTTATATAACTTGAAGTTTGATGTTTCTAAATCCAAACATGGTTGTGATGTTGGAGTTTAACTTATTAACCCAAGAGGAAAATCTTATTTGGCTGCATTTTGGTTGAAAATTTCTTACATGAATAACATGGTTGAATATGAAGTACTGGTCCATAGATCTAGTTCACTCTTAATAATACGGTCAAGAACTTTAAGGTGTTAGGTGACTCATAATTTGTGGTCAAGTAAGTCAGAGGTCAATATTCTTGTAATGACAAACATTTGTCAAGGTATTGTTGTTAGATTTTGGATTCGATAGAAAATTTTGATGCCTTAAATATACAAATAATGCCTTGAAAAATAAATCATACAATAGATGTGTTGGAAACTTCTGCAAGCACCCTAAAGCCAATCACTGATTCCAAACAATGTCAAAAAATTTGAGGTATTCAATGATGATTGACATATCATCAAATTCATCACAAATACTGATGTGTTTGAATTCCATAGTATAGATGAAGTTGATCGATATGAGTTTTAGTTGGATTAAAGAATGATAAAACTAAAATAAAAAACATATCAAAAGGTATGGTCTTAATGGAAATGTTGTTTGATATGGATTATCAAGGTGAGAAAGAAAAAATAACATCTTCAAAAGATATGTCACATGAGCATTGTAATTTGGGTAGTGTGAGTGACTCAAAAAATGTGCATTTGGGCATAACCTGTATTAAAGGTGAAAAGTGTGGAATTGCATAAGCCCTAAAGGATTTTATGGGTATTATAGCCTAGAGTTATGAATATATAAAGGTGTTAAATACTTAAATCCTCATTCACACTATTCTTCTCAAACCAAGAGTTAAGCGTTTTTGTCAGAGGAAAAGGTCTATCAATCCATTACTAGAGGCTTTGATCTTTAAATAAGTGCATAAATTTTTATCAACCAAGGCTATCTTTCCCATTAGGTACCCTGTGTGGGTGGAAAATAATATTACAATTCAAAATAATAATGGATAACTATGATTGTGTGTGGATTTTAAGAACTTGAACTTAGTTTTAGAGAAAGATAATTACCAATTGCCTTCACTAGATAAGGTAGTGTAGATAGTGAATGGTTCACAAATGATGTCATTCTTAGATGGGTATTCTAGTTATAATCAAGTGATGGTGAACTATGAATACTAGATCAAGATAATATTCACAACAAAATGGGGAACATTCACATATAAAAGGATGTCATTTAACCTAATTAATGCATGATCTAATTTTTAACATGTCATGGACATTACATTTAGGATATAATCACCAAGTGTATTTTGAATTACATGAATGATCTAATAGTGTTTTCCAAGAACCAATAAGACAATGTGAGAGATTTAAGGATGGTATTGCAAAGGTGTAGAGAGCATGACATTTCCTTAAATCTGAAAAATGCATATTTAGGATCACATAAGAAAAATTATTGGGTAACATCATTTATGAAAAGGTAATATCAATAGACCCAAACATCGTGGAAGTAATTTTGAAAATTATATTACCTAGAAACAAGGAGTTGAAATCATTTATCAACAATATCAATTTCGTGTACAAATTCATCTCAGGTTTTGCTAAAATAATTTGGTCACTAAATAGCATGCTGAAGAAAGATTCCCAGATTGAGTAGACCACCAAAGAATAATTGGATTTTTTTGAAATCAATAAATCAATTTTGAATACTCTAGTGTTGATAACTCTTGACTACATGCAACCTTTGTATCTATTCATTCACCTCTGAGAACTCGATTGTTGTTCTAACTCAGAGAAAATAGGTTGGAGATGAAATACTAATGTCTTTTATGAGTTATCCACTTAGAAATGTTGACCTTAGGTATTCCACCATTGATATACAAGTGTTTTCTTTGATCAAATTACTTAAGAAGTTTAGGAATTATAATTTATGCAACACATTATTTTTCATCATACCTAACCCTACCGTAAAAGCAATGATGATGAAAAATGAGTTAGGTAAATGGAGAGGCAAGTGAATGACCATTTTTCATTAATTTAACTCTCTATAATTAAGATTGTAATAGGACAAGAATTCAGTAAAATGATAGCAAAAGTGGATTCCTAATTGTCTGCCAACAATACATAGTAGAAGCCATCACATAAGATGAGTGGTATCAATATATAATTCATTACTTGTTGAATAATGAGTGTTTGAACTAATTAATATCTACTCAAAGAATATATTTAATCTTAAAGAGTAGAAACTTCATGATCAAATAAGTAACATTGTATAAGAGGAATCATGAAGGCATTTATTTGAAATGTTTAAACAAAGCTGAAGTACTCAAATATTTTCATGGGAAATGTGGAATTGGCCATGGTTTAAGGAGTATTAAAACCCACCAGATTCTTTGATAAAGATATTATTGGCCCCATTTTTTAAGGTGCTCACTCACACATCATAAGCTACCATACTTGGCAAGTTTTTGCACACAAAGAATGCAATGCTACTATGCCATTGTAACTTGCTATTAAATTTTGACCATTTGAAAAATGAGGACTATAATTTTTTTGAGATATTAATTCCAATTCATATGTTGGACATAAATTCATCTTGATGACAACTAACTATTTCACCCATTGGATTGAGACATAGGTGTTTAAAAATTGTACAACTGATGTTTGGATCAGCTTCCTTGAGGAGCACATCACCACCAGGTTTGGAATGTTGTTTACTCTAGTATGTGATAATGGCCCTGATTTCTCCTCTTTTACAGTTTCCTTGCTGTAGAACTTGATGAAGTTAGAAGATAAATGAGATGTAACCTTGTTGTAATTTAGAAAACATCAAGTATTTATTAGATGATGGTTTGATAAGTGATTTAAAGTAAAATCTTTTAGAAGAATTGATTTAGTACTTCTCTAGGATAAAGCTCACAATAAAAAGGGACAATATAGTAGTTTTGATGCTCTTTGGTTATGTCCCTTCCATATTTATGAAATATCATGCAAGAATGTGTTCAACCTCAAGTTTATAATTGTTGAAGATGTCCCATTTCCCATCAATGGCTAATCCATCAAAAACTACTTTTAGGCATGAGTTTTCTAGGTAAGGTCTTGTACATAACTTTATTTTGTTTCCTACTTTTGTTGTTAGTTTAGGTTGTTGTTTTATTGATCTTTTCCATTCATTGGTCCTCATTCTTTGCCTCTTTTTTATCTGGTCCAATTTTTTTTATCATGTGGATACCTTGTTGGTCATTTAAATTAGGAAGAGGAGTATGTAGGTAAGCAATAGTAATGGCATTTTGGTGTTGAAGTACTCTGAGTAGTTTTTGATGTAAGACTATATTTATGAATTTATTTTTAAAGGATTGGGTTGTCACATGTGTTCTATATTTATTTGTGTTTGGGTGAGTTTGATTAAATTTTTTAACTTCTAAATATATTCCCTCAAAAACATGCAGAAAAATACACTTTAATGATTTTTGGGTTTGTGATTCAGGAGCATCCTTCTAAGGATGACTCATTTTGGTGTTTGTTTGAACAATTTTGATGTGATCAGTTGTTTTGTGGGCAATTAACATGTTTAGGGTATTTTAAAGATGTTATGAGTCTTAATTCACACTTTTGAATCTTCTCCAAGTGTCAGAGTTAGTTTAGAGAAGCTAGAATTCAAAATTGGCATTTTCCCACCAATTTTCATAATTTCAATTTATGAATGGTTTTGGTCTAGTTTAGGTGTTGTAGGAGAAGTGGAATGAAACCTCAAAGTGTTAAATTGTTGATGTGACTCATTAAAGACACTATGTATCTAACATGGTCCTTAATTCATACTTGTATAGAACATCAATCTGGTATTTTTTCCAATGTTCAAAATTACTTGCTAATGACCATTGGAAGGTCTAAAGGTGATTAGAGTAGTTATAGGTGATATAAAAAATTTAAGTTTTGATTTTTAGATAGTTATTAGGATTAATTCAAATGAGAGAGGAGTTTAATGTCCAATAAATCAATTATGGAATTCCTCATGTTTGCAAAAAGGTGACTGTATACCTTATTTTCCTATATGTGTACATGGAGAATTACTGTGTTTTGAGTGATCATGGAGGAAAGAATAAATAAAGAAAATAATTATGAGAACTCTTAAGTAGTTGGTAAGTTTTATATATGTTTTTATAAATATTTTTGAGCATTTGTATAATTGACATCAAATTCTTTGTGGAGATTAAACTCGAAGAGTTTGAATGCCCCATGTTCTATGAAAATGAATAACTAAGAATGCATAGTGCGTGAAGGAAGACTAAGGGACTGTGTTTTGAGTGATCATGGAGGAAAGAATAAATAAAGAAAATAGTTATGAGAACTCTTAAGTAGTTGGTAAGTTTTATATATGTTTTTATAAATATATTTACGCATTTGTATAATTGACATCAAATTCTTTGTGGAGAGTAAACTTGAAGAGTCTGAATGCCCCATGTTCTATGAAAATGAATAACTGAGAATGCATAGTGCGTGAAGGAAGACTAAGGGAAACATTAAACTGATTACCTCTATGAATTATAATTTTTTTTTTAGATGTTATAAAACATTATTATGAAGTTACAACTCATTTTGGACATGTGTTTCATGTGGTGACTGCTCAAAACCTATAGCAGACTGTGTTTGCACACACAATTTAGCAAAGAACGTAAGATAAAGGTTGAACAAAGGATTGAATATGGAAATATATTGATTTTAATATATGAAAAGTGTTAATATAAACCCATACCATTAAATACATTAGTATGACATTCAATTTAAAGGCTAAAACTCCAAACTTATTCCTCTCAGGCTCACACAGTCTGTGTAGACCCTAAACTAGGATTTCAAGATGAAAATTCAATTTCCAGGAATTTACACCAATATAAATTATTCAAACTTTGTAATTTTATAATGTGTAATGTCTTATAATATATTATGAAGGTTTTGAACTGGTTAAATATGGTGGAGTATGGATTGAGGCAACTGTGTATCTCTAAGGGTAAGAGAGGCCTAATTAGGCCTATACAAAGCACTAAGAGGTCTAAAAAAGTGACTTCCAAGTAGAGTTTGTTTAATAAAATTCATAGAGGAATATAAATAAATATAAGGTGTCATAAAATCCAATTATTTTCTCAATATGTAGGTTGTGAAAGATGTGATTAGAGGTTTTGTTAGCTAAATGATGGGTATAATAATACTATTATGAACATGAATAATATCATAATAACCATCAAATATAATATTTAATCCTTGAATCATTGAATAAGTAAATGAACCTATGAACCTTTGATAAAAGAGTTATTATATTAAAAAAAGACAAGTGTGGATTGTTAAGTGTTTCCTCTGCATCATTTGGTATCAAATATTAAGAGATATTTAGAGGATAATAAGGACACATGGTATCCAAAGGATGGGGATCAACATTATCCCAAAGAAGGTTGCAGGCAGTTGATGCATTGGTTGTTGAGGTAAGGAACTTGTAGGCAAGGTTACAAGGCATGGAGTTGGCTTAGAGAAGAGAGATAAATAGAGGAAATATGAGTGAAGGAGAGGATGAGGGTCCTAAATAAGAAGTATAAACATAAGGAGAGGAAGGTAGAGTGGAAGTAGGTTTATAAGAGTAGTCTTTGAAGTGACATCAAAACCCAAGATGGAGGTGCCAATGTATGAGGGCAGTCTCAATGTTGAAGAGCTGGTTGATTGGATCACATCTATGGATAAGTATTTTGATTATGAAGAGGTGAATGAAGAAAGAAAGGTAAAATTTTTAGTAACAAGGCTGAGTGGTCTGCATCCTTATGATGGGATGTTATATAAGAAGAAATAAAAAGGGAAAAGGAGAAGATAAGGCCATGAGATAGAATGTTGGCCAAGATGAAAGGCAAATTCATGCCTAAGTACTATCAGAACCACTTATTTAGGAAGATGTAAAATCTAAGAAAAAATGACATGATAGTGAAAGATTACATAGAGGAATTATAAAAACTAACCATTAGAGAAGAACACATGAAGAGGATGTAGAAAAGGTTGCTAGGTACATCAAAGGCCTAAAGTTTATCATTCAAGATGAGATTAGCATTTTGTCACCAAGAATAGTAGAGGAGGCCTACCAAGCTGCATTGAAGGTAGAGGAAAAGTTTTCAAAAAGGAAAATTCAATAAAACAAAGGTAGAATTTTTAGAAACTATAGAGGTAGAGGTCAACAAGAAGGAAGAGGACAACCAGGTAATAGAAATTAGTGGCAAAGTCAAAATAAAAAAGTTGGCAGTAGTTTTGAGACTTCAAGTAAATCCAATAGAGGTGGTTATGGATACAAAGGTGGAAGATAATATGGTAGAGGAAGAGGCAATAGTTGGTTTGTTGGAAAGTTTTTCAAATGTAAAAAATTTGTAAGACATAGATCATATGAGTGTTTGGAAGATATTTAAAGTGGTAAATCTTGGAGTGAGAGTAGGAACCAAGTGGTTCAACAATAAGAGGAGAGTGTAGATTCATTTACAAACTATGTGGAAGAACCTAAAATAGGGAAGAGTTTACTAATGAGGAGAGTTATTTTGAAGATAAGCCATGAGTAGAGAGAACCACCATAGAGACAGATGTTGTTCAAGACCTTGTGTAAGAGCAAAGGTAAATGTTGTAAGGTCATAGTTGATAATGGTAGTATGGATAATATTGTGTCTTCCATGATGGTAAATACACTATGATTATAAATAAAATAACTATGAATCATTATAATTTTTTTTGGATTCAAAATAGCCATCAAGTCCTAGTGAATGAATAATGATATGTAGATTTGTAGATTGGTGGGTATAAGGACATAATTTTGTGTGATGTGATTCCTATTGACATGTGTCATATCATAATTCATATACAATTTTAGTATGATATAAGGGATATGCATGATGATAGAGCCAATACATACACCATTGAGAAGGATGCTAACAAACACACACTAACCCCATTGAAGGATAGTCAAACATGGAGAGAGGTACACAGTATTGTGATGATGCTTGGTAAGAAGGAATACTTACTAAAATAAATTAGTTTTAGCAATGAAGACAAGAGTATGCTATTTAATAACAAGATCTAAGAGGCAGAAGGTGGAGTGTAAGTTGGTAAATCAAGGGAAGAGAAGACTATAACAGTTGAACAAAGCTCCAAAGTACTGATAACTGGCAACAAAGAGATTCTACAACCAAACACTCATGATGAGGTAAGTAATGCATTGTATGAACCTAAAGAAATAGTTATTATAGTCAAATAAGAAACTATTTTTTATTTTGAAACATAGCCCATTTCAAAAACTCACTTGGAAAAGATGATTACAAAGTTGTCTAATCATATATCCTTAATAGATAATGTGGAGTATTTAATGGAGTTTGCTAAGAAGATAAGCATGTTGAGAAAGTATAGTATGGAAAGTGAAGTGATTGATAAGATAGAGAATTAAAATAAATAAGAGAGGAATAATGATGTTTAATGGGTTGAGATTATTATAGGAAATAATATGGAACAATAAGGAGCAGTCAATAGGCAATAGAGCCAAGTATAGAAAATACAACCATACAAGTGCAAGAGTGTGGAGTCATAGAAGACAAGAATGAGTTGGTTATATTTAAATTATGTGTTTCATGTGTGGGTTTGTTGTAGGAGAAAAACAAGGTGCTAAAGATGATCAGGATGGAGATCAACATTCAAAAAGGTAACCTCAAAGGTAGAGCCAATGCATCCTTAGTCAAAAAACAACGAGTTCTATGTGTCACTGATAGGACATGACATCTAGGAGGTTATGAATTTGAATATTTAGAGTGAAAAAGAGAGAGAGATGTTGAGGATAAAGTTAATACAATTTGACTAAACTTTCATGAAAAGTTTCTTTTGCACCTCAATAATATGATGCACGAGCATCCTTCTAAGGATGACTCATTTTGGTGTTTATTTGAATAATTTTGCTGTAATCAATTTTTTTGGGTCAATTAGAATGTTTAGGGTGTTTTAAAGGTGTTAAAGAGTTTTAATTAATACTTTGGAATCTTATCCAAGTGTTAGAGTTAGTTTAGAGAGGCTAGAATTCAAAATTGGCATTTTCCCACCAATTTTCATAATTTGAATTTTTGAATGGTTTTGGTCTAGTTTAGGTGTTGTAGGAGAAGTCAAAGGAAACCAAAAAGTGTCAAATGGTTTATTTGAATACTTTAAGACAACATGTCTCTTAAATGGGCCTTAATTCATACTTGTATGGAACATCAACCTTGGTATTTGTTTCAATGTTCAAAATTACTTGTTAGTGACCATTGGAAGGTCCAATGGTGGTTAGAGTAGTTATAGGTGATATAAAACTTGTAAGTTTTGATTTTTAAAATTTATTGCGATTCATTAAAATGAGATAAGAGTTCAAGGTCCAAGAAATAAAGTAGGGAAGTCCTTATTTTTACAAAAATGTGACTATATACCCTATTTTCTTGTATGTGTACATGGAGAATGACTGTGTTTTGAGTGATCATGGAAGAAAAAATCAATAAAGAAATACTTTTGAGACCTATTAATTAGTTGTTAAGTTTTATATATGTTTTCAAAAATATATTTAATCAGTTTTATAATTGACATCAAAGTCTTTGTGGAGATTGAACTTGAAGAGTCTGTGTGCCCTGTGTTTTGTGAAAATGAATAACTGAGAATGTATAGTGTGTGAAGGAAGACTAAGGGAAAAATTGAATTAATTACCTATATGAATTATAAATATTGTGTTTTAAATGTTCTAAAATATTCTTATGAATTTATAGTTCATTTTGTAAATGTGTTTCATGTGGTGAATACTCAAAACCTATAACAGACTATCTCTACACACACAATTTAGCAAAGAACATAAGATAAAGGTTGAGCAAAGGCTTGAAGATGGAAATATATTGATTGGAATAGGTGCACAGTTTCATATAGACCCAAAAAATTCAATATAGTATTATGAAACTCAATTTAAAAGCTAAAACTATTGGAAATATGAATTGTCATTGATGTCAAAAGGGACATTATGGATGTCATTGATGTCAAAAGGGAGATTATGGATGTCATTGATGCTCAGGGATGAGTATGGTGATTTTAGGATGTGTAAGGCATCCTATTATAGGCCTATTATGTTTGAAGTGGTTATGTGTATGAGTAGAGTTCATTTGGTTCTTCATATTGCTCATCTAGACATTTTGGGTCTATAGAGGAAAATATGAGTAAGCATTTTGCTTACATCACCATTGCCACATGTGATCAAGTATGAGGGAGCTAGTCACATGGTTGTGATCACATTAATCCCTAGTAGTTATGTGATAGATTTGAAGCCATGAGATGAAGCACAATTGAAGATATGGGGATGTAAAGTTGGCTACTTGAACAAAATTCACTAAGTTTCTATACTTGGCCAAATTTGCAAAAGGGTTAAATTGAGCCAAGTAAGCATATTGATGAGGTCAGAATTTACACATATGGAGGTGTTAGGAAAAAATGATCACATGGGTCTATTCATTATTGTGCCTAGTTTATATATGTTAAATATCAAGTTACGTGACATAGTGAGATAAAAGATATGTTTGAGCAAAGTAGGGCTCTAAAGCATTTTGAAAGTGTTTTCCAATACTCAGTCAAATTTGTAGGTTGCAAGAAAAAGTTGAGAAGGCATTTTTATACTTTCATATCTTACACATATGAGGGTTTCAAGAGAACTTGGGATGAAATAGCCTATGTAAAAGGATCATATGCACTAATTTTTAGGTCATGCGATTAAGCGCAACAAAAGTTATGTAAGGAAAAAGTTAGCCTTCCAAGAAAATTTGAGGCATAACTAGCTCTATGATAGAATAAGCTCAATAAATAGATTAATGGCACTATATCTCACATGTGTGAAAGATTTAAAAAAAATGAGCATACGGGTTTGTTCAATATCATGCCTAGTTTATATGGTCTAAATTTTAGAGCAAGCGATTGAGCGAAGTGGAAGTTATGCAGGTACAAATATAGCCTTCCAAGCATATTGAAATGGTTTCCATACTTAGTCAAATCTGCACAAGGTAAAGTTCAAGCTAGTTGGAAGATCAATGATTTTCACTTAATCAAACATTGGAGATCCAATGGAGTGCAATGAAGTTAAAGTGTCAAAGGTCCCTCTGAGTGAACATGCAAGTGATAAGTGTCACAATCATGGAGCATGGATAGTTAATCTATGGTGTGGATTAAAGTCAAAAGGTCAACAAGCAATGTGAGGATGCCAAGTGTCTCGATAATGGGAAGTAATAACTATTAAAAAAAGGCATGAACTTATGCCAAGTGTCATATCCTTGAGGGTTGGATAGATATAAAAGAATGAGCTTGTCAAAAGATCTAACAGTGCATAGCTGATTATGCAAAGGAGATCCAACAGGGTGAATGGATTCAAATACTATAAAGAGCTCAACATTTAAAAACTAGATAGAAGTAAAGATTAGGCATCTTTGAAGATCCAATGGCACACAAAATCTTGGATGAGAAAGATCAAATGGAGCGAGTGGACTCAGATGGAATAACGTGATCGATGTTTATCAACACAGTGGAAAGTTAAAGACTGAATAGGTTTAAGAAGATTGATGGAGCATAAGCGATCCAAAGATATAAGAAGTTGTGAGATGAGGTCAAAGTGTCTAAGTTTAATGACTAGTCAAGGTGAAGGTCATGCATATTCAGAGATCAAGTGATGCATGGGAGCTAGGATCTAGAGATCAACATATGAATTTTAAAGAGAGGAACATTAAAGTTAAGAAACATACAAATATTTTATGGAACGAGAAATCTTGGAAATGGCATGAAGAAAGAGATCAAAGGCTAGTATTTAAAGTGTTTAAATACAACTGGTAACATGAAGGAACATGCATTTAAGCCATGAATCTTGACATAGACAATGAGATTGATTGATCCAACTGATCAAATCTACATTAAAGATCCTATGCATCAAAAATTGAGTCTATCAAATGATATAGATAGTAAATAGACCTATAATTATGATGTGATGCATGGAATCAAGATGTAATAAACTTACAATTCATGTCATAATGAACTAGAGTCCATAATTGGTATGATGTGTTACAGTCTGAGTATGAACATAAAGAAGAAGCAAACCCTAGATCAATTGCTTATATATATGATATCTAGGACAAAATAAAAGTTGTTTCCATAACTGGTGTAGTCAAATTATGTCAAATAGAAAATATATAGACATAGAACTAGAGGGAAGAGAGAAAAAGAAGAGGCCACATGTAGAGAGATGAAGTGTGTCAAATATATATATATATATATATATATATATATATATATATAGAGAGAGAGAGAGAGAGAGAGAGAGAGAGAGAGAGAGAGAGAGAGAGAGAGGGCCAAAAAGGAAAAAAGGCACAAAGAGAATGTACATATTGTGAGAAATTATAGATTAGACTTGTAACATAAAATAGAGTTTGATTCATTTATGAATCAATGTTGTAATCTAGAGTTGTAGCTCCATAGATCTGATTGGTTGGTGCTATCAAACAAGCTAAGTTGGTGCTCAGTTAGGGGATTGGTTTCTCCTTAGGGTTGGTGCCCTTAAACATTTTAACCTTATGAGGTTAAGCTAGGGAGTTGGTGCTTCCTTAGAGTTGGTGCTCTTAAACTAGGGGATTGGTGTCTCCTTAGGATTGGTGTCCTTAAATGTAACTAGTGAGGTTTGCCAGTGAGTCTTTAAACTAAGAGGCTAGATTAGAATAGTAGATTTTTGCAACTATTCTCACCATGGTTTTTTCCTTTGGGTTTTCCATGTATACATCTAGTGTCATGTGTATTTGTGTGTTTATGTGATATTTGAATTTATCTTTTAATCTACATATTATTTCAAATTTACTTTAAAAGGATTAAAATATTGGTGTTAATTTATTTACCGATTCACCCCCCTTCTAAGTAGATAGTTGTATTCCAATAATAAAACTTCAAACTTATTCATCTCAAGCTCACATAATCTATATAGACCCTAAACTAGGGTTTTGACATGAAAATTCAATTTATAGGTATTTCCACCAATAAAAATTATTCAAACTTTATAATATGATAGTGTGGAATGTTTTTTAAGAGATTATGAATGTTTTGAGTTGGTTCAATATGATGGATTATAGATTTAGGCTTCTGTGTATGTCTAGGGGTAAGAGAGGCCTAATTAGGTCTATACAAAGCACTAAAGAAGACTTAAAAGTGACTTCCAAGTAGAGTTTGATTAATAAAATTCATAGAGGAATATAAATCAATAGAGGGTGTTATAAAATCTCTTTAGTTTTTGAATATTTGAATGTACCTATCTATATAAGGATAAATTTCCTAAAAAAAAGGCTACAAGGATTGTTTGCCAAAAGGGAAGAAGTTGTGTAGGTTGTGAAAGATGTGATGAGAGGTTTTGTTAGTTGAATTAAGGCTCTAATAAGACTAGTATGAACATGTATAATATCACAAGAACCATCAAATAGAACAATGAATCCTTGAATCATCAAATTAGTAAATGAACTTATGAACCTTTGTTAAAAGAGTTGTTATATTGAAACAATACAAGTGTTGATTGTTAAGTATTTCATCTGTATCAATTTGCTTAGATGAAATAGTTACAATCAATATCTAAATTGAAATTTTTAAAATTCTACCTCACATTTTCCATGGTGGTCCCCAACCCAGAATTGAGATGCTAAAAGAAAGAAAAAGAAAAGTGAAAAAAAAGAGAAAATCAATTATTAAAAAAAAATATTTTTGGCTGATTTAGATAACCTATACCAAGGCTATAGATGCTCAACTATAAGTAGAGAAAGACCTTAAATGGGATCAGAGACATCTCCATCAAGGCTATGGATATCTGGCTTTCAGTAGAGCAATGTCTAGGAAATCATCTTGAGGTATAATTCACTAGCTCGATGGTTTGGGTTGTAGTATCTAGTCCCTATGAATTCCATGAATAGGAATGACCTCACTTGCACACATAGGTCAATGTGAATATTTTATTTTTTCTTATAACCATTCCATTTTTACCCTTTTACAAATTTGTTCAAATTCCATGTGTTGTCCTAGCTAGAGATTATAGGTTAGTCGACACATTTATTTTGTTTCAAAATACTCAAGAGTATTTTTTATTATACTCACCATTTATTGTTGCTTACACAACATACCCTAATTTCATCAAAAATATGGTACCCTTCTTTTTGATTTGAGTTTTATGCTTTCATACATCTATAGTTAGGTTGGTTCTTACTTGATTTAGTTTTAATTTTAACTTATCTTAATTTACATGTGAAATAAGGTCTTATAATCCATCGTGTTTTGTTAAGTTAGTTCACATGATAAATTTTCATAGCATTTAACATGAAAATAGACTTTGGTATGTCTTTTGTCTTGTATTTATAGTTGGTAGAGCTTCTCAATTAGGTCTCTAAGTGAGACAACATGTTTTTAATGTGAATTTAGGTCTCAAAATTCTTGTTATTAAATCAACCACATTTGAAAGTTAAATTTTCATATCTAACGCTTTTTCTAGAAATGCTTTAGTGACATTGTTTAGTCTTCTTGATTTAAACCTCTCCAAGTCCTGAAGAGGTCTAAGGCAATCAAGATGCATTTCCATGTTAATCAAGTTAAAAATATTGATTAGTTATTGGTGGGTGAATTTGAGTCATTTTAATGCTAATCAAAATTTTAATCCTTATTAGGTCACTAATTTAAACTTCTATAATGAAAATCAGGATAAAAATCATGTATGGGTCTTGTAAGCTTTTAAAAAATCATCTTAAACCAAATTAGGGTAATTTATTGATTAGGTCTACTGGCCTTTTAAAAATTTGTTTTAGTATTATTTAGAGTTATTAAACTGATTAGGTAAGAAAACTAAGTGTTATTTAAAAAAAATAGAATTCAATGCATTTTGGGTCTAATTTCTTGCATAGGTCATTTAGGGGTAGGGGGGTCAAATGGCGCACCATAGTCAAAAGTGAGATAAAAATTCTTATTGGGTAAGTGGTATTGAGCATGGTCATTGATGTTAGATTGTCATTGATGTCAAATAAAACATGAGATACTAGTGCATTAATGACAAAGAAGTTGTGTTTGATATCTTGATGGTGTGGTCATATTGCAGAGACCCTATGGGGTGTTACGAGTGCTTAGAGTACTTATAGAAGTGAAAGGAATTCATTAGAGTAGTCATATGAGTTTCTAGGTTCAAGTAGTCATCTTGGAAAATAAGGTTGATTAAATAGTTTGATGATGTCACATTTCACACATGTGAAGGTTTTAGGAGTATTTTGATACATGAATGGATTCCCCTATGAGAGGTGATCATGTGGTTCAAATTTTAGGTCTGGACATTGAGTGTAGCAAATGTTATAATAATGCAAATCTGGCCTTTCAAATAGAGTTTTCTAAGTTTCTATACTTAGCCAAATTTGTGAAAATCTACGGTGAGAATTTAATCAGGTAATGAAGATATACAGTGAGTGATTAATCTGACTAGATAAGCCAAATTTGTGATATAAAAAATATACAATGAGTATTTAATCAAGAAATGAAGATATATGGTGATTGATTAATCTAATGAAATAAGTATCTAATAGTGAGTGTTATAATTGTTAGATAGAGATAAATGATGAACATGAAGTCAATTATTCAAAGATCTTGAGAATGAATGCAATGAAGACATGTGTCACATTCATGGAGTTTGAGTAGTAGATCAAAGATAGATGGAGTTCATTCAACCATGAAGATCAATGTAGATGGTTTGAATTAGTCAATAAGTCAAAAATAATGCTTAGAAGGCATGTGGGGATCCCAAGTGGTAGAAGTTCATTGGAGACTAACTGTAGGGTAAGCAGAGGGCACGTGAGGTTGCCAAGTGGCTTGATTTTAGAAGTGAGGATATAAGATAAATGATGAGAGATGTAGGTTAAATTCAAGAGGTTAGTAAGGAGATCAATGTAGAACAATTGATCTATATTTCAAGGAGCACGAGATGAAGACATGTGTCCACAATATTTGCATTTTCCAGTGACCGTTGGTAATTGAAATTAACAAAGGAAAAACTAGTGCTGAGTATTTTGCTTATATCTTTTGATCTAGGATGAATTTGAAGGTGATGTAAAAGTAAAATTTGTAAATGAATTCAAGGAACATCCATAAAATCTAATTATAATATTTGAATGTCTATACAATCAAAGTTATTGAGCTCTAAAGTTGACTATATGTTTGACCATGTTCTGTAAGTGACTAGAGAAGGATATTTGAGTTGTTCTTGATAGTATTTTGATGTTTCAAGATGAATTATCTATTGGAGAGTGTTCTAGACTTCATGAGGACCATTTTTGTGGATTTTTAAGGTTTTGATAGTTTATATTTAGTGTGAAAAATTGATTATAAGTTGATTGTACTTGTTGAATGTATTGGTATTTTGAGTGACCATGTTGTAGGAGTGAGTTGAAGGTGTTCTAAGAAGAATTAAAGAATCAAATGAGTATAGAGATGTTATATAATTATCTAAGGATTATGATAAATTTTTGGATGTCATGATATACCCCTAATTATACATGTAGATTCACAATATCTTGACTATATTTTGATTGTATATGACCAATCTTAGTGGTCATTTTGAGAGAGTTATTTTGAGTGTGTAGAGCCTGTAGATTCAAAATATATTGAAGGCATTGCATAGGTACTAAATGTTTAAACCATGTGATCTCATCATATGGCTATGTGAAATATTTGATTAGTTGCTCTAGAAGTTTTAGACTATGTTTTCTATGTATGAAGGCCTAATTGTTTTAGGTCTCACCAAGACCTAATGGTGGTTTGGGACTAATGAGATAATGATTGACCTATGAAGAGTGTGGTTCTCACATGTAACATGTGTATGGACTTATGTTAAGTGTGTTTCAAATATGTAAAGCATCTTGGTTGACCAAGATGGGGTAAAGGAAGGGAGTGGGATAAATACAAGGCATTATCGGCCTATTTGTGTGAGTTGAGTGTGGATTCAAGCGAAGGAGAGAACCTTTGAAAGAGAAGGTATGGGTAATTAAGGACCAATAGAGAGTGAATAGGATCATTCATGCTTGTTTGATCAAGTTGATATAGGAGGATACATAGGTCATTGGACCTAATGACCCTAGAAGAGGCAGTTTGAGTGAGTTAGTCCTAGAGGTAGCTTGAGAGAGATTGGAGCTGAAGAGTGCAAACAAAGGTAGTCATCATCAATTAAAGAGTAGCATTAGGTATTTAATATGATCTATTCAAGGTAGCTGAGTTGGTGCTTAGTTTCCTAGGGGGTTGGTTTTCCCTTGCAAGATAAAGCTTGCTAAAGGTCTAGTTATTGTGGGTGCTCAACTAGATAGGGGTAGTAGCTCCTTATGGGAGTGGTGTCTCACTAAACTAAGGGATGGGTGTTCCTTGATTAGTTGGTGCTGGTGTAAATTTTGGATCTTTCTATTATAGGACTGTAGTCCATCTTGCAAGGTTTAGTGGGTTTTATCTCCTAAGAAGGTTTTCCACATATATCATGTGTTATGTGCTTGATCTTATTTTATCTTCCATTTTCATTGTTATGAATGATGTGTATGATTCATGATTGTATGTGTTGAATGGTTAAGGGTTTAAAGGGTTTGGAATTAGATTGAATATATAGCATCATTGATTCAACTGCACTCTCAGTGATTGTACCTCTAACAAGTGTTGTGTGCTTATAAATAAATAAAAACCTCTTTTTTGGTGGGACCCAAAAGCCTAACCACATCTTAAGGCTCATGGGTCACCCATATCCTTTGTTATTCAAGTTTTTATCCCTAACTAGGAAAGGTGAGGCTCCCTTGGCCAAAGGGTTTTAAAATCTTGACTTGTTTGGGGGTGGGGACATGTATCCCCCCCCATGTTTCTTTAATTAAGTTTAAATTTATTTAATTGATTTTAAATTAAATTTTTTCTAATTAAGTTTTTTAAATTATTTTTAGTTTTAATAAATTATGTTTTTTTAAATGATTAATTTTAATTAATTTAATACTAAATCAATTAAATTTGTTTAAATTTAATTAATTATCCTTTATTAATTTTTAAAATAAAAATTAATATTAATTCAAATTCAAATTTTTTGCTCAAGCTTAAATGACCTAGGGTTGGATTTTTGAGTATAAATTTTGACCCAAATGGCCATTTTCGATATCATTTATGGCATTTATAACCTTGCTGTGCTCCAATTGTCATGACATATGAATTATTTAGGGAGGGTGCACCATTCAAATTTGTCAATGTTTTCATGTTAAAGTCTTACTATTTTTATAAAAGTGCAAATCTAATGAGTTAAAAGCCTTTTTTTAATTTTACCAATAAAGTGACTTATTTTATCTATTTTTATGTGAAAAGAGTTAAAGTACATGGAGCTTGGAAAAGAGAGGGGAAAAAGATTACAAGTTTCAAATTAAAGTGAAACTAACTTTTGGAGGGAAAGGTATTTTCCATCATTTGACCATTTTTTTTATAAAAGACCAACAAAAAGTCATTGCAAGTGTTGGATTATTGTGCATCCAAGGTGATCATAGTGGACTACAAACTTTTCATTCTACATTTTATTACTTTATATGGTAGTATTCTCTCATTTTATACTTGACCATATTTTTATGCTAGGAAAAATTTGTAACTAAATGATTATGTTGGACCCAAACATTGTTTTTTAAAGCAGACATCTTAATCAATTGAAGGCTATGGAAGTTTTTTTCTTTACCTATTTATGTTAAATGGTGGTTTTACTCTTATCTTTCAAAGTTAAATTTTACCCAGAGCCTTGCATCAATTTCATTCATGGTTGTCTGTATTCAGGTCAAGTGAAATATTGATTTCATGAGATTTATATAATCAAATGTTTCATATTTGTTACATCACAAAACAATATATTTTATTTCTCTTCATTCCATTATCTTTTGCTCTCTCTCTTTTATACTTAGTTAGTCTAGGGTTAGAATAAATCTGAATGTAATTAGTGTTTATGATTTTTACCTAGATTGAAAGTATCTTTCATTTTTGTTGATATATTATTAAATGTACATGATGGAATGTACATTTTAAATCATCTATTATTTTATTTTTTAAATTTAAATCATTTATTTTTTTTGGGAAAATATTAATTGTGCATATTTTTTCTTCAAAACATGCTTAAAAACCACTTTGATGAAACAACAAACTCACATTTTCCTCTCACTATTTTAAACTTAGATTTTAAACCAACAAGCCCCTTGAAATGGAACAATTTCACATTAACCAGTTGGGTTTTTTAGTATGCCATGACTTAGTAGTATAGATATTGGTGATATTTTTGGGTCTCTTTTCATGAGAGGTTGGACAATTCCTATCCCACCTAAGTTAGTGTGTCAAACTGCCCATCAACAAAATTATTATGAAAAAATATGTTATATGGGTAGTAAAAAGTGACATATTTTTGAATACATGTGGCAAGAAAGTAGAACATCAATGTTAATCACATTTTATATTGATAGTTGGTGATGAAAGTTTAGGCTAGGAGGTTATCATAGATGTATAGACACCTATTTTTTATACAAAACCCTTTTTCACTATATGTCATTGTCATGTTTTATTGTACATGACATAGATGTGTATATTTAAATTTTTTTAAACACTTTCCACCTACATTGGACTCTTCACAACATTGTGTCATCCATATTTCCTCATAAACACCTCAAATATGTGAGTTTTCAACACTAAGATCTTAGTCAGTCATCCTTTATTCAACTTGATCTTTGTTTTGATACATTTTTTATCAAGTCACAAATCACCAATTCTAAACATCTTCCTTTTGTGTCTTTTATTCCTTTGGCTAATTCTCCATGCCTTGATTTTTAATTATCACTATCTTCTATTGTCATTTTATGTAGGTATGTGTCCCAGAAATCCCTATATACAAATGCACCCTAATCTATTTAAACTAAATTATAATTATCTTATCATCCAAATCTCTTAAAAACTAAGTCTCTCATCCACATATACAAAGTTTTATCAATAAGTTTGCACATTAAGGATACATTGCATCACCATCATTCCATGTCTTGTGAAATCACACTTGTACTAAGAGAAGGTCATAGTGAGGCATTTAGTTGCATTTGATTATCTAGGGAGAGGAGATGAATTCATTTTTATCATTTTAGATTGGGAACACTTACAAATATTACATATATATTGAGCCATGATTTTGAGCATGCATGATATGTAGTTGAAATTTCTAAGAGGGAGGATCGAGCCACTAAGAGGGAAGATATGTAATTGAAAATTCTTGTGAAATTAGTGTTAAAATAAATAAGATCAGTTGTTAAAAATTATGCACATCAACTACATTAAGCAAGCCTAGATTTTTCTCATAATATACCAATAAAGAATCATAGGAAGTTTCATTACCCTAAAAATCATCCAAGCTTAGAATCATAGTAGTAGCTCACATTAAAAAACATAGGGTCATAATTGATAGTTGAATATGTCATAGGTTTCAATAATAGTCTGTTAGTTTTGTCCCTTTTATAAATTATAGTTAAATTATTTGATTTAAATTTATTCAACCTTATAATCCTACTTCTAGTCTGATAATTCAATTACAGTTCTTAGATGTGTCTATTTCATTCATTTATCTTTATTTCCATTGTTATTGCATATTCAACACTCATACTTTTATTCACTATTTTAAGCATACATCAAATCTATTGGGGTTGTTTACTTATTATCTATGATCTTTAGTGTGCCTTAGTTTTAACATGTTTTTCATAGTGTAATTACCTTTATGCACAATTTTGTTAAAACATTTTTCTACTCATGTTCTTCAAACCTATCAATCTTAAAGGGTTAGCTTGTTTCCTCTTATGGTCTGATTTTCATATTTCATATTTTGGTTTGTGTTCATTAATTTATCTTCGAGAATATATTCTTGTGCCCATTCACCTCTCAAATCTAAATCTTATATTTTCATGAACCCAATACTCTTACACAATCTAGTGATTAGATTATTACTTTAAAATCCCTCTAGTTTCTGATTTCCAACTATCAAAACTATTTTTAAGATGTTGTTGTGTTCCTCATTATTTCAACATTACCCCTAGATTCTTTCATGATTCTCATGTTTAAATCTTATTATAATTAAGAGGGATATATTAGCAATTTGTACTAGGAAAGGTGTTAGATTGAGTGGTTATACTATTAATTTGATTCAAATTCATTTTTTTCATACTCATGTTTATTTAAATTCAAAAAAATAAATGTTAGTGATACCTATGTTCCTTCAACAATTATTTATTGCATTCCTTATTATGTTCATGATTATGAAGTACATGATGTGAATGATGAACATACTTGTGATTATAATTCCCAATACTTCCAATGATAATATTATACCACGGTTTGATATTATGATTAAAGATGATTTATTGAAATATATTTTAATTGTTCATAAATAAATAGATGATATCATTTGTGTTGTAGTCGATGTGATAAATAAATTTAAAATGGCTAAGGAATATCTATCCGATAATATTGCCAATGATCCTTTGAATTTTTCTAATCCGCCTATTGGAGTCCCTCCTCCTACATTTGGTAATGAGGCTAGTGCTCCTATTAATAGGTTTGTGCCTACACCTATAATTCCTACTCAAGTTACCAAGACTAATCACTACATCTTACTACTTATTTGGTACCTTCTATTGTTATATGACCACCTAAGCCTACTCTGCCTACCCCTAATATTTTTAGTCTTGGTCTTACTCAGAATACTAAATCATTCATTCTTATCAATATTAATCATGCTTCGACTCATACACATACTGGTACATATAAAAATGCATTTTATTAACAAGTTATTCAAGAAATGCAATCATAAAATAAATAAATTCTCAAATGATCTCAAAGATATACCCATGTGGTCACTTATCAATAGATATTACATAACACATTGGCTCATAATCACCTCACCTACCCTTTTCCTACCAATTTTATGGTGCATAAATTAGAAGTAGACAACGACAAGGATTTTTGATAATTCTTCTTGTCATGCTTTGGTTTTGTATATAAATATTTATTGATGACCATGATATTTATTAGGAGTCTTAAGGACTATGATTTATATTGGTTTTATGCCTTACTAATGGGCTCCATGTATCTCAGATCCTCATTAAAATATTGTAGAGAATAAAATTTTATGGCATCAAAGGATAGGTCACATTTGAGAGATAGGCCTTCAAGCATTAAAATTTAAAGGTGTTTTTGAAGGAATTTATGACTACCTATTAGACTTTGGATTTTTTGAGCATTGTGTGTTTGATGAGAAAACTTGAGTGAAGTTTCCCAATGTCTTACAAGATCATAATGGATTTTACATTTAATGCATGGTGATATGTTTGGACATATGAAGGTTTCATCTCTAGGGAAACCTTTTTATTATGTTTATTTTATAGATGACTACTAAAGAAAAACTTTAGTTTACTGTATCAAGGATAAATGTAAGGTTTTCAATAAGTTTAAGGAGTTTAAGGCTCTTTTTGAAAACCATACAGAGATGAATATTGAGGTCTTTGTGAATGATAATGGTGAAAAATATTGCTCTAATGATTTCAATCTATTTTTAAGGGTTGTGGAATATAGATGGAAAAGACAACTCCATATGCATCATAACAAAATGGATTTGCAAAAATACTAAATAGAACTCTGATGGATAAGGTGAGAACTATACTCAGTGGTATAATTTTGGAAATAATGTATTGGGTTGAAATAGACATGGCTACTTATTATTTGATTAATAGATCACCCACATCAATCTTGGTCTATAAAAATGCCACAACAAGCATGGACTAGTAAGAAACCCTTTCTCAAAAATCTTTTATTTTTTGTTTGTGATGCTTATATGTATATTTCAAAGGAAAAAAGGACTAAGTTCTATATAAAATCAACAAAGTCTATTTTTATTAGAAATGGTACTAGTGTGAAAGGATATATGCTATAGAACCCTAAAATAAATAATAGTATTTACAGTTACAATTTTATCTTTAGAGACATAAAAGGGGCTCCAAAACAAGGATAACCAAATGATAAACCTAAATTATTTAGTTTTAATAAGAAGATGGAAAAAAGTGTCTGAATTTGAAGCAACTTCAAAAGATGAACCAGAGTGGGAGTTGTAATAGGAAGATTCATATGAATCTAAGGAGTAATTAGAAGTAGAGTCAGAAACTCTAATCATGAGAAAATAAGACCTCATGAGAATATTACCTAATAGGTATAGTCCTCTTGATTTTTTTCTGCATTTATTTTATTAGATTTTTATTACTAATGAATACCCCATGTCTATAAAGGAGAACTTTATCTCAAAAGAAAATAAGTATTGGAAGATGGATATGGAGGAAGAAATGGAGTCCTTAGATAAAAACCAAACATTTAACTTGGTAAAATTACCCCTGAAAGAAAACATGTTGACTAAAAATGGGTATTTAAATATAGTAAAGTGCATAATTTAAAATGGGTAAGTATAAAGCTTTATTGTTAGAAAAAGGATCCTCTCATATAGGGTAAATTGATTTGGGTGAAATATTTTCTCAAATTTATAAATTACATTCAATTATGTCTTCTAGATATAATGTGATTCAATCTAGAAATAAAACATATGGATGTTAAGATAGATTTTCTACATGTGAGCTTAAGGATGAAATATACATGACCCAACCAAAAAGATTTAAGATAAATGGGAAGGATATTATTATATGAAAGTTGAAAAAGCATCTGTACAGATCGAACCAATCACCAAGAATGTGGAACCAGAAATTCAATAGGTAGTTGTTGGGACTTAGGCTTGGAAGAAGAAAAAGTGATCCTTGCATTTATTTTAAACATGAAGGTGAAAAAATTATTATAATTGTATGTGGATTTCATGCTATCAATTGGTAATAATAAATAAATGATTAGCCAAGTTAAGTCTCGATTATCATCTCAATTTGATATGAAAGATCTTTGTGATGTAAAATATATTTTGGGCATGAAAATTAGAAGGGATCAATTAAATAATAAATGGTGGTTAAATAAAAGGAAGTACATGTATGATCAAAGGTTTAATATGCAGGAAGGTAAACCTGTCATTACTCATTTTCTAATTGGTCAAAAACTATCTATTAAAAAATGGCCACAGACACAATAGGAAATTGAGGACATGTCTCAAGTACCGAATGATAGTGTTGTTGGAAGCTTGATGTATGCAATGGTCTATACAATAATTACTATTTCTCATGCAATGGGAGTAATAATTATATCTATGTCAAATCCAAGCAAGGAACATTGGATTGCAGCGAACTGGATCTTCAAGTATTAACACAAGACATTAGACTATACAATATGTTATCAAATTAATCCTAATGAAATTAAAACATTAAATCTACATGGTTTTGTAGATTCAAACTGGGTTGGAGATCTTGATTATTGAATATCTACTAGTGGGTATATGTTCAACTTGTTTAAGTTGGATTAGCAAACAATTGGCTAGTATTGTGATATCCACCATAGAGGTTGAGTACATGATAACTAATATGGAAAGCAAGGAAGTAGTTCTAATTTAAATAATAAATAAAACAAACTACTCTAAAAAAAATTAAAATAAATAAAGACTTTTTAATCCTTTTGTAGCATAAAATACTTGATATGATTTATTGTGCCTTCTTTAACATTTACCTTTTATTTTTATAAATGTTTGAAATTAAAAACAAATAATATATATTTTTAAATTAATATATGCATACTTTTTTCTTATATATATATATATATATATATATATATATATATATATATATATATTTTAAATTTGATATTATCATTTATTAAAAAAAATATTTGAGTGTTTTTGCAATATTTCAAGTGAAGTCATATTTTTTTTGTTAAGGGTATATGGAATCATTCGCCCACACAATGTTTGGTACCATCAAAAGGATATAAATTTAATTACTTTGACCACTTTATCACTATGTGCCTATGGATTGGACTTCTTTAGAGCATCACCTCGTTAATGCCAAATTCATCAAGTAGTGGACACCTACACAAAGAGTGAGATTTGAACCTTAATTCTCTCATTAACAAGATATACAAATTACCATTAGAACACTACTTGATGGATAAATGAAATCATATTTGGCATTTAATTTTTTTGAGATTAATTTTTTTTTATTAATTAGTTTTTTTGTCAATATTTTTAATATGACCTTAAAATTAGCAATTTAGTGTATAATTATTTTTTATTTATATAGTTTTAAAATAATTAAATTTTTTCAAGTGAATTTGATAATTATTTTTTTGTTAACATCATTTTTAATTATAATCCATTATTTTTTAACAAGTCTTTTTCAATAATAATATTCATCTTTTTTTATTTAGCTATTGTCTTTTGACTTTTAAATTAGCAATTTTTTTCTTTTAAAAATGTTAAGCAACATTTTTTTTGAAGAAAATGAAATATGTGTTCTGTAGTGTCAAATTGAATGCCATAAAATGACTATTAATGCATTTTATAACACATATATGATGAAAAATTATTAAATATTATTGTCACTCTATTTGCTTTCATAAATAAGCTCTTCGTCAGCTCTATAAAATGCAAAAAAGATGGACACTCAGCTTACTACATCGACATATTACTTAACGATGAAACCCTAAACACTTAAATGAAACACATCAAAATAAAATTGGAACTCCTATTGTGTGAATAAAGCACAAATATCCATTCAAATACACATCTAATCATACTATGAAATTGAAGTCAAAATACATCATTCATATAAACAAATATTAACATAAATATACTCATAAATACACTAAATCCATCAATTCTTTGTATATTTGTATTCCTTGTACATCAATATAGAATTTACAGTCATTCTAAAGCATACAATTTCCATTCAATAGTGTTCTTTACACATATACAATCTTTAAATCTAGTGCACTCCTTTTCTTCTAACTACTCCTAAACCACACATGTAAACTTGTGACTTATTCCCCTCCTTTTAAATGAGAAGCATAGGTCCTTATTTATACTCTTCTTAAAACCCTTGAACCTTTTTACACTTGTCATCTTTGCATAGTTGTATTTTCAACTTTCTGTGCATCTTCTATGAATATTCTCTTAGATTCCTTCCACTTACTAATGAAATGACATATTCATTTTCCATTTTGGAATACACTAATCAAGCCTTTCATCTTATAATTCAACCTGGGTCTTCTTCCTATATGGATGTGTGACATATGTCAACATCCTATTCTATCATATTATTTATCAACATTTGTATTCTTGATTTGATTTATGATCTATAAATTTGCACATCACACATAATTTATTATTGTACATAGTCCTTACATATGATCTTATAATATTGTAATCTTATAAGTTTTCAAGACTCATCGACTCATCAACATGTCTCATTTTTGCATCAATCCTAAATAAGGTTTTTAAAATTTCCTTAAGTACAATTGTATTATCAATGTTTCCCATGCTTAAATTCTTCTCTATCTTCAAACAAGCTCTATAGATTTCATCATTGTTGAGACAGTTTCTTGTGCAACCAACACTTCAGGTACTTATTTGTTAAACTCACTCAAATTTTGATACCCAAAATTAGTTTTTAACTTAATTCATGTTATTAATTCATGCACGACATCCTTTAAACTTATTAAAATTTCTCTATTTCCATATTTATTAGCATAGATAACAATTATATTTTGTAATGTTTTTCTTTTGTTGATACTCCATGTACATGGTCACTTCTTCCACCAAAAATTTGTCTTCAATTTATGTGAAAAATTAATCAAAATATTTTCACTTCTCATCCATCCTTATTCTCATTACTTTTACTTCCTTATTCTTTATATGTCTCTTTGTTTGATCTATCATTTGCTTTGTCTACTTTTTCAAGTTTGCATACTCAACGTCCTCTTGTTTATAACTTACTTTCACAAATCCTTTTACATATTTTAATCTATCAAAAAAATTTATGGAATCCTTATTTTTAAATTAGAGTTCATTAATCTTAATTTTCATTATCATAATTACATCTTCTAATTCCAATTTGAATGCATGGATTATTTCTAAATAGATCCACCCTTGCACATTAAATTTATCTAGGTTTGTTTTGGTATGCAACAAGTATTCCACCACTATAATTAGATTTTGAGAGGTGTTTGGTTACTAACATCCATGTTGAAGTGTCCTAAAAAGGGTCAAATGATTTAATTAATCAAACTTTAGAAGGTGAAATGGGTATTAGAAAACCCAAAATATTAACTAGGAATTCACAATGGCCATCATGTGTGTGAAAAGTAGTTTTTAGAATATATTCATCCTAGAAGTGGATTTGATGATAGTTAGACCATATATTTAACTTGGATAAGAAGTGGCCCCATGAATTTCATTAAAAATTCCATCTCTCATTGGTATAGGAAATTATCTTTAATAGTGAGTTTTTTTAGCTCATGAAAATCAATGTAGAACCTCTAAAATCCATCTTTTTTGTATACTCTAACATTATGGGAGGATAATGGGATTGTTCTAGAATAAATGACTCCTACCTAAAGGAGTTATTGAACCATCTTCTCAATTTCAGAATTCTTGAAAAAAGGATAGCGATATCACCAAATTTTGGTGGGTACACTGATGAGAAGGAATTGAATACAATGTTATTATAGTTGATGATTCTAAAGACCTTTTAGTTCCTTATATACTAATGCATGTTTGACTAGAACATTTTGTAATCCCCTGGGTTGGTGGGAATCAAGAGATGTGTTGAGATAAATAGAGGAGAGTAGAGAAATGATTTCATGTGAACCTTTCTTAAGGAGCTTCTCCATATGGTGGGAAGTTATGACACTTTCAAATCTTGGTAAGAGCCATTTTAGTGTCTATTATTGGCCATTATCAGAGAAATAAATCTAAAGTTCTGAAAAGTACCATAAGATAGAGCCAAGAGTGCACAACCATTAGGCTCTAAGAACCACATCACATCCACCCAAGGGCAAGGAAAACATGTATGTTTTTAGGGTATAGTCTCTCATATAAACATGAAAACTATAATATTTTCCTTTACATAAAAATGTTCCTCCATTGGCAATAATAACTTCAAAGCTAGAACAAGGGTGCATGAAATAATCAACTTGTTTCACCAATTGAGATTTAATGAAATTATGTGTGCTACCAAATCCAATATGAATAATGATGGGCTGTTTTTTAAAATACCCCTTTACTCTCATAGTATAAGGAGTGATTGACCCATACAATGCATGTGTCAATATTTTAGGGTGAAACTTGACGTTATTGATTTTGTCAACTTTAAGTTATTAATCATGGGAATATTATGCATCTTGCCATTTTTTAGCATTTGATGGTGACTCAACATCTAGTAAATACAACTTTTGTTCAATGCATTTGTGTCCACTGGTGAATATTTCATCACATTTTTAACATAGCCCTTTTTAATGAAAAGTAAACATTTATACATTTGTAAGGCATTTAATGGGGATGTATTTTAGAGGAGGGTTTTTGACTAATCATGGTGCTATAAATGTCCTAAAATAAAAAAATGGAAGATCGATGCTAGGAGATGATCTTATCTTTCACAAGCTTGGTTGATCCTAATACTTCAATCATGTTCAATGGTTTAAACATCTTGACCTCCACACAAATTATATATTTGATACCACTAATAAAATGACTCTTTAAAAATCACAATTTAACCCTTTAGTTAGGTTGGCCAATTTTTCAAATTCAACTTGATACTCATGAGTTATTATAGTTTTCCATAGTTTAGTTAGGGCTCTAGTGAAATCATCATAAGCATAGGGACTAATCGAGCCAATAAAATCTTGAAAAAATCATCCTAAGTGGATTCTATATTATTGGTACCACTGGATAAATTTATTTTCTAAGTGAAATGATACAATGGGTACCTTGTTTACAATGAGACAAAAGTAGGGAAACCTAAACCACTTAAACTATTATGAAAAATGGCCTAGGAAAGAGCTATGATACCAAATTTTATGATGAATCATAAAATATATTATAATGATAGTTACACTAATAGAAATAATAATCGAATGAATAAAAAAGACTATATTGCATAAAAAGGGAGCATAATTGCATTACAATATTGATGACCACTTTAAGGAGAGAACCTCCCTTGAGAAATCTCAATGAAATATAATTTTTGGATACATTTCCATTACTCTAGGCTATTATATATACTAATTATATCTTAGGTAACTACTACTTCCATGCATGTGCGATTATTACAATTAGCTAAAAAGATGACTTACAAATCATATGCATCTATAGATTTTATTAAAAATAATAATTATAAAGAAAGAGTTAGGATAAAGGGGTCCTAACATACTTCTCCAAATCTATATTTTTTTATTGTTACTTCCTTTTTTAGATCTTTGATATTGTGATCTCCAATTAAATATCTATTCATTATTTATAGGATTAACTTTAACAATGTTAACCTAGTGACTTTTATCATCATTACCTCAAATCCACCACCTTGTCCCCATCTTCACTGTCATCTAGTTTCTCACCTTCTCCATTCACTTTGATAAATGATTTTATTGGGAGATCAAACTCTTGTGATTCCAAATGACTATCAAACATATATTCTAGAAAATTATCATTTTGATTGGGCTCTCTTGGACACTTTGTCATTTTGAATCATGCCTATTGAGATTCATAGAAACATAATACACCTTTCAAAATCTTCCCTCATGTAAATGTATCCCATAAATTTTGAAAACATCATATTTTGACCCTTGTGTCTATTTATACATAATCTCTTGTATTTTTAGCATATTAGTATGTGCATCACTTAAAATTTATACAATAGTTTTCCCACCTCCTTGTGACCCAATACTTTCTGTATGTCCTTCATCCACCTCATCCATTTAATTTGTTTATTTTGCATTCCATTGAGATTCTTGAATTATCTCAATGGTATTTTTTCCTTTTTTTATGTTTGCATCTGTACATGTCTCCTTTGTGTTTCCATTCATATTCATACTTTTCACTACCAAACATTTTTATGCATTGATTTCCTTACTTCCTCTTTAAAAGTTTACCTATACACTACTATGTGTATCATGAACCTTTTATGGAAGACTCAAAACCCATATTGGTAAGTTAAAATATGGAGTTGCTCGTGCAACCAAAATATTTAGATTAAGGGTCTGAATGTTCTCACTAGTCACAACCAATGGTAGTTGACTGACTCCCTCTATATTACCCTATGCTTCATGCACTTCAACATTACTTTTCCCCAAATATGGTTTAGTTGGATTTCTTATCCTTGTCTCTTAAGGGACTGGGATTTTGATCTCTATTTGCATCATTGTTGGCCTATAGATACCATTTTTTCTAGTTGATTGAAATTGTTTTAGCTTCAAGTGATAATATTGTGACTTCAAGTCTTCACCCATCACTTTTCATTTTTCCCTTTTCATTTACTAGTTGTTCATGTTGTAGTTTCCTCTTTCTCTCCTCCATTATCATTATCATGCAAAACCTTCATCAATCACCAACATTTTTCCAAATAGTCTAACTTGTACTAAATTTTTAAGATTTATTTCCAATATCTTATTATTATTTAACACACATGATGTTATAATCATGCTTCCCCACTTTACAAATAGTGTTGGCCTAATCCATATACTTTCATTATCTAGGTCTTCATCATTAAAAACATCCATTTATTGGGGTATCTTATACTTAATCCACATCATGTATGTTGGTAAATCAATCAAAGTCATCACATTCTTAACCACTAGTGGTCTTGGTATGTCTACCCTTACTAGTACAAATTATGAATATAATTCACTTACCATATGGAAAATTAGCCCAAATTTTCCACTATCACTACCTTTTACCATTCCTTTGTATCTTTAAATGTGGCTAAAGTATAATTTACTATTAAAAAAAATGAACTCATCAGAATGTCTTGGAATTCCTCATAGTATGCAATAATCTTCCTTGAATGTTTACTTCATACACTTGTACCACCCTACCATCATCTTCCTATAAATCTCATGCATCTAATGTTTGTAAGTGTATGCTACATACTTGTATGTAGGTGAACCTTTTTAAATTATGGGGTTAAACCCAAACTTCCCTAAAGTTGCCCCACTTTCCTCAATTAATATTACTATCACGATGTTTCCCCAATAATATTATCTACCTCACATGTGTACATCTTCACATGCCATCACCAATGATTCTATAATAAACTTAACATAATTGATCTTTTCTCGAAGTTGTATAACTTGATGTGATAAGTAGATGACTTTCTCAGTTACAATTGACCATTGTCTTAGAGTCAAAACCTTTGAGCTGATCAACTGTGTAGAAACTCTTATGAATAGCATTGATAAATTTTCTACTTTTATCATCATGTTTTATCCTTAGATCCTAAGGTTATTGATACTAAATTGATATAATTTTTATTCACACATGCCCTAAACATATCCACTCCCTCATTATGGATTTTGCTTATTCTACTTACATTTGTTGGTGATATTTTGATCTAATGCACTGTGATATTCAATCACCCCTCATGGCTATATGTTAAAAAATATTACATCGATTCTTTTGTATTTCCAAATTATAGTAGTTCGAATAGAACCCTTATTGGGTTTAATGCATATATTACCCTATATGATTCCTTGTTTCCCCCCACTAAATATTACAACCCACCTTCAATAAAAAACTAATACCTCTTAGTGTGGTGGTTTAAATCATTGACTCTGTAAGATCCATAATTAGTCTTCTATGTTTCCTCCTCTGGTACTATTTCTATATATGCTAAAAGTGGTATAAAAACCAAAGGCTTGTTTTCCATCTTCCTCTTATTAGCTAATGGTGGCCTTTCTGATCTTTACACTATTAGTTATGTTTCATCCTACTATTCTAAGTTATGATTTATAATAAGGGCCCCTTATTTAACATCTATAACTTATAATTATCACTTTACTGACATTGCAAGTCCTCACTCCCTCTCTTGGCTCCTTGTAGAATGTCTTACTTTTATAGGAAAAAAAACTTACCAAAAAAATATCAGTTTTCTTCACTCCACTAGTTCTCAAATCTTCCTATGGATCTCTTAGGCTGTAATAGTATATGACATACCATTGTGTACCTACTCTATATTTCACTCTTATAATGCTCTACAAATTTTCACTATGATGGTTCCTTTTACACAATTCCTCTTTAGTTTGGTTATCCTTAAATTTTAAAATTATTTTTTAGAATGCACCTAAATCCTTTTATAGTGTGCAATCAATGCTACACCTATCTTTCTTTTGTTTTGAATTCATTCATGCTCCACATTGTGTCATAAAATCTCTCTCTTCTTCAATATGTTTTCATGGGTCCTGAGTATCATTCTCTCTATTATGCACACATAACCCCCCAAATGTTCCTTGTGCATCATATCTATGCATCAAATGTCTTATGAAATCAATTATTCTTTAGTATGTTTTCCAATGACACATTTCACACTCTTGAACATTCCTTGAGATGTTTAATTTTTACACTTTTCTGTTAAAATTTTACAATCCACTTTCCAACTTATTGATTTCTAATTGTGCACATATATATTACACAAAGCCTTTTCGTAGGCACAAATTTACTTTCTATAAAAACTCAAATAAAACCTTAATTACTAGTTTCATTGATATATTTGTTCTAAATGGATAACTTTTCGATAACAATTCCAATCTACTATTGTATGCTTTGTACACCAATCCTATATAATGGTATTTTATCTCCCTTATTGTACACATGATCTAAAAAATCCCTCCCAAAAATACTTAAACATTTGACATTTTATTATCTCAAAATATCCCTCACTCAACTTGCCTAACTAGATTTACATGATTGCCTATGGTTATTAACATAAATAAAAAAACTTGTTATGAAAATATATTTAAAAATCATGAAAAAAATTGTGCTAAATTTTTCTCTTAGCATTAGATCTATGTTATTTATGGCTCTTCCATACAAATCACTTGAAAAATACTTGGAATCTATTTCCTAAACTTTTTATTTGGAATAGCTCTTTAAGGATCCATACTTGTGTCATTTTCTATTGTGTGATGATAAGGTTGACATTTTTGGGTAATTTTTCAACATTAGCCATTTATTTTCCCTTTCTTATGAATTTTGAATTTATTGGAGAAATTTTATTATGAAATATTTTTTTATACCATGTGTTCTTAATTTGTGTTATACCCTTTGTATTATTTTTTAGTGGTACTTTATGTGTTTTTGTGTCATCCTCTTTGCAAAATTATTCTTATTTGTAATCCCATTTCCTAAATATCTTAAAATATAGGTTTTATGTATGTGAAAACACCATAGAACTCTACACATTATTCCTAAATCCTTCCTTTTTTTGGTCACCAACCTTTTACCTCAAAAACATTTTAGACTTGTGGTTGTTTAACTTCTACCATGAGAGGTTTTTTATCTGGCAATTTTGGTGTTCATGAGACCCATCATAACACCATTTTTGGTCCCTTATTTCTATATCCCTTGATTTTATGTATTTATAACAATTTTATTTTCACATAATATGAACAAGGCCCAATCACCTTTGCACATTTTTTCCTTATTACTTTAAAAGGATCTTGCACCCTGTTAATGTAATTAATAATGCATAGACTTTTATATGGCTAAGATGCACTTGAAATATTTATTTTTAATATTATACATGGATGAAAATTAATTTTTGCACACTTGTCCATATCCTATTATTTGATAATATTATCAATTAACTATTTATTTAATAGACATTTGATAATAATAGGTTTGACTTGTTCTACAAGTATCTACACCTCTCACAACCCAATGAAGCATAAAACACATTTAAATCCACATGAATTATATTTGGAAACTAATATAAGATAATATCTTTAATCTTAATTATTCCCAGATAGATGATCAAGTTGCAAACATCTTCACAAATCCCTTACTTGAGGCCCAACTTGTTCAGCTAAGGAAACTTTTGGGAGTGAAGGAAAATGTCTTCAAAGGGGGATAACTCATTGATTTCTCCATCATTGCCTTTATAAAATTACATATTAAGTGGGTATTTTAGTGTAGTTTATAACATATACACTTTTTATGTTTTATGATTCACTTTAAATATTCATTTGAAATATAATTTGTGGATAAAAACTAATTCATGCATAATTATCCATGACCTATTATTAGAGAATATTATCATTTAAATATTTACTTAATTAACTTACACTAACTATAGGCAAATATTATATAGGCCTAACCCTAATTTTAGCCTCATTTCTTATCTATATATGAACATAGAGGTTTAGTGGGTGAGAGACATTTAAGAAGCGAGCTATTACTGTTATACTGTCAAATTTAGGATATAGCTCTTAATCTAAAATGATAGTAATGTTACTTGGAATAAATTTGTATTTATTTAAGATTTAATTGGATTTATATATTACATGTGTTGTGGGTGTTTTTATTATGGTAACTACAATAATTTTAGAACTAATCTAGTAATTTAATACACCCAACATGTGGATGTTTGGCTTCACTAGTCTATCTCAAGGATTTATCCTTGTGTTAGCTCCCCATTTACTTGTTTTTTATAGCCACATTGAAGATAATATGCTCTTCCTCATATGAGTACATGTCCTCCATGTATGCTAATCCATGATCAATATATATAGAAATAAAAACCATGTTTTCCCCATTTTTAAAACTCATATAATGATATTTAAAGTGTATATCAACTTGGTTGTCATAGCACCATGTTCTCTCTAACAACATAGGATAATTTTCCTCCTTGACCATTTATATTACCATAAATTATGTTGAGAGTTATATCCCCATTATCTCAAATTATGTATTATAGAAGACCACAATAGATCTTGACTTTGTCCTCAGTTTCATAAATAACATGTTTCTTTAAGGTTTTAGGGTTGGCTTCCCCATGTGCTTCCAAGCCTCATTAGTCAATATGTTCACTTATACTCTTGTATTATTCAAAATAGTATTCCTCTCCTAATCATTGATCTTAGCATTAATGATCAATTCTCGATCATATGGTGCATTTATTTTTGTGCATACTCCTCATGGTCCCTTCTGGATCGACTCTTGGCCATCCCACATAATTTTTTGAAGCCAAAATTTCAATAAAATAAGCTCTATGATCTCTTTTATTCCATTCTAATGAGGAAATGTGTGCATTAATTTCCTGGATATCTCCCTCATCTCCCACATATTTGGCACTTCACCTTGTAGAGTTTAGATCATTTTTTGCCCTTGGGATATATTTTTTTACATGTGCATCAAGATATCTATTCTTCCCATATTATATGCTTCATATCACATTATCTCTTGGAGGTGGTGGGCAAACCATCTCTACACCTTGTGTTTGCATCACACTTCTTATCATGATATTTACCTCTAGACCTTTTCCATTTCTATCATTAACCTATTTTCTAACCCCAAGAAATATCATAACCAAAGTGGATTGAAATTTTAGACTTTTGTGCTTGATCCTTCTACAAGATCTTCACTTAAAAATCTACACAATTTTCCATTTTATGATCCTTCTAAAAATATCCACAAGTTAAGTTAAATATAATCCATTTGGTAATGTCCTTATCCACACTTGAAACAAGTTATAGGACCATAGTCCCTACCTCTACAACCTTATCCTCCATGTAAATAATATCTTACAATTCAATTAAATCCTCCTCCTTGATTATATATCACATTTTTATTATAATATTCCTTGGTTTTGGGTGTTTCCTCTTCTTTGGTGTTGCTCTGCCCTGATTTTGGTTAAACCCTCCTCCTTGAGGTTGATTAGATCCTCCATATTTTTAGTAATGACCTTGATACTATGGTTGTGGTATAATGGTGGCTTATAAAAATCCATTATCCATTTCTTCTTTGATCACATATATACATTCACAACTATCAATGTCATAAGTGTTCACATCAAAACTATTGGAGTAAAAATTGGCATTAATTTGTTTTGCATGTTTTATTAACAAACAGTTATGCATTTCATGGTCTCTCTTACACACCTTACATGACAATGTCACCACTTTCACCTTTTTATTTGTTTAATTTTCCCTAGTGTAACCTTGTACTTCACATGTATAGACCATAGTAGATTTGACACATCCCATACAAAATTTTTAGAAATACTTTGCAGCTTAGTCACCATATTTGATATTTAGGATTTAAGAAATAAGTTGATCCCTATATAAAAATTCCCAACAACCTTGATTCTTAGAAAAGCATCCAATGCCTATCATGCATCAAAAAAAATTATTCATGTCATTTGTCTCTTATAGGCTAGGAACAATCTAGCGAAAAACCATTGTGCATCTTGTATAGGACAACTTTGAAATAATTGTCTTAAAATGAATGTCATATGCATACACACTTTCATCATCATCCTAATTGATTTGTTTTATCACAAATATGGTCTCTTTATAAAATTCAAGGATGTGAAATTCTTTCATAAAATCTTTTTTCAATTCTTTAAAGTGAACCACCTTTTGATTTGTGGCGTGCTTCATGTACCATGTGTATGCATGTTATAATAAATTTGTTTCAAATTGGATATATTTTTTTATGTGTTAAATCCATTTACACACCATATGATTTCACATTTTTGAATGTGATGCATTGCATACTCAATTCTTATATAGTATAGTGGCATCATTAACATTTCATACAAAATTGTTGGATGTGCTACCAATTTTTTTGTTATTGTTGTGTATTTATTCCAGGTGAAATACCTCCTTATGATCCATTAAGATAAAATCCTTCCATAGTTTTATTCAATAATACACTCCCTTGCATGGTAGCTTCTCAACTTACAACTATTGGGTTTATTAACAAACTAATTGATCCTACCAATGGACTTTGTACAATAGCCCCTTTTATTATAGTAACAACTAACATCTCCACTCTTCCCTGTCCCTTCTCTAACTTTATAAGAATGATAATTATTTGCACCAAAATTTTAAATACAATTTGTTCTAATACAAAATCATCTTCTTTTATCAATGTATACCTTTAAAATTTAAACACCATTAGATTCATTCCTTTTTTAAATCTAGATGTGCACATGTTTTGATGTCTAATGAATCAAGTATCACCAAGTTATAAATTAGATAGTTAATGCCTATCAAATATCTAAATTATCCTAGCCTAGATCACATGGAATGACACAACCAATCATATTATAGTAACTAACCTAACTATCAGTGAACTATTTATGCATTCTATCTATATAGATGTTTCAAATGATACACTATCTATAGTCATCTTAGTTAAATCTCACCCATATTCTCTTCCTAATCAAAATAATACTACCTATATACCATATGAGTGACCATACCCATGAGGAGGGGGAGGGACTATCTTGAAAAGGAGGGAATTTATTCTCTCAATCACCTAGTTATAATATGATCTCTATAGATGGGGACGGGGTTTGGAAAATTTTCATGATGTGTCAAACCCTATATATCTTATGTTATATTGGATCACAATTGAATTGTGTCATTCTCATAAACCAGGGACTCTCCCCAATAAGGAGGGAATTTATTCTCTTAGCCACCTAGTTCTAATCTAATCTCTATAAATGGGGATGGGAATGGGGTTTACAAATTTATTATGATGTGTCAAACCCTATATATATTGTGTTGGTTTGGATCATAATTGAATTGTGTCATTCTCATAAGCCAGTGGGAATTAAACATTTATTCCTTTTTGCTACTCCCCTAACCTATCGGGATAGGAATAGCTAACGTGTGGCTTACTTATTCCTCTTTGATGTTATATCACATTTATCTATACTTTCATTAGGTTAGTAAGTCAACCTATGGAGTAACCATGGCCAAGGTAGACTATATATAGCAGGTTTTGGGTAGTTGTTTATCATCATATTTGAGTATTCATTTCTTATTGCAAGCATTTGGGAGGTTACCCCCTCTAAGTGGCATATCTATTATTCATATTTTATACTATATTTCCATACCATTATGATATATTTCTGTTATTTCACTTATTTGGTGAATTAATATCATTACAAGTGGTATCAGAGCATCATATTCCTAACTATTGTATTTCGTTGTTTATACATCAACATTTAAAACTAACTCACTAGATGCACATATATTATTGCTTATAACTAAATATTGTATTTCACTATTTATACATCCATGTTTTTGTTTATATAAATTTTAACTTCACTGATCATTCTTTGATATATTCCTACCACATATCACTATATACTATATTCACACTACCTATAAACAGTCTAAAATTTTAACCTATTCCCAGGTTTCATATTTTTATGGATCGATTAATAATAATCCTAGTTCTTTATTACATATATTATTGTTTTAATACACACCTACATATACGGTTAGCTCATGCCTGTATATGAATCATTGTACAAACTCATTTACAACTTTACTGCAAGATTTATACATTTATTTGTTACCCCTCTACACACACACACACACACACACACACACACACACACACACACACACACACACACAATTTCTAAGTAGAACACATAATTCAAGGCACCCCTTACCTGATATAAGCTTCTAGATGGTTCAATATGAACCAAACAATTTCTCCTTCCTTCTTATTCCTATGTCGTGCCTCTCCTCTCTTTTCCTCTATATGCTGTACTTTTTCTTCCTTAGCTCATACTCCTATGTAATTCACATTATTTTTCTTTCCTTCTCACCCCATGGCCCTTCTCTTTTTCTTTTTTTAATGTTGCACCCCTCTTTGCCTTTTTATTTTCTTGTTTTCTTTTTCTTTTATCCTTTTTCCTAAAAATATACTTTCCAATTTGGTTTAAGCATGCTTTACCTTTTATTTTATTTTATTTATGAAGCTTTTCATATTCTAAATTTCTAATTACTATTTTATTCTAATTACAACACATTTTCTATTTAATATAATCATTTTATTGGTTTTATTTCCTGTATGAGACTTTTCCATTTATATATTTTTCTTAATGACTTAATAATAATTTGACTTAATAATAATACTATTAATATAAAGTCATTTATATTCTATTATCTAATTAGATTAAGGCATAAATCTAAATAATGATATTTTTGAATATCATAAAGGTAACTAGTTAACATTTCAGATACATGGGGTTAGTCTACATATAGTAGTAACCTAACATTGATCCAAGAGGATCCACATTGTCTCCAAAATATTAGTTATCAAATTGTAGATTGATTATTGACATAACGTAGAGCTCATAGAGAGCTTTCTAGCATAATTTGAATGGGTTAATTTTGAGCTCGTATGTGTAAGATATCATGCATTGAAGTTTCTAGATAAAACAAAGCAAAATGGTGATAGGGTGATGTGGCACGCTAAGTGGACCAATCATGTGGTGACACATGGCAAGCTGATGATAGTTAGTTCATGTAAAGTGTTTGCACACCTCTAATCTTTGATAGTTGATAAAAGGCTAACTATGAGGATCGTAGATGGTGGAGTCCACTTTTGTCTTAGAGGGGGATCTTGCCATCGATGGAGTTAGTGAAACATCCAATTTAATATTGACATGTGTCAAATTGGGAGTGGTCCATGTGGTAGGTATTCAAGCCACCATGTGGCCTACCACCACTTAATTATCTTAAAATTTATTTCCATGGTCAAATTTAGGTATATTACCATTGTAATAATTCATAGTCGAATTTGGCTATATTGCTATGTAATTATTTATTCACCATGTGAATAGGGCATTGCTGAGCCCATCAAGTGACATATGGTAGAGTCCAATAATTGCTACATGGCCCAATCAACCAAGGGATGAGAGGGGTATTGATCCCAAATACCAACTCAACTGCCAGCACAGATGCCAACTCACTAAGCTCACTTACCAAGTTTAAGAAGTTCAAATGATTGAAAACTTTCCAACTGAATGTCAAGTTTAGCAGTCAACATAGATTTCCAAGTGAAGTCATGATTAGAATGCCATCCCACACAAGCCAACACAGATATATCTTGAGTTCATGTGGATGGGGGAGTATCCAAAATGGCCTGAAGACCATGTAGTAGTGGTGGTGGAAGTCTATTTAAAGACTTAAGTTGGATTTCCCATGGTCAATGTGGGATTAAACAAATCCAAACAAACTTAAATAAGCCTATGTGATTTCCTTGGGGTTTCGAACCCCCAACCTATAGGGTAAAAGGATAAGGCCTTAATACTACATCCATGGGCCTGAATGGCTATATAAAGCCACAAATTTGTATTTGATCAACAAGTTTTCATCAGATTGTATAAATTGAAATATAGACTAGTTTGCATGTTTCCTCAGTTTTGAGGTACCTGGAGTCATTTCTAGACTTTAGAGTGAACTAGAGATTTATTTTAGAATCTAAGCTAGTTCTAGCCATATGTTGAGTGTCTATATTTGAGGTCCTTTGATGCAATTTTTAATGACTCAAACTGAATCATTAGAAAACTATGTGTAGGATGTTTTTGAAACTAGTTTGCAGAGATCCCAAGTTTTGAAGCACTTGGAGAGATTTTCACTTCTCAGTGTAGACTAGGGAAATGTCTTAGATTCTGAGATGAATTCAAAACTATGTTTAATTTACTATGATGAGTTTATTAAATCCATTTTAAAGTCCATTTTTGAGACGTTTTGACAAAAAGCCACAAGAATGTGAGATTGCATTGACGATAGGAAGGTGGAAAGTCCATCCATGGATTTTGGGGCTTTTTGAAGGTCTATTGACAAATTATATGCAGTCTTAGAGGATCCATTAGACAATTATAAGGGTTGGCCATATACTCACTTTTTAGGTAAATTGATTGGTTCATATTTTAAGTGAACCCAAAGATGTAGGCATTGTCAAACTCCATTATCACGTGCTTATCGTGAGTTGATTCTATTTGTGGATTCTTTTTTCATATTTGGATTAATCATGATTATTAGTCGATATTGAATACATAATTAGATAAATATGAGATCTTAATTGAGATTTTAAAGTACTTTAGGTTTTGAGATAAATACGTTTTAAAAGATCAAATTCAATTTCATTTACTTCAAGTGTATTCAAGAAATTGAATGATTTGATAAAAGGATCCAAGTTAAAAATTTTACATAAAAATTAGTGTTAGTTTATGGATCAAGTTTGATATCAGAGTAGTTAGTGTACTAGGATAGCATCTGATTGTGTGGATTTGATATCAATTGTTTTTAGTTTCGTTTCTAATATTATTGCAGACTTATTTTTGGCCTTGTTAATATTACATTTGTAGTATACAATTTATGGAATTAGGTTGTTTGCAAGGAATAGGAAGCCATGGGCAAAGCCTTGAAAAGAGAGAAGCTTAAGGAGCTTGAAGCATTTAACTAACAGATCTAGAAGAGAATGCTTTCTTGAGAGCTCATTTTTACTCCTTGGAAGAGGAGATTGTTCATCTAAAATCAAAGCTACAAGCCAAGGATGAGCTCTTGGCATAGATGCAGAGTGTAAAAAGACACAATACTTCCACTAAAAATGTAGGTACTATTATAGATGATTGTAATTTAAGTTGTTCATCTAGTAATTCCTTTCATTTAGTTTTAGATGTTACTTTTGGTAGTTTTGAAAAACACACTAAGGGCATTGGATATAAACTTTTATTGAAAATGGGATTTGATGGAAGGGGCCTTGGTAAGAATGGCCAATGTATTGATAACCCAATATAGGTAGACCATAGATATTTTCATGTAGGATTGGGTTACACTAGTGAGAAAGTGGATGTTAGAGAGAGTTCCTTCATCGCTAAAAGAGGACAAATTTTTGATAGCAAAGATCCAAGGCCACTAGTAGAGCAAAATTCCTCCCTGAAAAGGAACAATGAGCGGTGTAAGAGATCAGGTAGAAGAGGTATTGAGATTTCACCTCCTCCTTATACTAGGAAAAACACCAATAGAAATGTGAATTATAAGACTTTTGATTCACTTCTACCATTTAATAAATTTGGTTTCAATATTCAAATGATGTTGCATGTTTTTTTTTACACATTTCATGGATTGAATAACCATTGTGCCGCATATTGTTGGAAAAGACAAGCTTTACTGAAGCAGTTTGTAGGTGCTAAAGACCATTCTCATATTGGCAAAGTGAGAAATGGAAAATGGGTAACCCCACCTAAGAAGAGGGATGTTTGGACTCATTGTCACATGAGTGGACATAGGGTTGAGAGATGCTGGAAACTTCACCCAACAAACCATCCAAAGAATGGTAAGAAAAAGTTGGTGTACAAGGTAAAATAAGTTATTAATCCACCAGCTGGGGATAAAATAACCTTGGATCTATCCAAATAAGATTCCATCAAGAAGGATCATCCATTAAATTGGATCAGTAAGATGGATAATTTTTTTGTAGAACTAAGTTTTATTTAGCATGCTTTTAATTCATTTTGGTTACCCTCACTTTTGGGATTCTAGTTGATTGTGATAAAGGAATTAAATCCATATTTTGGAGTTCAAATTCATGAGAAAATTGAGGGGCAGGTTTACCATACTCAGTGAATCTTCTTATATTAGAAATACTCCATTTATATCTCCTTATTTAGCTTCTAAGTTCCTAGTATATAATTAAAACTCATATTTTAGCTTTAGAGATCTGACAACAGTTTGAACATGATGTTGGATAGAGTTCATTTTTCCTACAGTACTTGTTTTAGAATAATTGCTATTTTGGGATGCATCTATTTATGGCATATGTGTGATTATATGCATTTGTAAGATCCCATTGGAAAATGTTTGGAATGCTAGACACTATACACTACTTGTTGTTTCTATAGTTTTTTAGCATGATAAGACCCATTGGGGCAACATATTGTAACATGATCATAACTGGTATTGTATTTTGACTCAGAGGGGGACCCTGTCATTGATGGAGTTAGTGAAACATTCAATTTAATATCAACATGTGTCAAATTGGGAGTGGTCCACATGGTGTGTCCTTAGGACACCACATTGCCTACCACCACTTAATTATCTTGCAATTTGTTTCAATGGTCAAATTTAGGTATATTACCTTTGTAATAATTCATAGTGAAATTTGGCTATATTCCTATTTAATTATTTATTCACCATGTGAATGGGGCTTTGCCAAGCCCATCAAGTGACATATGGTAGATTAAATGGCCCAACCAACCAAGGAACAAGAGAGGTATCAAGCCCAAATACTGACTCAACTGCTAGCACGAATGCTAACTCACCAAGCTTACTTGTTGAGTTTGAGAAGTTTGAATGCTCGAGAACTTTCCAACTGAATGTTAAGTTTAGTAGTCAACACAAATTTCCAAGTGAAGTCATGATAAGAATGTCATCACACACAATCCAAAATAGATAAAGATTGAGTGCATGTGGATGGGGGAGCATCCAAAATGGCCTAAAGACCATGTAGTAGTGGCAGTGGAAGTCTATTTAAAGACTTAAGTTGGAGTTCCCATGGTTAATGTGGGATTAAACAGATCCAAACAAACTTAAATAAGCCTACTTATTTTCTATAGGGTTTTGAACCCTTGACCTAAAGGTTAAAAGGATAAGGCCTTACTGCTACGTCCATAGGCCTGAACAGTTATATAAAGCCACGAATTTGTATTTGATCAACTAGTTTTCAATAGACTGTATAAAGTGAAATATAGACTAGTTTGCATGTTTCCTCAGTTTTGAGGTACTTCAAGTCATTTCCAGACTTCAAAGTGAACTAGAGATTTGTTCTAGACTCCAAGATGATTCTAGCCATGTATTGAGTGTTTGGATTTGAGGTTTTTTGATACACTTTTTAATGCCTCAAAGTGAAACATTATAAAACTATGTGTAGGGTGTTTTTTTAAACTAGTTTATAGAGATCCCAAGTTTTGAAGCACTTGGAGAGATTTTCACTTCTCAATGTAAACTAGGGAAATGTCCTAGATTCTAAGATGAATTCAATGATATGTTGAATTTCCTATGATGAGTTTTTTAAATCAAAATTTTAATTATATTTTTGAGACCTTTTGGAGAAAATTCATAGGAATACAAGATTACATTAACGACAGGAAGATGGAAGGTCCATCCATGGATTTTGAGGTTTTATGAAGGTCTATTAATAAATTATATGTAGTCTTAGAGGATATATTAGACAATTTTGAGGGTTGGCCATGTAATCACTTTTTATTGAAATGGATTAGTTCATATTTTAAAAGAAACCAAAGATGTAGGCATTGTCAAATTCTATTATCACATGCTTGTCATGAGTTGATTCTATTTATGCATTATTTTTTTACATTTTGATTAATGTTTATTAATCACTATTAAATGCATAATTATCCAAATATGACATTTTAATGGATATTTTAAAGTACTTTGGGTTTTGAGATAAATACATTTTAAAAGATCAAATTCAGTTTCATTTACTTCGAGTGTATTCAAGAAATTGAACGATTTTATAAAAGGATATAACATAAAATTATTGCATCAAAATTAGTGCCAATTTACGTATTAGATACTATCTATGTCAATTTACATTCTCAAAAAACATTAACAATTATGACTATAATAACATAACATAATCATACTACAACATTATACATTTAGACCTATGCATAATATACATAATGCAATCACACATGATTTATTCCCCATAAAAATATTAAGCTAAACTAACACACACACATATGCAATTATCTAAATGTAAATAACATAAATAATGTACTAATGTAAATGATTCAAATTATGCATATAATGAGTGCCATTAACGTGGTATGTGTAAGGGTTCTAGTCATTCCTCTATTGTCCCCTAATACCTCTATTTACATCACCCTCTCTGATGATGCTCTTCCTCCATCATGTTTTGAGGGATGAATCTCTCTTGAATCCATCTCATGAAAAGTAGGTAGTTAGTCCATAACTTCGTGACATATATATCATAAAATATTATTGAAATAATAAATCAACATGATCACAATGTAAATAATATTCAATACAACTATCTCATAGAAATGTGTCCATGAACTCAAAGCAACATATAGATTACATAATAATATATGACTTACAACTTATTTATTAATAATCAAATCAAATTATCAACTATAGAAAATCCATAGATAATCAAATAAATTTGCTTAGTGAGAAATCAGGACATAATAGTTGATCTTGTATTTATATCAATCCCATTAGAGTAATAAATTGCATTAAATCACTTAGGCTAACCATTAGGATACATTTAATTTGAAAATTAGATAACTTTAGGGCATTGGACTCTTACATCAGGATAGGATAGTAACGTTGATGCTATTGTCTATCTCGAGCATTAGTGTCCAGGGAGTAGGAAAGTAGGTATAGGTTCTAAACTTGCAAAGATGGAAGATAAGTACATTTTAAGAATCATGTGAAATAGAGAAGACATGGGTCATCAACATAAGACTGGTCAAACTAAGAGATATAGGCCAAGGAGCACAAAGATAGAGCAGATATGAGACTTGTAGAAGCGAAAAAGGTAAAGAACTGAGAAAAATAACCAAGCTCTAAGTTTTCCATGTGTACAAGACTGAGGTACTATATAATCATAAGATGTCATTTACATTACCCTTATTCTCACAATTATTTCCAATGTGGGATTAATCCAATTACAACCTAATCATGTATTTTAATGTTAAGTTGAAGGCTTCCATAAACAATTTTTATTAAATATTAGTTTTTTGAATTTTTAATCATGTATGTTTTAGTCATTACCCAAATGACCTCCATGATTAATTACCTAAATGACGATTTTCCTCATGTATTTTTTGTAATAATCACAAGGCAAATAGTATGGGAGGAATGGTTAAAAATATATGAGTAAGAATCCCATAAAAATTAATATCCAATAAAGAATTACTCGTGGAAGCCTTTAACTTAACATTAAAAATGTTTAGTTATTTCATTTTTGTGCCACCTTTGTGCCACACAAAATGATGCAAATACCTCAAATTTTCACTACAAAAAACATAAAAAGTAATGCATTTATTATACGAATTCAACCCTATTTGTGGTATTAATTACACCTCATGTAATATCATACATTATATCCACCTCCCTTTTTCTCTCTCCTCCCTCTCTTTTTTATTTTATTTTAATGATTTCCTTTAAAATATTCTTATAAAAAATTGATTGTAGTTTATGTTAGATTGTCAATTATTCATAGACTTGAGAGGTGGTGAGGAGTAGATATTTGTAATGACAAATCATATTTGTGACACACAACCGCTACCAATTTAGTGAAAAAATGACACCACATCAAAAGAAAAAAAATAAATTGATTTTATAGATTTACATTCTTATTCATTTTAATCATTTGATTTATATTATAGTTCTAAGTTTCTGTTTTCACATGTTCAAATCAAGCTAGAGGACTTTGAGAATTTTCTTCAACCAAAATGTGTCATTAAATATCCCCTCAATGATTTTACCCAAATAATGAAGATAATTATCTTGATCAATTGGGAAGAATAGTCGTTGTGGTAAGACTCAAAAATTTGGCCTATTGAATCTTTTGTAGTAATAGTGAAAAAGATCCATTGATTCCATGTGGTGGTTGAATATTCAATTTAAAACATTGTTCTTCTTGATATTTTTGAGTTTTTCCACCGAGTTAGGGTTTTTTGAATAAATGTGGTTGTCATAATGGATAAACAAGGTTATTTTTCCATAAAGATAATTTATATGTGCCCTTTAAAAATTTACCACAATCATCTATAAGATTGACATCTTCTACACAAAAAAACTCCTTGCAAGGTGAAAATTCAAATGAAACAAATTATGCAAAGTACAACCCAGAGTCATGTTGGTAGTGCTCATGAAAAATGCTTTATAATCATTGTCATATATTTCCCCAATATTCTAGTCTTTATTGAACACAATATAAATATATTATACAGTATGTTTATATTATTTCTTATGATTCAATTCATTTCATGTTATATTTAGAGGTTGATTATCCTATCTTGATATATGCCTAGCCAGAATAGACATATTGGACGGGCATTCAAGCATATTACTTCTTGCACTATGGAACCATGTTCCATTCAAAGGTTGATAATTGCATGTGGAATCAAGCATATTACTTCTTGCATTCTAGAACCATGTGTTGAAATGCATGGATGTGATTGGGGATAGATATAATGTGTCTTCAACAACACCATTTTCCAATAAAGAATTTTTTAAAATGACATATTTCTATTCCAATGCCTACATATCTTCATGTGATTCTACTTTTCTATTATCTTAATAAGATATCATATAATAATTCACAATGCTTGTTTCTTCATAAAATAAAAAATAATAGACTTAGGAAGCATCACATGATTCATTATGTTGACTTAAATTTACATAGTTTTTCTTTACTTTGTCATGCACTTTTCTAATCATATGGTGTATATCCATTTGCATGCGTGTAGGGTTGGCTTTTGTGACATAGATGTGTAGTTTGATGGAAAATGTTCCAATACACACCTAAATCAAATTTGTTGATTTATCATGTGTTATATGATATAATTAGTCAAGTTTCACAAGTTAAATTATTAAAAAAATGTTTTTCATTATTCTTTTCATCTACCAATAATAGTCTTCAAAATATCATTTTTATTTAGTGCATGTATAGGTAAACATTGAAAAATAATTTGTATGGCATTTATTAGTGTCACAATTATGTTATTATAAGGTATTTTTGTGATTTTTAATTATTTTTTCAAATTAGGCCTTTATTAGCAAATATTTTGGTCATTTTATGTTGTGGTCACCTCCCTTTTCTTTTATCCTCCCTCTCTTTTTTCTTTTGTTTATTGTGGTTTCCCTAAAAATATTCTTATAGAAAGTTGACTTCATAGTTTATGTTGGATTGTCAATTATTATTAAATTTGAGAGGTAGTGAGGAGTAGATACCATAATGGTGGATCAGATTTGTGGCATATAGCCACCTATTTTAATTGTTTAAGACTTAGACATGTAAATCCTAGGTTGTTAAAGGGGTTGGGTATGGAGGGTAAATTTAGACAAATATTGTAAATAGATATATCGAACTAATTTACCTTAGATGCATGCACAATGAGAAAATTGAATTATCTAGAGTGAAACATGGATTTTCAAATGTCAAAAAGGATAGAACAGGCTTGAAGATCAGTTAGGAGTCTTTTATTCTAGAACCAGGGTAAAAATTGGCTTCGGATAATAGTGTGGTTAGAAAGATAGTAGTGCACAGTGTGTTAGTGTCCAAGTTACCACAGATAGTGTCCTTCTATGGAAAATACTACCTAAGATTTCTAGGGATGCTACAAGAAGGTTTCAGGGACTTGTAGGTGAGTTTTGAGCTTCTGATCATTTATTTGTGTCATTGTTTTGTTGAATATTTTCCAAAACTTAATGAACACCTATACACATGAAACAACAACAATAAGATCAAATTTAAAAGGAAGAGAAAAACTAGGTTGTGGGATGTTACAATCACATGATGCAAAACCCCTACTATCCTGACTGCTGCCTACATTAGCTCCTAATGATAGGGGTCTTCAGATCGTATATAGTTCTCCCTTAAGGAACATATGCATAATCAATGCAAGCATGGTATGCTAGAACGACTTTCACTTAGGCCCTTATTTGATCAAGCATGTATAGTCTATGTGTGTTGTTGAGTAATATGCACTGTGTTGAGCTATATTATTGACTGATTTAATGTAATTATATGCCAAAATAGTAAGTGCTAGATGTAAAATGCCTTGTGAGGCTCTTTATATAGAAATGAATTTTGATTTAAATGTAATACCCTTGTTTTTTGGCCGCCAAGATGCAAAAGAAAAGATAAAATTCATAAGAAAAGGCTCAAGGAAGGGTTAGGACCCAAAACACTCTAAACATGACCATTGGACACTAGCACTAAACTAGACACTAATGCACTGCGCTAGTGTCTATGATCGCACTGGTGTCTTAAGAACACAAAACTAGGTGAAGACTATGAAAAATAGGCCAGGGGGACCTATGAATAGGATGGGATGACATAGGACCATTGGGGGTGTAGTAAATAGGAAAATAAAGTCATAAGAAAGATAAAAAAACCCAAAATAACCATATAAATAAGACTCACATTCAACACTAAGACCTTCCTGTGAAAGAGCAACAAAAGACACAATACTTGTGGTTACTTGACCAAATTCGGGTGTGTACATTTCCCCCCCTTTTATTCTAGTAATGTAATGAAATGGAAGTGCTAGAGTAAAAATAAAAATAAAATGCATATGTGTACTTACCTATGTGATCAATCCATGTAGAGGATGGATGAGCTATAGGGATGACCCACTTATTGGCTAGAGAAGTGAATATGAGTTAGAATGTTATCTGTTAAGAGTAAATCCATAATGTGGGTGCCCCCTATATTGAGTCTGATTGATGAATTGAATTGTGAGGAATAAAACCTTGTTTTGTCCCCACCCTAATATGTGAGCTGAGTCATGAGAGGTATCTAAAAATGTGGAGAAATAAGCCTTACTTGCCCCCACTCTGGTATGTTAAATGAGTCTAATAAATATCTATAAATGTGCAAAAATAATCTCTACTTGCCCCCAATCCAACATGTGAACTAAGTTTAATAAATATCTATAAATGTGGAGAAACAAGCCTTACTTACCCCCACTCTAGCATGTGAACTAAGTCTAAGAATTAATCTACTTGGAGGTTGAAATTGTCACTCAACCTTTATAATCTGGTTCCAGTGACAATCTATGGATCAACTACTATAGTCAACTATATGACCTAATTTGGTGAAATCATGTTCACATCCTAGTGACAATCTAAGTGGAATCTAATAATTTATGCATAGAGAATGCTATAATATGCCATTCCATCTATATAAATTGGTGAAATCCTATGAGATCAAGGTCATGTATTATACATCATGCCCCCAAACTTGATATCTGATTAATGCAACTATGTGACTTTTGTATAAAATTGTATACATATAAGGATGGTGTAACATGTACATGCCCTCATAGTCATAATGAGTCTGGAAATGTGTTGAAACCCTATGTAAATTCTAATAATGTGAAACTATATCTAACAAGATCATGGAACCTTATAAATTTGAATCAACTTGTGTATGTGAACATCTGAGCAAATTTGTGTGTCTAAATATCTAAGTTAATCTAAACCAATATGAGTTAATATATGTATTTAAACAATCTATGTATCTGAATCATTATACATTTGGGTGTCTGAATCAAGAAATCTAGGTGTCTAAATCGGTGTGAATAGTGAATGTATGCCCCTTTTTGGTGAGATAGATGAGACTATGGTAAGTGTTAGGAAAAATACATCATATAGTGCAAGTAAATAATGTGAAATAAAAACAACCTATAAAGCATGAGACAAGAGGGAACACATTCCAAAAGATATACGTGTAAAACTTACAATGTGCAAGGAAAAACCATGAGGCAAATGATAGATTCTACACTTTAATTACTTTATTAAATCCTATATTCTACATACATATAGCTTTCTCCAATAACTCCTTTCACAGTGTTAATAAAACAAGCACTTAAATGAACCAAGCATATAAAGCCTCTAGGATCTAACCTACAACCTCAAGGATAACCATGCTTACAACAAATCATACAATGGATCTAGGTGATCCAGGCTTACATAGCCTCCAAGCTCTACCTTTTAAGCATGCATATAATGCTTAAACATAAAGAATCTAGGTGGGCCAATCAATATAACCTTCAAGCTATACCTCTCTACAAGCATGCAAACCCAAGATTGTAAGGATCCAAGATTGATCCAACTAAGGATAAGAAATATAAATGGGAATACATGATTATATAGCTTTTAAAACATAGAAGAGGGAAGGAGAGAGAATAAATAAGGTGGCCTAATAAATTTGTCATAATCCATGTGGGCATTAGTGATCAATAGTGAAATGTTTGTCTTTATGTACAATGGTCAACAAAGTAGATGGTCTACTTTAGACAAAATCCATTCACCTTCATGAGCTTCCAAATATGGCACCCCACTCACACATGCCAAGTCAATCAATAATAATGGTATATTGTCTTCTTCTTCCATGTGCTCACACAAGTCAAAAAGGTGTTGTAATCACCTTTGGCTTTCACCACACATGTGAATCATGTAACCTCTTAGAAATTGACCCCATTACCAACCTTTGTCCTTTATGCGTCAAGACAAAACCCATGTGACTAACAAGGATGAAACCCATGTACCTTGGTGGAGTAATATGCCCCACTCCCATCAAATCAACTTGATCACACTTAAATGACCCTCTATGGGCCATGTTACTTTACCAATCAGCCACATCACCTACATGCCACATCACATTCAACATCCCATGCATGCCACATCACTCGCATGCCATGTCACCATGAATAGTGTTTGTGAATAGTGAATTCTCACTTAATAATAAGGTTTTTGAATCAAAAGTGATGTTGTTAAACATGTTAGTGATAGTTAGCATTGTTAATATGAAAATGGGTTTGATTATTTAGATATTTATAATAGAATTATTTTTGGAAAATGGGGCCAATATAAGCTTGTGATCTATAGTGAGTTTGTTAAGGAAGCATAGGTTTTGTCACTTTGTGAAATAATTTTGATTGGAATAGTAGTGTAACTAGAAAAATGTGGGGGATATCGTGATCAAGTCGTATGCACAAAAAATAGATCAAAAATTGGAGCTATGGTTCTTGAGATATTGCGTTTGGAAGAATATGGTATTAGTTGGCAAAATCTACATGTAAGGTTAACCTTACACAGGTGGAATTTTTAAAACATGGCTTAAATAGGTTGGTTGATTGGTTTTATAATCATTTGAATCAATTTACTTGAGATAAATTATTTGCTTAAGATTATAAACATGCCAAAGAGATGAGGGGTGAACATGATCCACTATAAAGAGGTGGAGGTGCTCATCCATGTCGAGGAGGAGGTTACATTGGTAAGGAACCTATCATTTTACCTATTTTTGAAATATTTATTAATTTTTTTCCTTTTTAATGAAAATTTAGTATTTTAGGGCCCTTTTTAGAATGACCATGCTAGTGTCCCTAGGATTTCACTAGTGTCCTGAGATACCATGCTACCATCCTTGGTACAATGCTATTGTTTAGCACTACTATCTAGGGTATAGTGCTAGTGTCCAATAGAACCAATTTTTTTTAGTTTTGAATCTATTTTGTGTTTAATGACTACTATTGCATGCTTATTATCTATTCATAGATGTTAATTTCATATTTGGTAGTATTTTTTAGGTAGATGTGCATATGAGGGAGTTCTGGAGTGGTCAGATGATGGATTGATTATGTGGACTACCCTCGATAAATGATAGGAGGGTAGTCATTGAGAGAGCTGGTTTGGTCCATGTTCCATCACTTGCTCTAATTCCCTGGGATTACCATATGGTGATGACATTATGTGAGAGGTGAAACACCAATACTTTTACATTTTGGTTGCCCATTGGGGAAATCATTGTGACATTGGAGGATGTTTATAGGATATTAATATTTCCTATTATTTATTGATGAAAAGTGTTACAAGAGGCTACAAGATAGATCTATAGAGTGGGACATGAGGTACTTTATAGCTATTCCCATAAGGACCCATTAGCTATAGAGTTGTAGTGATATGTTGTTGTCTTTAATTGCTACAACTAATGTTCTATTGTTATAGAAGTTTCTTCTAGTGTTACTGATTCCTTTATTATTATGCATGGGAGTGAGGTATCTATATCATATAATATGCATGGTATAGTGTATGATATAGAGGCTAATAGGACCATATACTCAGGGGTCATATTATGCTATCCCACTTGCATTAGTATTTATACCATTTTACTCAAGAGTTGTGCACAGGTGGTATTGGGTATTTGACATTAATGCACTTTGGGCTTATGAACATATTACAGTGGGTATACTAGAGGGGTTTATTTGTATGAATTAGGCCTACCCATATATGATTTCATAGAGATGGACTGGTATGGCTTGCTTGAAATTGAGGAGCACAATGCACTATCGATAGGTGTTAGATCAGTTGATAGCTAGAGACATTATTTGGAGACCCTACAAGGGCTTTTAGAGGTGGTTTGAGGATGGTGTTCAACCAAGATAGGTTCAAGTGAGCTATTGGTTGTGTGACCATTGGGTCAATGTGTTTGAGAGATTTTAATATGAGTGGGTGACATGATAGTTTAGTGTTATTAAGGATGTACGATTATCACATGGACCTTGAGCATACTAGAAATAGGTGCATCATCTTGTGATATAAGATATAAGATTTGATAAAAACTAATATCATCAATATCAACACTCTTATAGAGGCACCTAGACCATAACCAATGGAAGTAAAATCATTGAAAATATTTTTAGAACTATTTACAAAACATATAACGAATGAGATAATGGACACTTTAGGTTTTCATTATACATATCAGGCACAACCACCACCATCTTATCATACTTGTACAATGTCAACACACCCTATACATAATATCATTATTGTGTATCATACTATAGTTTTAGCTAAACCTCTAATGACTTTCTCAAAGTAGGAGATAGTAGATGATGACACATATTTTTATGCACTCTTTATACGAGTCTACATTGATCATCATCCCATTTAGAGTGTCATGGTTGACAATGGGTCAAACATTAATATGTGTATTAGCACACTTTTAAAACACTTGGGCTATTTAGAATAGGACATTTCTTAGACATATACATTTATTTGTGGCTTCAGTGGCCATGTTCAAATCTCCATCAGGGAGATAATACTACCCTTAAAAGTTGGGCACGCACATGTGGCCACTAGATTCATAGTCATACCTAGTACTTGCACATTTGATATGTTATTGGGTAGGTCTTGGATACAATAACTTTTAGCCATCCCATCTATTATACACAAACATTCTTAAATATTTACATGCTAATTAAGTGGTTTTAGTTGAAGGCCTTCCATATGAGTATCCTTTACCTTTTTCATATAGTAGACACCAATTCCTATTCAACACATGGTTATTATCACACATCTGATATCAATTAAACCACTAGTGCAGGTGAGGTCTACTCTTACAACATCACCATGTACACATACACTCCCATAGAGACCTATATTAGAGACACCCATACATCAAATACGTGTTGTGGATTTTGAAGAGCCTCTCTACCCCATTACCATAGATATCAGTGTTACAACATAGAGCATCAACTTTAGTTACATCTCCTTCTACCAGATGGGTTCCCAAGAAACCCATAGTTCACAAGCCTATTCAGTTAGCTCCATAGATTTAAAGCTCTACTCCATAAGCAATTTCAATTACAAATCACTTAGAAATTTTGACTCTTGAATATCAGATACCTCATCACACAACACACATGATCACTATCCATCTATTTGATACATGACATTGATTTTGAGTCTCTTATGGGACTCATAGATTAATATGTTCCTCTTTACTTATATATAACTTCTCTTACCTTTCTCTTTGTATATAGTTTCATTTCCATGATAGTTTTTACATAGATAATATCCAAAAAACACAAACAATATAATATGTTTAAAATACAAAAGCATTGAAATATTTCTTATAAAATAAAAAACTTAGATTGTTTTCATATCCATGTTTACATTATTTATACTTATCAAGTACTACCTATGCTAGATATCTTAGTATAGCTGATTTTATCATACATACATGCTTCACTTGTTCTTGTCGATTATTTGTAGGTTCTTATAGGACTTAGGTCCTCTACATAGATCTAGATATGCTAATATCTACATAGACACATAGATTCAACATTAACACATACATTCAACATTGATACATTCACCCATTGGGGGTATCATACTACACAGTTTATGGTTTGCCATGTTACATCTCTCTATAATCTATATCACATATTTATTATTGATTATATCTTGATATTGATCATTCTATACTACACTTATTTTTTTTCGACTAATACTACTATAGACTTAGTTTATGTATATCTTTGCTTTTATATAGAGTTTTACCACATGTTCATGCATACTTTAATTTCTATCTTTTCTAGTTTAGATTTAATTGTGTCTCTTTGCTTCTATATCTATTCAAGGGCATTTGAATATGCCATTGTTTTATGGCTCTATGTCACTTACCTTCATTAGATGTATGCTTTCAACATGTGCCCATGTAATTTTGTGTGATTTATTTATTATGTATGCAAGCATTTGAATATGTCCTTCCATGTGTCTCTAAGAGAATCTACTTATTGTTTGCATATGTGGACATTTAAACATAGCTTTGTATGTTTTTATTTCTCAAATTTAATGACATGTGCCCATGTCCTTTGTATTATGGCCCCTTGGCCTACTTTGCAGGCCTCATGTGTGTTGTATGTATGCTTTCATGTATGCATCATGTCCATGAAACTTGTCTCTTATTTGTTGCTCTCACACTCATTTTTTGATGCCATGAGTATTCTCATACATCTCCCCTTAATTCTTGGGTGCCTTGATGGACATCTTGCCCCATCCCCCCCAAGTAATTACATAGATTATTACTTAGATTTGTTGTCCATATATATGCTTACATTGTTATATCTATCTTGACAACCATGTGAATGTTATATCTAACATACATCGCACATTGCCAACTTATGCTCAGATTATCTTACATTTTGATGTCATGTATACACATTGTATTGGGTGATTATGTAGATACATATATGCTTATGCTTATGTAAACAAGGTGATTGACTTCTTTCCAATAAAGAAAGATTAATTCATTACATAAAAAGACAATAAATTCAACAAGTACTTATTGTTGAAAGATTGAATCCTTTTTAATCCTTTGAAAGCTTAAAACATTTAAATTTTTTGAACTTCAAAAATAATTTAATTATAAGTAATGGAGTTTTGTTTAAGGATAAAAAATAAAAAATAAAATTATCATTGTTATTTATCTAGGATATGATAGCTTGAAATAAACTTCAACCCAAAACTTAATAGATTGTAAAATTATTTAATTAAATTAAATATTTAATTTTTTTTACATTTTGTTTTAAATAAATTTGATATTTAAAAAAAAAATTATTTTAGATAAATTTGATTTAAATTTTATAGTTAAATTTATCTTTTATTTTTAATAATTTAATTTTTTTATTTTAAACATAAAATTTATATATTATAAAATTTAGTTTTATGACAGTATTTTTTTTAGAATTCTTCATACACATTCTATTGAGCTAATGACATTGATTAAAAATGAGATTTGACTTTGAGGGATTTGATGTGTATTTATAAGGTTATATTTTGTCATTTCTTAGGATAGACATGAAAAATCCACTCTGCTTGCATGCATAAATATATGTTAGAAAGAAAAAGAGGATTTAGGGCTAAGAGATTACACCAAATACCATAAGTTAACATAAAATACCTTGAAGATTTCAAGAATAGAAGGCACACCTATGAGGTTGAGCAAGTATTTGGAGTTCCCAACTTTAGTCTACTTAAGGTTTCATCTATCTATCTTAAATTCACCTACAACTATCTCTCACAAAGTGGCACAATCAAAAGGGGATATTCATGTGTCAAAAATTCAATTAAAGTTAAGTATCCCTAACACCTTGATTTGTACATAGTTGTTATGTAGATAAACACACTCCTCATTTGTTCCACTACATAAAGATTGCACCTCTCACATAATCATGCACACTCCTTTGCCCAAAGTTTGTTGACAACCCTATGCATGAGCTTCATTCTTGCTCATGGATTTTCATGCAACATTCACCTTAGATCATAGATTATGCACTTTACAACATGTATCCCTATGCACTTCATGGGAATTTTCTTAGGGACTCATTGGCTTCTTTGGGTCCCACATCATCATAACCACATGTCAGCCTACCCTTACTACATGATTCAAAATATGGCCCAACTAGGTGTTAATCATCAACCAAGAATCATGGGATTAGGAATTATTGAATATAACATAGACATTAACTGTCCAAACCATTACTAACTATCCAACAAGAGATTGGTGCACTTATCAAGATCCTCTTTGGTAGCTGTACAATAGTTATCATTACTCTTATATTATTCATGTTAATACACATTTGGCATAATAGTTAACAACATAACCAGATAAATGTCATTCACATAATCATAACACAGTTAGCTTTCTCTGTGCATCTATTTTATATACACAACCTATAGACACTGCACTTTATGTAGACACCTAAATCTGACCACCAATGACCTCCAACTAGGATTTTGACAAATTTATACCAAAATTCACAATTTGGCCTAAAAACACTAAAACACACTAAAAGATATGAAACTAACATATTAAAGTGCCAATTTTGGCCAAAGTATCATAAAATGGGGCAATGTAATTTATGGGCCAGCTAACTTTGATCAAATCATTCTAAGTCAAAATGCCAATTTTGCACTTGGGTGCTCTGGATTGCTCTTTTATATAAAATTTCTTGTATGAGATGCGTGTCTTTATTATTTTATGTTTGAAACATCCTAAATGAGAATACAATTCTAATGCATCTGACATCAACTTCCAATTCCAATCCAACCAAATTTTGGACCAATAACAAGGCATTCTAATCAATTAGAGTAATTTGTGATCCTTCTATAGTTTTTTGAGGATGAGTAATTCAACTTCGACATAAGTTATCCTAGAATATTCTACAAAGATTATGTAGCCTTTCCCCATTACATTACCATTACATAGGCCATTACCATTAACCAAAATAGCCATATCATTGACATTCCATCTCTCACAAGTGTCGATTGGGATCGACAGAATCACACTTTATTGAATTGCATCCATGGTGACATAGTAGTTGAAGAAAAGCAAGGAGGCCAAGACCACATTCATATAATATAAGAACATCCTTGAATTCTTAAACACCATTTGGATCTTTTTTTTAACCATCATATTATTTTTGACATATAGGACATCTCTCATTATTTGAGAAGACATTATTGTGCTTATAGCTTGTAATGCCTTCACAAATAGGAGCAAATAGGGTTCCCAAAACCATTTGGAGATTTGTTCTTCAACCATCATCTTCTTGGAATATAGGCCATCTCTCATTATTTTAAAAGACATTATTTTGCCTATGGTTTTCAATATCTTCCCAAATAGGGGAAAACTATAGACACCTAAATCTGACTACCAATGACCTCCAACTAGGGGTTTGACCAATTTCCCTTAAAATGCACAATTTGGCCTAAAAACACTAAAACACATTAAAAGATTTGAAATTGACATATTCAAGTTCTGATTTTGGCTAGAGTATCATTAAGTGGGGTAATACAATTTATGGGCCAACTAACTTTGATTAGATCATTTCGAGTCAAAATGCCAATTTAGCACCTAGGTGCTCTGGATTGCTCTTTTCTATCAAATTTATTATACAAGATGTGTGTCTTTGTTATTTTGTGTTGGAAACATCCTAAATTGGATAATGGATCTAATGCATCTAACATGGATTTCCAATTCCAATCTAGTCAAATTTTGGACCAATAACAAGGCATTCTGATCAATTTGAGTAATTTGTGCACAAAGTCCTTAATAATGCTTAAGAGACAATTTAACCAAATTAGAGGCTAATTAATAATTTAATGAAAACTTGTTGAATACTTATTTTTAGAAATGAATATTGAATATCTGCATCATCAGGTGACCTCATTTCTTGGGAAGACATCCCTAGGCCATAAATGCCATAAATATCAGGATTCATGCCTCCCATGCCTCATCAATGCCCTCCATGCCTCTTAATTACTCCTCTATCACAAATATTGATGAGCCTATTTATTAAATTTTAATTACATAATTATATTAATCCTTAGCCATGCATCTCAATTTTGAGATGGATGGTTGAGGTTGATTCTAGCCATTTTCAAAAATGTATAAATAGAGAGGCCATGAACATCATTTCTAAGCTTAATTTGTGTAAAGTTACCATTTCAAATTGATTCCAAGGGCTCTCACATGCCAAATTTATGATTCCAAAATATTGAGCCAAGCCAATCAAAAGCCACAAGGTGCCAAGGAGAAGAGGAGATAGCCAAGCTTCCATTGATGAAGACTTCATGAGCACAAATTGAGCAAGCCACTACAACAAGCTTTTGGAGCATCCAAGGAAGGTAAAAGAAGGTTTATTTTAAATTTTAATTGTGTGTTTTGTTCATGTTTATTAACTAAGCTTTCCCTAGTAACTAGGCATGAAGGGGTTAGTTTAGTGTTTTTTTTGTTTGATTTCATTCACTAACATATTACTAATCTCCTTTTCTTAGTCAAATTCCTAATTCACATAATGGCACACTCGGTAGGACCCAACACATCCCATACATGAAGATCATTTTGCAACTTTAAAATCTTCATTTGGATCATTAAAACTTTTGAAATTTGATTTTCTAACTTTGCCATTTTTTTCTTTATCACAGGTTTACACAACAATTGTCACCGATTGAGTAAAACTGTCATTGATCTACATAACCATCATCAGTTAGCATTATTAAAATTGATATCAGTTTGCATAATCATCATCAGTTAGTAAAACCATCATCAATTTGCATAAACATCAGTGCCACTGGTTAGTATAACCGTTGATGGTCACTATGTTTTTTTAACACAAACTCGAGAGCTCATTTTTCTAAGTTGGTTGTTTCATCTTCAAAAGTGATTCTAAGATAAACATCTTGATAACATTTTTTTTGTAGGTTTTACTTGAAAAATCATCAAAGCATGCTTAACTATATCTTTTTAATCTTCTTTTAGGGTGTTTTAAAATGAATCAAACTTTTCATTTTGGTGCTTAAAGGAAAATCATTTAGGGTGCTATTGCTTAAATCTTGTAGTTAGCTTTCAAAGTTAAAAATTAAGACCAAGGGGTCAAATGAACACCACCAAATCTTTCATTTAGGCTTAAAATTTAACACACTTGTCATTTTTGTCTTCATAGTTGCTTGATCTAATTTTATTTATCAAAGAGAGGGGTGTTGCTTGTATGCTCTTCCATTTGTCCCCTTTAGGGAACCCTTGGAATCAAAAGTGCCATCCTTATTACAAAAAGCCTAGTCAAGGCTTAGAAAGAATGTCATCTAAAGCACTCCCAAAAAAATCATCAATGTTTGGGTGACCTTGAAAATGACCCTAAAGTCTTTCTCTTATGTCTTTTATTTCATTGCATCTTGTCTTGCAAGGGGGACTTCATCATCTCTCACGAGCTTTTTAGGGAAGCTTTGACCTGAAGTTTCATCTCTTGGAATTGAATTCACTTACTCCCTCTGAGTTTCACACAAGATGTATCTGCATTTAGACATTGCACTACACTGAGTGAACAACATGATGTAGTGGTTGTAAAAAAGACTAGACCTTTTTATAACTAACCAATACCATGGTCACCCAATTTCCATGCTTATCTTTTGCATCATTTGATGTGAAAGTCATTATGTAATTGATTCCCCTAAAGATGTTTGAAACTTGATAGTTTAGTTAACCTCACATTGCCATACCCTTGCTAGGATTTGGATGATTATACTTAGTGTATTTTGGTCATTTTTGCTTGGTATGTTTTGAAACAAAAACTTGTTTGTTTGTTCATAAGCCATGCCAAAATAATGTATTTGAGTTGAGGAGGGTAGTGTTATGCTACCTAAATCATGTCAAAACATTTTGAGTCTTTTGAGTCTTTGAAATATAACATAGATCACATCATTTGAGCATACTTACACTTTTAGGCTACTCAATTTATTTCAAAACTTGTTTACCATTACACTAAAAACCATTGTTTCACACCATGTTACATCTGTCATTTGGACCTCATTTATGTGTCCTCATGCTATCCACTCTTGTTTAGCTTGTTTGGTCAAATCTTAGTTTTCACCATTGAGTTTTCAATTAGCCTTATCAAGTTTGGATTCAAACATTGATTGATTTCTATTTAGGCCTTCATTAATGAGACTGATACATAGATATTTTTATTTAGGGTTGTACAACTTTAGTTAATAGATTACCCAAATTTGAAAACTATTGATGGTTTGTTTGTTTAGTACTTATCCTTATCATTGTTTTTGCCTTTATTTAGAAAAAACATAATCTTTCTTCAAAGATCCTTTTGTCTTATGCCTTATGCCAATCGATAATGGTTATATTTAATTCTATGTGCCAGGTCTATGTCAAAGTTGTTTCCAAACTTATTAGATTAAATTAGATGACATCAGCCTTTGTTTCAAGTCTATATTTTGACATCTTTTGGCCAAAAGTCCTCTCACATGCTTGTTTTTTTGAGCCTAAATTTTGACTCCATATTTGGACAAAAGACTTAGTAACTCAACTTTTCCCTTTCCTAGTTTAGATCTTATTTGGAACACTTTGATCGAGACCTTTGAATTGCTAATTTTTATTCAGATGCTTGACCTTTTATGCATATAACATTTGACATTAAACATTTGATGTTAGACTGTTTTATGCCAAGTTTTAACATCGATCATTTTGGAGATACAACTCTACCTTTAGACCACATTGGAGATATAGCTCCACCCTTTCGACCAAGTTAGACCAAGTTTGAACCATTTATCCTTTAGACATAATTTTTTAGAGTTTGTATAACTCTAAGCCTTTTTGTTTTTGGAGCTTTCATCATTTATGTGGATATGTCTAGCTACACTTATGGTGGAGTCATGGACAATCCAACTTATGATGGAATGGCCATACAAAATGACTTTTATGGCCTTAGTCAAGACCCCAATGATGATAATATGGTTTGTGAGATAGATTTCTATCCACTTCATAATAATCATTCATGGGAATAAAGTCATAAACCAACTCACAATCCAACTTGAGACCTTTATTGGCATGAATAGGCTTGTGAAGAGTACTTTGAAGACCCAACTATAGATAATGTTATTTGGGATATGGATCTATAACCTCTTTGTAATAATCAGTACATAGAACATAGTCAAGAACCAACTTATGAGCTAACTCATGACTGAGATGATATAGTTTATGAGTAAGACTTAGATGCTTTAACTTATATGAGTAATCAAGCTCCACTACATCATACCATTTTTATTATAAGAACATAATGTTGCACCATTTATATACCGGTACCTCATCCTTTGGCTTGTGTAAGCAATCAAGCTCCACAATGCCCCTTCATCATTATAAGACCTAGTCCTTTGGCTTGTGCGGGCAATAAAGCTCCATAACACACCTTCATCATTCCAAGACCTGGTCCTTTAGCTTGTGCAGGAAATCAAGCCTCACATGCTCATGTGAGAGATCATGTTCCCTAATACCCTACCATTATCCAACTACAAGCCATTCCACATCTAGAACTAATCCCATCCAAACCTTAATCGATACAATCCTTTGAAGACCAAGTTGTGTTCAAAATTGGTATTTTTTAACTTATTGGAAACCAAGGCCAAGAGAACCAACCAATTTGATATGTTTTTGTTGAATCAACCCTTTGTGTTAAGTCAACCTGTGATGAATCACCTATTGATCCTATACTAGTTTTTGAAGAGTCTCACACTGATGAGCTAGTCTTTTTCAAGTCACTTCTTAATTATTATCACCACCTTTGGGAAAATCATTACCTTGACCATGTACCTATTTTTCTAGAGCCTCCTATTGACAAGCTAGTCTCTAAGGAGTTGTCTCTTGACCTTTTTCCCATCCTGAAGGAGTCTCACTTTGATAAACTGGTTTTTGTGGAGCCCATTATGCCATCACAAGCCATTACTTGTCTAAAACCAAATATTCAACAAGACATCATTGTAATAGAGTACCCATCAGATAAAGAATCAGAGCTAGAATCAGGTTCTATTCTTGAACCAATATTATATTTAGCATCAAAATCTGAATCAACATCAGTCTCAACATTGAATTCAAAGTCCCTTGAGTTGAAATCAGATTCAGAAGAAGAATATGTTCATGATTGTTACAACATTGGTTACACATGCCTTATAGATCAATTTGAATACATTTATGATTCTTCTTATGGTTTTTGAGGATGAGTAATTCAACTTCAACATAAGTTATCCTAGTATCTTCTATGAGGATTATGCAACATCTCCCCATTTCATTAACATTCCATAAACTATTACCATCAACCAAAATAGCCATATCATTGACATTCCATCTCCCACAAGTGTTCATTTGGATTGACAAAATCCCACTTTGTTAAAATACATCCATGGTGACATATAAGTTGAAGAAGAGTAAGAAAGACAAGACCACATTCATATAGCAAAAGAACACTCTTCTAGTGAAACCTTTTTAGAGGCACTAGAGGACAATCAAAGTCAAAACTCAACATCTTCTAGTGAAACTTTTTTGAAAATGCTAGAAGACAATCAAAGTCAAAATTCAACGTTCCTTAGTGAAACCTTCTCGAAGGCACTGTATGACAATCAAGACAAATTCATTGGTGAAAACCTCTTTGAGGCACTAATAGCTAAGCACAAAATTTCTTCACTACTTGATGAAGGAAAAACAAAAGATCAAATCAAAATAGCTTTCAATCTACAGCCTAATCAGATGTTAGCTACTCTCAAGATCAAACAATAGAAAAATTTGGTGGTCCTATCAAGAGAACAAGTCTTCATCCCCACCACAATAAAAATTATGTTGAATTTGGTATCAAAAATATTACGTGACTGAACATCCTAATCTTTCTTTATTTCCCAAACATTCCACATTCCATTATCATTTACCATTTCATTTCATAATTAAACCTACTATCCATTATTTGTCCTTATTTACCATCCATGGTTGCACTTTCCTTTGTAGAGGCTACAAAGATACCTTGTCTTGATGCTTGAAGGAATCAAAATAAATGACTAATGAAGATCACAAAAGCATTCTTGACAACCAAATCTATAGCCTAATGAAGATCACAAAAGCATTCTTGACAACCAAATCTATAGCCAATTCTTAATGGAATAACTATTTAGACAAGGTGTGGGCTAGAAATTAACATGATCAAGTATTCTATTTGTATAATTTATTGATTAGGATGTGTATATCCTCATCAATAGGAACAAAAAAATCAAAAACCACACTCAGGACAAAAACATGTACCATACCATTTCACATTGCCATGTCATTGCCATTGTTACATATCCTTTTGCCATTGTCACGTATCCTTTCATTTACTCCATCACTTTGGGGCAACCCTCTTACCATTTTATCCAATTTATCAAACCATTATTATCCTAAAGCAATTCCATTTCATCCTATCATTCCATTCCTATCTAGACCAAAGCCTATTTTTAGTCATCCTACCCAATCCTATTTTGATCTTGGTTCATTTGGTTCTTCCTGTACCTTTTGTGAGAGGATTCTAATCAAGTTTCAATAATAAATCCAACCCATGTTTCAATGATAGTCTATGAAATTAGTGTTACATTTGATTTGGAAAGATATCTTTCATCCTATGAAGTTTGTTTATGTGACCCTGATTATAACCACCTACGAGCAAATCAGTGTCTCACCAGTCTTGCTACTAATTATAACCACCTATGGAAAAATTAGTATCATTTAACTATGCTATTGTATCCTAGTTATAATTCACTATGGGTAAACTAGGGTCAACACTTGTTTATCATGCATTATTTCATCACCTTGCCATTACTATTTTCATTTGACTAGCTATTTACTAGATTTGAGAAGTTGTTGGGACCTAGTTGGTTTTTCCTTACCTTTTGTGTGGATGGAATTAATATGAATTGAGGTAATTTTAGGACTATGTGGGTCATACTAAATTTATGTTGAGATCACCTTAGTCATCCTTTCCATACGCTCTTACCATTTTATGAGCAATCTAAGCCAAACACTCTCATCATTTTATTTGCAAGTATCTTGTCATTCTCTAATGAGTTAAGATACTTCAAAATGCCAAAAACATTCATAATATTTCAAAATCCAAAAATATTTGTCCTATCCTAGTCAGTTATCCTCGATTCACCTTATTGGGGCATTGCCATTATTAGGATGTTTTATTTTTCTTTTGTTTTTAGGCTCTCTATTTGTTTATTTATTTCAAGTTGTTTGTTTGTTTATTTGTGTGCCTATTTATTTGCTTTTAGAAATTTTGCCTTGAATCAATTTATATGTATGTATTGGATGACTCCTCAAGCACATTATTCTTGAGTCTATCCATATTCATATGTCAATATTATCATCATGGTTTTTATCATTGGTGTATTATTTTTGAGTGTTTATTGGATTGAGAGTCAGTCCTTACACATATTTTGGCCAAGTCTTCATAGTGTTCTATCATGAAGCTTACCATCACATGCTATAGCAAAAAATAGCTTCTAAAAGGTCTATAATCAATGGAGCCACAAAATTTTCTCCTTGGCACCTTGTAAAATCCTCCCATCCACCCTTGATCAAATCAACCCATTGACCATTCTAGTTGTATCATTACTAATAAGGATGAGCATCTCCTCATTGGTAGGTACAACTAAATCATTTTCCATTGATCAATCTTATTCCTCTATCCATCTCTTTCATCAGTTTGCACCTGCTCATCTTTAATCTATATTCCAGGTTATATCCTTGAGTTATGATTGTCAGTCCTTACACATATTTTGGCCAAGTCTTCATAGTGTTCTATCATGAAGCCTACCATCACATGCTATAGCAAAAATTAGCTTCTAAAAGGTCTACAATCAATGGAGCCACAAAAGTTTCTCCTTGGCACCTTGTAAAATCCTCCCATCCACCCTTGATCAAATCAACCCATTGACCATTCTAGTTGTATCATTACTAATAAGGATGAGCATCTCCTCATTGGTAGGTACAACTAAATCATTTTCCATTGATCAATATTATTCTTCTATCCATCTCTTTCATCACTTTGCACCTGCTCATCTTTAATCTATATTCTAGGTTATATCCTTGAGTTATGATTGTTAATAATCTCTAACTGGGGCACTATCAGTTTTAACCAATCGAGGTCCACTCAATGATTATAACTACCTATGGGAAAATCATTATTTTGATTTTTATTTCTAATTATAACTGCCTTTAGGCAAATCAACATCCTTTTTACATCAATGCATGCAAGCATTTTCTTATTTGGATTAATCTCAACCATGGGTTACTTTCACCTTTCTTCTTGTTTCTTTTTGAGGGGCCATCCATCAATAAATGTGACAGCCAATCCCTCAAGGGAGCATCATCATAGGTTTCCCAAAACTATTTGGAGCTTTGTTCTTTAATCATCATCTTCTTTTTGGCATACATGGCATTTCTCATTCCTTGAGAAGACATTTTTGTGCTTATAGATTACAATGCCTTCCCAAATAGGGGCAAATTATAGACACCTAAATATGACCACCAATGACCTCCAACCAATATTTTGACCAATTTCCATCAAAATGCATAATTTGTCTTGAAAACACTAAAACACATTAAATGATGTGAAATTGACATATTCAATTGCCAATTTTGGCCAGAGTGTCATAAAATGGGGCAATGCAATTTATGAGCTAGCTAACTTTGATCAAATCATTCTGAGTCAAAATGCCAATTTTGCACCTAGGTGCTCTGGATTGCTCTTTTCTATCAAATTTATTATACGAGATGTGTGTCTTTTTTATTTTGTGTTGGCAACATTTTAAGTGGGAATACAGTTCTAACGCATCTGAATTGACTTCCAATTCCAATCCAGCCAAATTTTGGACCAATAACAAGGCATTCTAATCAATTTGAGTAATTTGTGCACAAAGTTCTTAATCATGCTTAAGAGCTAATTAAACTAAATTAGAGCCTAATTAATAATTCCATGGAAACTTGTTGAATACTTATTTTTGGAAATGAATATTGAATATCTACATCATCAGGTGACCTCATTTCTTGGGAAGACATCCCTAGAATATAAATGCCATAAATATCAAGATTCATGCCTCCCATGCCTCATCAATGCCCTCCATACCTCTTAATTGTTCTTTTATCCCAAATATTGATGATCCTATTTATCAATTTTAATTATATAATTGGATTAATCCTTAACCACACATCTTAATCTTGAGATGGATGGTTTAAGTTGATTCTAGCCATTTGCAAAAATCTATAAATAGAGAGGCCATGAACATCATTTCTAAGCTTAATTTGTGCAAAGTTACCATGTCAAATTGATTCCAAGAGCTCTCACATGCCAAAGTTATGATGCCAAAATATTAAGCTAAGCCAAGCCAAATCCATAAGGTGCCAAGGAGAAGAGGAGATATCCAAGCTTCCATTGATGAAGACTTCATGAGCACAAGCTGATCAAGCCACTACAAAAAGCTTTTGGAGCATCCAAAGAAGGTTTTTTTTGTATTTTAGTTCTGTGTTTTATTCATGTTTATTAACTAGGCTCTCCCTAGTAACTAGGCATGAAGGTGTTAGTTTAGTGTGTTTTCTATTTGATTTCATTCACTAACACAATACTAATCTCCTCTTCTTAATCAAATTCCTAGTTCACACTTTGTATCCCCTATTTTTTGATTTATGAACAAAATTTATATTTCCTGCAAGTAAGACTTATGCTCCATTGAATGTGTGTTTGATTGTTCCTCCTGAATACTCTCTATGCATTCACTCTACACAACCAAAATTTATTGTCCCCCACACACTCAATATTAGGCCCTATGGTGTGAATCATTAGTATTAGAGCTTCACTCTATTCCTTTCTATGCCTATAACCATATGAGTGTAATGAGAGAGAGAAGGTTTAAAAGTCAGTTCTATTTTAGAATTTCTAAAAGGATGTCATAGTAAAAGCAAGATGGCTAATGTCCAAAACCAATTTGAGGTAGCCCCCAAAGTTTGAAGGCTCATCGTTGATGTACTATAGGCACATTACATCAATTTTTTTTGTTAGTTCTATGATTTAATGATGCAACTCAACTTGATGCCTTACCAACCATCTCAATAATATGCTCCCCAATGGTTTCAACAATAAATATCCTTCAAATTATAAGTCAATCTTGACATCCCTCTATTCAAAGGCAAGATCAATGCAAAAGTAGTGTATGTATAGATTCAAAAATTCCAAGCATACTTCTTAGTTAACTACTTCATCAATGCTAAAAAGAGCACCTTTGTGGTACTGAAGATGTCTATTTTGATTGTTCATTGGTGGGAGATCTTCAGTGTATAATGTGTATATGAGTGTGTTACAATCAAATCATAGAAGACTTTTATCCATGTGTTCAAGGATAAATACTACCCTCTTTAATAATTTTAAGATGAATACATCAAGTTCTAATAACTATGCTAGTGTAAGGATAAGGTAGTGAAAGATTACACCAATATATTCAATGACTACTATGCATAACTACAAGAGAACTTGAGAAAAAACATAGGGTGTTGAAGTACATTACCAAACTCTCACCTTATATCTATGCAAAGCTAGAGTTATTGACTTCTAACACTTTAGGACAAACATATTGAAACACTACCAAGATCAAAACCAAGGCAAAGATGAAGCAACACACCACATATTCATCTAGCATAGTACATAAGGTCAAACCCTCTCATAATTCCACATTGTGGCCCCTCATGTAGAAGAATTACCCTTCTCACAAAAATGAATAGCCTCAGAAGATTGCATAATACTTGAAGGCTAATGCACCTTTTACTTTAGAAAAATACAAGAATAAGTTTGGTTATAAGTGGTACCATTGCCATTAATCATCTATCCATGATGACTTTGAATGCCATGCATAATAGTCCTTTCTCAAATAATATGCATCATGACCCATACTAATGGATAACATTGATCTAGATGCCTCTTATCTAAGCACTAACACCACTACAATTGATATCTCTAAAGAGTATGAATGTCTCTTCCACACCAAGTTCTAAGTGAAGGGTTAGCCTCTCTATGTCATCATTGATAGTTGTAATCATAAGAACATTATTTCTTAATAAATAGCTTGATACCTTTGTCTTACCAGTACTACACACCCTAAGCCATATTCTTTGGGGTGGTTGTAGTCAGGGAAAGATATACAAGTCTAATAATAGTGTACCTTCTAATATAAAGTCAAGCTTATGGAGGATAACATCACTTGTGACATCACACCTCTGGAAGGTGTATCACATATTTCTAAGAAGACTATACTTTTATGACTAAAAATCTACATATTAATCTAAGCTACAACATTGGAATATCCATGTGCAAGATCATTTCTACCACATATTTGAGTCATAACCCATGACCAAAGTCACCTTGGTCTCTACCAAGCAATGTCAAAAACTTATCTTGCATGCACAAAATTTTGTGTTGCTCATGGTCTAGCTTGAAACACCTATGCATTAGATGACAAAGCACACACTAGCAGTGCACAACACCCATACAATGTTATAGCAATAATAGCTCAACAAGTTACAGGATTAATGTAGTGAAGTATCCATAGATCTTGAAGGACTTACAACACACTGCATAGTAAAACACTACATCAATTTATTCCCTATATCCCCTCTTTTGAGTATCCCTTGTATCATAGAATATTTTGGGATAATGATGAAGTCTAGCACTAGATTCAAGAGTTCCTTGATTAGGGCAAAATCAAGCCTAGTTCTTCACCTTGTAGGAGTCTAATAGTACTCTAATCTAAGAAAGGTAAAAATGAATAAATAGTACCCACTACCACACATTGATGACCTTCTAGACCAGCTCCAAGGTGCTCAATACTTACCAAGATTGATTTGAAGTCAGGTTACCATTAGGTTCTATTCTATGTTGAAGATTTTTAGCAAATAACATTCAAAACATAGGATGGATTGTATGAATGGTTGGTCATGAATTTTTACCAAACCATTATACCTACCACATTCATGTGATTGATGGATGATCTACTTAGGTCTTTCTTCAAATCTTTCATCATCTTCTACTTGGATAAAATTCTCATCTTCAAAAAGAATTGGGAGGAGCACCTAGAGCACATATCACACATCTTTGACACCTTGTGTCAACATAAGTAAAAATTAAACTTAACAAAGTGTACATTTGACACTACATAGATCTAGTACATGGGATTCATTATTGATCATATAGGCATTAATGTAGATATAGAAAATATCAAATTAATCCAAGATTGACCTACTTTGTGCAATCTCATAGAATTGAAGATTTTATCAAACTTGCTAACTTTTAACATAGGTTCATCCTTGGTTTTTTGCATGTCTCTTTATATTTTAGCTAGATAACATGTGTAAAATATAATTTTGATTGGACTCATGTGTAATAACATGCTTTTGAAGCTCTCAAGCAATACCTCTACATAGCACCTATTCTCATAATAATCAACATTGTGCATTCTTTTAAAATTTACACTTATGCATCTGACTATGCACTTAGTGTAGTGCTCATGGAACATGGACATATAATGGCATACCACTCAGATACATTCAGTGATATGGTGAAAAGTTACTCCACTTATGAAAAGTAATTATATGCTATTATTCAAGAAATTAAACAATGGTGACACTACATTCTGGTAAAAGAGATAGTTATTTATTTAGACCATAATCCACTCTAGTTACTGCATGCATAGAAAAATTTAGAGAATGTGTGGCACATGAAATGGATGAATTAATTACAAGAGTTTCATCTCATGATTAAACATACTAAAGGGAGGAATAACAAAGCAAAAAATTGCCTTAGCTGGTCATCGATTCATGCACTAATCATGGTGATGGACATACATGGCCATAACTTCATAGACTAGGTATCCTTCTACTCAAATGAATAGAAATTTATGGCAACTTACAGTAGCCTAGCACAAGGTAAACAAGTGCACAAGTTTGAACATCTTTGTGTTCTTGATGGTACACCTCATCAACGAATCATTTAGGAGGCACATTATGCTAAAACCTCAGGACACTTTAGTGTGACAAATACGCTAGTCAAATTAAATTCACACTTATATTAGCCACTCATACACATAGACATGGAATTCCACATCAAGTCTTGCATTCCTTATTGTATTTTCAATCCCACAAACAAGAATCTAAGACTTTACACACCTCTACCAGTTCTATCTAGACCATGGGAATATATCAACATGGATTTCATGACTAGGTTGCCTGTGATGAGATCCCAACATGACATTGTGTTCATCATAGTGGATAGGTTTTCTAAGATGGCTATCATGGTCACTTGAAAGAAGGACATTGACATAGATGGAATTGTGTAAGATTTATTTAACCATGTTTGGGTTCATTTTGGGCTTGCAACATACATCATCTTTAATCGATATCCATAAGTTATAAGTCACTTTTGGAAAGAATTGTGGGACTTGATGGGTATACAATTGGATCAAATGATAAATTTTCATCTATAGACAAATTATCAAACCAAAGTGGTCAATAACATAGTTTTTCATCTTTTATGAATCTACAACTGCACACATGCTCGCACTTGGGATTATAATCTCTTGTATATTCAACATGCCTACAATAGAGCCCTTCACATCTCTATGGGTTATAGTAAATATCTTAGATTATAACCTTTGACACCTCTATACATATCCTAATATGCACTAAATAACACTGAATTGTGCACATAGGAATAATAAGTGGACAAAGCTGAGAATTTTCTATGACACATATAGTATGTTTATCAGTAGGTTCAAAAAATCCTCTTTCAAATATAATAAAAATATAGAGAGATCCATGATGGACATCACATACCTCATGCATCATAAGTTGGTAATAAATTTTGGTTTCACATTCATAAGGAATGTTGAAAATCTCTATACTAGAAGATCAAGCCTCTGTGCTATGGTTCTTAAACCATTCTAAACGTAGCTAGTGAGAATGCCTTTGCTCTTAAACTACCTCCATATTTGGGTAGGTAACTAGTATTAAATGTGTAACTTATCAATCCTTACACTCTTTCACTTCTTGAGCTAGTAATGACACAACATCAATCTTATTTGGATCCTGAACACTTGCACCCTACATAGAAGAACCAGATCATCAAAGTGACAAACACACACACCTACCATGACACACATCAATTTTTCTAAGTGTTCAAGGTTGGAAGTTACATTGATCAAGTGAAGTGTTACACTTATCATTAACTTAAAGTGTATTTTACTTAGTTACACACCAACTTAATGGAGACCACTGCTCTTCAAGAAAAGGAAAATGATCTGTGCATAGATGTTGTGTGACTGATGATACACCTCATTTGTTATACTACATAGAGCTTGCACCTATCACATAATCATACAAACTTATTTTCCCAAAGTTTATTGAAAACCTTATGCATGAATTATGTGTCTAATTATAGACTTTTGTGAAATGTTCACCTTAGATTGCAGACTTTGCATTCCATACTATGTATCCTCATACACTTCATGGGTATCTGCTCATGGACTCATCGAATCCTTTCAATCCCATCTCAGTGAAACCATGTGTCAATCTACCCAAATAACATGATTAAAAATTTGACCCAACTATCTGTTAGTCACCAGTTAAGAATCAAAATATTGGGAATCATTGAAGATAGCTTGGACATGAACTATCTAAGCCATTATCAATTATCACATCTGATAGGAGATTGGGGCACCTATAAAGATCCTCCTTGGTAGTTATACAATAATTATCACTTATATTGTATTATGTATTTTAAATATGTATCATATTTATCTAATGCAATAGTTAACAACACATCCAAATCAATTTCATTCACATAGTCATAGCACAACTAACTTATTTTGTGCATCTACTTTGTATACACACCCTATACATTATATTATGTATCCCCTATTCTTTGATTTATGAATAGAAATTGTGTTTACTAAAATTAATACATACACTCCATTGAATGCATGTTTTATTTTTCCATATAAATACTCTTTATGCATTGATTTTGCACAACCAAACTTGGTTGTCCCCCACACACTTAGGCCTAGGCCCTATGGTGTGAATCACACCTAATCTCTCTTCCTTTTATAATTTGGTCAATATTATGGATATTTTTTTGTCGCATGTACATTATTTCTTTATGTAGGGGCATCTTGGGAGTGCTCAAAGAAGTGATATGGAGTCATATTAGTGCATATAAATTTGAATTTGTGTTCATGAGAGGTTTACCCACCAAAAGGGAATTTCAAATTTTCATAGTGTTTTAGTGGGCTTAATGATCAAGATTTTAATTTGGAAAAAGGTCCCACATTATGACGAAACCTCTTGCACATGGAAGATCTCATCGAGAGCTTTCTAACACTTCTTTTAGATCACAAAACAGAGTTTGAATGCCCAAGTTATAGGTTGCTAAATTTATTTTGCAATAGGAAAAATAAGGTGTCGCAATGTGTTATGCGATTAGAATGTGACAAGTGGACCAATCACTCATTGACACATGGTAGTATGTTTTTGTATGGTCATGTAAAAATTTGGTTTGGTCTTTGGTTTTAGCATCTGGTCTTTGACAGGTGGTCATATGGAGAACCATGGGCCTTATTATTGGCTCACCGGGGGCCCTCAGTGAGGGTCGACACACTTGATTAAGGAGGGGTGCCTTGGCCTCCATCTCATAATGTATTGTATTTGCATTTTATTTTAAATCATAATTTTGTACCCACCAGATGCATGTGGGACAAATCAATTTTATATTTTAAAGCTTTGTAATATTTCTTTGTAATTTACTATTACCAAGCCCCATACGCCATAGGGGAGAACCAATATTTGACCCATTATTCCACATCATCAAGTCAAATGCCCAAATTGAAACTGTGAGAAATGCCAAGTTAACCTAGCTCGTGATTTATATTCCATAGTACCACATCATATGTTGAGTCATAGGAACTCAAGAATGGGTTATTGAAATGCATGCCTCATCTGAATAGATTGTGGAATGTGAGAAGAGGATAGGTCGCTTAACATATATGCTAAGATTGGCACACCAACCAATTGACTGTGTTAATTTTGGTGCCTTGAGCCCACCAAAAGGGGTGTTAGCAATGTAGAAGCTACCTGCCTAACTATTTAAAGACTTGAAAACTATTCCATTTACCAATGTGGGATAATAGATAAGCCTAAGCACACCCAAAAAGAAGGGAAGACTTGAACTTGTGACCTACCAAGTAATAGTGATAGCCTTGACTACTTGTGCCACAAGTTTCTAAGTGGTATAAAAGGCATGAACTTGTATTTGAAGGTAAGCTTCACAGGACTATGTATTATTATTTTATAGGCCGAGAGCTAGACGGAAGCTTGGAGATAGCTTACACAGAGGGTAAGCATTTTTAGTTATGTTTTGTAATTAAAAAGATAAGTTTAAGTTATTATTTTGGATAGACTATTAGTTAAGTATAGGGACTAGTGCACCTTTAGAAGGGATTAAAGACTGAGGAAGGATTTCATGTTGCCAAGCTTGAGTTTATCAGCATAGGTGGAATTCTTGAATAGAAATCAGACCTAAGGGGAGTTGTGTATCATTTTAAAGAATTTGTAAGCCATTTATTGCACAAATTTAATAGAAATGGTCCTCACTATTGGGTGGAGCTGAAGATGTAGGCAAGAGATGCCAAACTCCGTTATCAATGTCGTGTGGTAATTTGTCTTTTTTTTGCATGATTTTTGATTTAGTTTTTTTTATTTTTAAATTAATCAAGAATACATGCAATTTTTAAAAATTGACAAATTATGACATTTGATTTAAAACAAAAACCAGTTTTATTGGTGAATGGAAGTGAAAAGTCTGGTGATGGTTCCAATCCAATTCGATAACTGAGAACACACAAGTGTCAAACAATTTTCAAGTTCTTTTGAGTATTTCAAGAATTTTTTAAGTTTGAGAAATTTAGAATTCATAGATTTAAAATTCACTTTGAGTTTATTAGTGTAGTTTATAGATCAAATAATTGGTATTAGAGTAGTTAGAAAGTAGGGTTAGCTTGTAATTGTGATTTGACAGTTACTTTTAGTTTATTGGTTTTCAATAGTTTATAGACTTGATTAGATTGTAGTGTATAGTTATGGAATCAGTGTATTTATAGGAAACCATGGGCAAGTTGTGACATAAAGCTAAGATGGAAGAACTTGAAGCCATTAATACCCAAATTCAGGATGAGAATGCATTCCTGAGATGTAAGCTCTTAGCTCTTGAAGAACAAGTTACAAGTTTGAAATTAGAGCTTGAATCTAAGGATGATATCTTGATAAAATTACATTATGGTGAACCAAACAAGGCCATACCTTCTACTTTAGATGCAGAGACTATGACTGAGTTCACTGTAAGTTATTCACCAAGTAATTAATCTTATTCTCTCCATTCAGATTTGGATTCAGTAATGATGCTTTTGGTGGTTTTGAACAACACACTAAGGGTATAGGATCCAAATTATTGATGGAAATGGGCTTTAATGGAAGAGGTCTTGGTTAAAATGGCCAAGGAATTACTAACCCAATACAGGTGGAGTATAGATCTCCTCATACAGGTTTGGGTTACACTAGTGCACGGGTGGATATTGGAGAAACTTCCTCCATGGCTAAAGGAAGACAAGCTTCTAATAGCAAAGGACTGAGGCCACTAGTAGAGCATGTACAGTGTAAGAGAACATGTAGATGAGGTATTGAGATTCCACCTCCTAGTTCCTACACTAGAGTTATCTCTAAATCTTCTAATCCACTTGTTATTTTTAATAAATTTGGATTTAACATTTAGAAGATGATGTAATCAATTCCTTGCACTTTTTGCAGGATGCATAACCACAGTGTTGCATTTTTTTGGAAGAGACATTCTTTGATTAAGTAGATTTTAGGTGTTAAAGATCATTCTCATCATGGCAAAGTGAGAAGAGGTAAAAGGGAGACCTCACCTAAGAAGGTTTTATGCACTCATTGCCATATGAGTGGACATCGGATTGATCATTGTCTTAAACTTCAATCATCTTCTCATTCTAAACATGGTAAAACTAAGATGATTTATCAACCTATTAATAAGGTCAATGAAGTTAAATCAATCCATAATGATGTTAAGGAATCCACTAAGGAAATCAATTTAACTAGGCAAAAAAATTGATTAAGTGGATTAATAATGCACTTATTTGTCAAAGCATTGTTAAGAATTCTCTTAAGGGAAAGAAGAAGCTTTGATGATGCATTAGTAGAGTTTGTGAGAACACTTCGAGACAGGTTTATCATTTGAAGTATTTCAATTCTCACCTTATGGTGAATAGCTCTATGTTTTAAAATCTCCTATTTTATGTTGAGTGAGTTGTATGTGGATTTGATAAACTCATTTGACCAAGTGGAGATAATAGCAAAATGAATGTTGTAAGTTGAGTTAATTTCCTTACAACATTTATTTGACTACTATTTTAAGAATGTATCTATTTTTGATACATGGATGTATAGATGCATTATAAGACCCTATGGACATGTTTGAGATGTTAGGCAATATACACTTGGTGTTGTTTGCATTTGCTTAGCATTGTAAGTCCCATACTAGGGCATTGTATTGCAACATGTCTAAAAAATTTATTATATGTTGTTGGCATCAATAAACTTGTTTTTTAGTTACATTTGGAATTGTTTTAGTTATTGACAGTTCACTGCTTTACAAGATGTGACATGGGTAGACAATTTTGGTATGTTGTGATCAGTTTATTGGTAGTTGCAAATTCCTTTACTCATGTTATGTGTAGGCATTTTCAATTGAGTTATGAATCATTTATTTTTTCAATGTTTATCTCTTGCTATGATTGGGTTCTATTTGATGTGGTACAGTAGACTAGTTATCAACTTCAAGAGATAGTAGACTTTTGGGAGACCAAAAGCCTCTTTTTTAGGGAGGTGTAATCCAGAGTTTAGTTGGAAAAAGGTCCCACATTGTGATGAAAAATATTGCACATGGAAGATATCATCAATAGATTTCTGATTCTTCTTTCAGATCACAAAACAAAGTTTGAATGCCCAAGTTATAAGTTGCTGAAGTTATTTTGTGATAGGCAAAATAAGGTGTCACAATGCGTGGTGCAATTAGAATGTGACAAGTGGACCAATCACCCATTGACACATGGTAGTAAATTTATGTACGATTGTGCAAAAAATTGGTTTGGTGTTTGGTTTTAGCCTCTGGTCTTTGATAGGTGGTCATATGGAGAACCATGGGCCCTGTTATTGGCTCATTGGGGGCCCTCAATAAGGGTTGACACACTTGATTAAGGAGGGGTACCTTGGCCTCCATCTCACAATGCATTGTATTTGCATTTGATTTTAAGTCATAATTTTGTACCCACTAGATGCATATGGGATAAATCAATTGTATATTTTAAAGCTTTGTAATATTTCTTTTTAATTTACTATTACCAAGCCCCATACGCCACAAGTGAGAACCAACATTTAACCCATTATGCCACATCACCAAGTTAAATGCCTAGATTGCAACTGTGAGAAATGCCGAGTTAACCTAGCTCATGATTTATCTTCCACAGTACCATGTCATATGATGAGTCATAGGAACTCAAAAATGGGTTACTAAAATATGTGCCACATCTAAGTAGCTTGTGGAATGTGAGAAGAAGATAGGCTGCTTAGTGTATATGCTAAGATTGGCGAACCAACCAACTAACCATGTTAAGTTTGGCACCTTGATCCCACCAAAAGGGGTGTTGGCAATGTAGATGTTGGCTACCTAACTATTAAAAGACTTGAAAACTGTTCCATTTACCAATGTGGGATAATAGATAAGCCTAAGTGCGCCCAAAAAGAAGGGGTAAGACTTGAACTTGTGACCTGCCAAGTAAAAGTGATAATCCTTGGCCGCTTGTGCCACAAGTTTCTAAGTGGTATAAAAGGCATGAACTTGTCTTTGAAGGTAAGCTTCGCAGGATTGTGTATTATTATTTTATAGGCCGGGAGTTAGATGGAAGCTTGGAGATAGCTAGCTAATGGAATTTTCTCCAATATATGACCTGATACACAGAGGGTAAGCCTTTTCAGTTATGTTTTGTAATTAAAAAGAGAACTTTAAGTTATTATTTTGGATAGACCAATAGTTAAGTACATGGACTAGTGCACCTTCAAAAGGGATTAAAGACTAAGGAAGGATTCCATGTTGCTGAGCTTGAGTTTATTAGTGTAGGTGGAATTCTTGAACATAGATCAGGCCTGAGGGGAGTTGTATAGCATTTTAAAGAATTTTTAAGCCATTTTTTTGCACAAATTTAATAGAAATGGTCCTCACTATTGGGTGGACCCAGAGATGTAGGCAAGAGATGTTGAACTCCGTTATCAATGTCATGTGGTAATTTGTCTTTTTTTTGCATGATTTTTAATTCAATTTTTTTGATTTTTAAATTAATCAAGAATACATGCAATTTTGAAAAATTAACAAATTACAAAATTTGATTTAAAACAAAAACTGGTTTTATTGGTGAATGGAAGTGAAAAGTCTGGTGATGGTTTCAATCCAATTCGATAATCGAGAGCACATAAGTGTCAAACAATTTTCAAGTTCTTTTGAGTATTTCGAGAATTTGTTAAGTTTGAGAAATTTAGAATCCATATATTTAAACTTCACTTTGAGTTTATCAATGTATTTTACATATCACCTAAGTGAATGGAAAAGATATGTAATTGATAAGTAAAATTGTAAATGACCTTTAAGGTCTATTGAAAGGTCCTTGGAGTTACTTTTGAGTCATAAGTTGGTTTGGAAAATCTTTTGTCAAGTTAAAAATGTAAGGTGACAGCCATGTGGAACCACCACCATATGTGGGTTAAGAGTTCTTGAGAGTTTCATGTTTTGATGAACTATTATTTTATTTAGAGTCTTTTACATTGTAGTGAGGTTATATAGAGTGTGAAGAGTTTGTAGGAATGAGATAAGGAGAGTCAGGGCAAATAATGTGGAATGGTTTGCCAAAATCAAATGGTAAAATGGACTATGTAAGTTTTTATTTGTAACTAATGGTTCAAATAAATATAAAAATGAAGGACATGTTGAATCCTGTTAGTGTTTAATTTCTTTACTATGAAAAGAAGTTGCTTTTATATTTGAGATTGAGAAAGATCATACCCTACTTTATATACATTTTTGTGTGTTATGTTGAAGGACATAACTCAGTGTGTTTGCATATGCATGGAGCATTAAAACCCTTGTGTATATTTTGAACCTCTTGATATCATGCTTGGTAATTAATTTAAATCTTTGTTGAAACATTTTAGTTGATGGAAACATAGAAAGATTGCTTGAAATCTTTAAATAACCTGTTTGGTGAAATAGTCACTATGTAAGGGAGTTAAGGACTAACCTAGGTCTTATTATAATGTGTAATTGACATCCTTAATCTATGAAGGTGTTAATTATGGGAAATGAGGATTTGAAACTCTTGAGAGTGTGTAATAAAGGTGAAGACAACATAGACATTTGTTTATGCATATTGACTAATATATAGGTTGTGTGGTATTGTTGTGAGTTAAAGGATAATGAAGTGACTATTCCAAACATCTCAAAGTATTTGAAACTCAATAATGAATAGGTTATGAGAGAATGATAATAATCATGTGTATTGGAAAGATGAAAAGACATTTAATCATAAATCCAAGAGCCTAAGATAGTGAACAAAAAATCCCTACAGATTATGTGTTTTATTATAATGTAATAAGTGTTCATGATTGGAGAGTGATTGATTGTGAATGTTTATTTATAAGTGAGTTATATAAATCCTATGAGAACATAAGGAATCTTTTATAAAAGTTCCATAACTAGGTTGAATACTTGCATAACCCCATTTACTCCATTTCATAATTGGACTATGTACCGAAACTAGTAAAGTTTATGTGTTTTTATTGTGACTAAGGGATTGGTAATATAAATTTAGGTAAATAAAGGTTGAATTAACCTAGACAAACATTCAAATGTTTTTTTTAAACCATGTTGTAGATAAAGAACTTCATTTGCATGACTGAATACCTCGAATATTATAATGAAACTTGTTTGCTTGAATGGTGGTTGTCTGTCTTTGAAGGGAAAGTCATAAGAACTAATGAAATAGTGTGTTGATAACATTGTGTTAAGTGAGTTTGAAATATTTTTAAGGTTAAAATATCCTTTTGATGATATTTTATTTCTATTTATTCAATTGCACAATGAATAAACCTGTAAAGAGTTACACAATGTACACAGTCAAGGGTATTATGAATTGGTTAATGCATTTTGTAGATTGAATAATGGTTTTTAGTAATTTTAAAGGTTTTCCTAGATGTGGAAAAACCTCACAAACATTATTTTTCCCATTGAAACCTTGAATAACAAAAGATATGGATTTTTTAAGCCTCTTGACTTAGCCAAAGGACTGTAAACCCTAGAACTAGGGTTTTGAAGTTTCCATGAGTTTTCATTAATGAAAATGTGTAAAAATTTGTAGCGTAATAGATATAAGTTCCATTGAAGGTATTTTTTAGGTTTTGAGTGAGTTACATACATAAAGTACAATTATACATGATTGAGTGTAAAATAGGGGACTGTATACTGGTAGACCTAATTAAGGGGCTAAATGTATGTAGAAAATGGTCAAACCAAAAGAGTTGGATGCTAAGACTTAATGGAAAGAAGTATTTACATAAAGGGTATCCAATTTAGTTGATGATTTTCCAAAAAACTTTCATAATAATTCGTACAGGTTTGATTTTCAAGAAAGAAGGGCTATAAGAAGTGGGTTACAAGGTAGGGCAAAGTTGGGTATGATTGTCTTGATGCATTTTAGAAAGGTATAAATGAGTTGAAAGGTGTAAATAGGTGATATTATCACCTCTAAGGTTATTATAAAAACAATCTAGTTTGAGGAAAACTTGTGTTGCATTTTAGAAAAGACTAGGGATGAAGTGAATGAATATAGAAAGGGAGAATATTGAATGAAATGCAGGATATGAATGTAAAGATGGATTGAAATGAAATTGTATGAAGGAAATTTAATGATTTAGGTATATTTAAATCTTACTAAATAGGAATTTGTGTTCTTTATCCATTTTCAATAGATTTAGTGATTTCCAAGATAGATTAAAAAGTTTGCAAACAAGAATAAGTTCATGTAGGTAATGGATATAGGTAGAGTTTGGCAAGGAATAGTATAGCTCTACATCATTTGGTATTAGAGCAAGGAGATGCCTTGGGAAAATTATGAGTATAGGCATAGTTTTATGCTTTGGTTTATTTACTAATCATGTGAATGAAATTATAGGAAATGAGTTGATCAAGGAGTCTTTGGCAAGATATAGTTAAGACAATAATTCAAGGAGGTATACTATGTTTTGTAATTGATATATTTCATGAATTCACTACTGATGAGGAGTGGTAGGTAAAAGAAAGAAAATAGTGAAATAAAGTAGTGGCATCCCTGAGTAAGGAGAGCTATTAACAAGCTCAAATTGGAGAGAGACAAGCTCATAAAGAGAGCTTGAGAAGGAAAGATAGTCCTAGTGTGGAGTACAAGGCCCAAGTGAGGTCTGATATAAAAGGTTTTAGGTGTGAACCAAAGCAAAGAAGTGGTCCAAGTGAGGCCAAAAAAACAAGATAAAGGGAGAATTAAAGAAAAAATAAAGAGACAGGGTGCAGATGAACAACCCAAGGGAAAGAAGTTAGTAAGAGGAAAAGAAGAGATAAAATTGGAAAGGGAAATGAGTGGAGTGAGGAAAGATATGATGAATTTGGAGATTAAATTGATGGAGTTTCTAAAATATTGTGAAGAATGGGTTAAGCAACAAGAGATATAAGGCCCATGGAAAGGATGGGTGATGAAGAAAAGAGTGAACTGGCCCATAGAGCTATTGATGAGGGGGAGAAGACATGAAATCAAGAAGATAAAGGTGAATAGACCAGCCCATAGAGGTTTGAAGGATAACAAGTTTCCAAGAGAGCAATATGAGGATGCAGAAGTAGAAAAAGAGTTATCATAGTGGAGAAGGTAAAGGAGGAAGAACAAACAATGCCCAACAAGCATTTGAAGAAGGCAAAGGAAAGAGGAGGGTGTCCATTCAAGTGGCACTTATAGGGACATTATGGTCTCTCTATTTTGTAGATAACATTTTCTTTGAATTTATATATGTAGGTATGGAGATGGTGAGAAGCCAAGTCAAGCATTGGACAAGATATGGGACAACATCAATACCCATGCAATAAAAAGAATGTAAAGATGAGGAAAGACAGTTTGTAGCTGATCTAAAAGGAGAAGATGATGCCAAGGAAGTCATTTAGTCACTCCATGAAGAACTAGAAGATGAAGACAAAATTTTTGATGCCTTATAAAGCATAGAGGAAAGAGAAGTGACAATGGATCACATGAGATAATTTTTTAAGAAAATAATGAAGATTGGTTTCAGGTATAAGTAGCACCATGAGTATCAGTATGAGAAAGAGCAAAGGAGCAATTAGAAGAAGAAGCATAAGCATAAGTGTGGCAGCAAAGAACACACACATTTATATGAGAACATTGGAGGCAAGTTATTTTCTCCCCTTGGGAGTATGATGCAAGGGCATCTTGAGACTTCTCAAATAAGTGTTTTGGAATCATATTGGTGCATATAAATTTGAATTTGTGTCTATGAGATGTTTACCTGCCAAAAGGGCATTTAAATTTTTCATAGTGTTTTTGTGGGTATAAGTGAATGGAAAAGATATGTAATTGATAATTAAAATTAAATGACCTTTATAGTCTCTTGAAAGGTCCTTGGAGTTGTTTTTGAATCCTAAGTTGGTTCAAAAAATCTTGTGTCAAGTTGAAAATGTAAGGTGACAGTCATGTGGAACCACCACCCTATGTGGGTTTAGAGTTCTTGAGAGTTTAATTTTTCAAAAAATGGTTATTAATTTTGTTTTAGAGTCTTTTCCATTGTAGTGATGTTAAATAGAGTGTGAAGAGTCTATAGGAATGAGATAAGGAGAGTTAGGGTAGACAACATGGAATGAAGGTCTGCCAAAATCAAATGGTAAAATGGAGTGTGAAAGTTTTTGTTTGTAACTAATGGAATAAATAAATATAATAATGAAAGACATGTTGAGTCCTATTAGTGTTTGATTACTCTCATATGCCAAGAATTTGCTTTTAGATTTGAGATTGAGAAAGATCATACCCTGCTTTATTTACATTTTTGTGTGTTATGTTGAAGGACAGAACTCAGTATGTTTGCATATTTATGGAGTAGTAGAAACTTTATTTATATTTTTAACCTCTTGATATCATGCTTGTTAAGTAATCTAAATCTTTGTTGAAACGTTTTAGTTGATGGAAACTTAGAAATATTGCTTAAAATCTTCAAATACCTTGTTTGGTGAAACAATCATTGTGTAAGGAAGTTAAGGACTAACCTGGGTCTTGTTATAATGTTTCATTGACATCCTTAATCTAGGAAGGTGTTACTTACAAGAAATGAGGGTTTGAAACTCTTGAGAGTGTGTAAGAAATGTGAAGACAACAAAGACATTTGTTTATGCATATTGACTAATATATAGGTTGTGTGGTATTGTTTTGAGTTACAGGATATTTAAGTGATTGTTCCAAGAATTTGGAAGTATTTGAAACTTAGTAATGAATAGGTTATGAGAGAATGTTAATACTCATGTGTATTGGAAAGATGAAAAAACATTTAATCATAAAGCCAAGAGCCCAAGACAGTGAACAAAAAGGCCCTGCAGACTATGTGTTTTATTTTAATGTAAGAAGTGTTCATGATTGGAAAGTGATTGATTTTGATTGTTGGCTTATAAGTGAGTGATATATATCCTATTATAACATAAGGAAACTTTAATAAAAGCTCCATAACTAGGTTGAATACTTTTAATCCTGTTCACTCCATTTCACAATTGGACTATGTACTGAAACTAGTAAAGTTTTTATGTTTTGATTGTGACTAAGGGATTGGTCATAGGATTTGAGTTAAATAAAGGATGCATGCACATATACAAACATTAAAATTTGTTTTTCGAACCATTTTTTAGATAAATTAATTCATTTTCAAGATCTAATACCTTGAATACTGTAATCAGGCTTGTTTGCTTGAATGGTGGTTGTATGTCTTTGAAGGGAAAGTTACAAGAACTGATGAACTAGTGTGTTGAGGACATTGTGTTAAGTGAGTTTGAAAGTTTTTAAAGGTTAAAATATCATTTTGATGATATTTTATTTCTATTTATTCAATTTCATAGTGAACAGACTTGTAAAGAGTTGCACAACGTACACAATCAAGGGTATTATGAATTGGTTAATGTGTTTGGTAGATTGAATAATGGTTGCTAGTAATTGTAAATGTTATCCCAGACATGGATAGACATCACAAACATTATTTTTCCCATTTAAACCTTTAATAAAAAAGGATATGCATTTTTGAAGCCTCTCAATTGAGGTAGAGGACTATAAACCCTAGAACTTCGGTTTTGAAGTTTCCATGAGTTTTAATTGATGAAAATGTGCACAGATTTGTAGTCTAATAGATATAAGTTTTCTTGAAGGGATTTTTGAGGTTTTGAGTTAGATTCTTATATAAAATTATAATTATACATGTGTGGGTGTAAAATAGGAGACTGTAGACTTAATAAACCTAATTTAGGGGCTAAATACATGTAGAAAAGGGTCAAGCCAAAAGAGTTGGAAGCTGATACTTCACGAAAGGAAGTATCTAGATAAAGGGTATCCAATTTAGTTTATGGTTTTCTAAAAAACTTCCATAATAATCTATATAGGTTTGATTTCCAAGAAAGAAGGTCTAGAAAAAGTGGGTTACAAGGGAGGGCAGAGTTGAGTGTGACTATCTTGATGCATTGTAGAAAGGTATAAATGAGCTGAAAGGTTTAAATAGGTGAGATAAGTACATCTAAGGTGATTAGAAGAATAATATCATTTGAGGAAAACTTGTGTTGCATTTTGGAAAGGACTAGGGATTGAGTGAATGAATATAGAAAGGGAGAATATTGAATGAAATGTAGGATATGAAAGTAAAGATGGATTGAAATGAAATTGTATGAAGGAAATTAAATGATTTAGGTATCTTTAAATCTTACTAAATAGGAATTTGTGTTCTTTACCCATTTGGACAAATAGATTTAGTGATTACCAAGATAGATTAACAAGTTTGCAAATAAGAATAAGTTCATGCATGTAATGAATATAGGTAGAGTTTGGTAAGGAATAGTATAAATTTGCATCATTTATTTATTGAGTTTAAGATTTATGTGTTCTTAATATGCATAAAACTGTTGAATAAATTAGATTTATTAAGATATACAATTATTAAACAAATTTGATTTCAAATATCTAAATATAGTAACTTATTATATATGTAAATCATTAGAGAAATGATATATGTATTTTTTTCATGTTTTTTAGGTCTATAGAGGGATACAATCATCAATAATAGTCTAAAAGTGGCCTATGAATGCTTAGATTTATAAATAAATACTATGTACACACATGAATAAGTCCATGCTCTTAAGACACTATGTTGTGTGACCTTGTTTGATGTAATAATAAACTATCTACTACATTTTTTTGATCTGTGACTATGTCTCCCACTACACATGTGTCTTCTAAGTATATTCTATTATCTCCAATTCTACGTAAATATCATTGTTTATCTTCTCTTTGGTTCAGACACTAGCTATACATTGTACAAAACTATAAATTGGGAAAAAGTGTGAAAGGGAAGGGTTAAGCTAACCTTATCCACCCCAATGTGAATAAATATTGCATACATATATAATATTATGAAGAGGGAAGTTAAAATAAATTTAGTTTTCTCACCTGTTTGAGTGTGTGTAATAATTTTTAATACAAGTATGTTGTGTATTCCTGGGTATGGATTTTAACACTTGAAAACATATGACTTGAACTTATAGTTGGTATTCAGATTTAGCTCATGGTTTGTCTTCCTTGAGGGGTGATTTATAGTGATAGCTTAAAATATGCCAAATAAATTCAAGCTAGATGTTAGATTAACATATACAAGCTAGAAAGATAAATGCTTAGGTTTGATTTGATTATACAATTGACTCTCTAGGTAATTTATTTGACACCTTTCAAATTTTCATTTGTGTTAGTAGATGTAATGGGTATGTTAGAGTCTACTAATTTTGGGGGTTCAGTTAGGGCCTCATCCTCCTAGTTTCATTTCCTTCCTCATCACCTCATCTAGATATTATTCTTCACTATGCACATATATTGTTTCAATCACTTATTTAACACACATTTGCCTACCCCTCTTAACTATTAGGAAGATGAGACCCTGATGTAATAAGTTAGAGTTGGGTTTCAACTTGAAAGATATAATGGTGGTCTCTAGAGATTTTAGAATAAAAAATGGGAGGATGATTTTTTGGACTTTAAAATGGTTCATTAGCAAGAAATGGTATGAGAAAATGGATGTGTACTTACCCTAAAAATTGATATATATCTAGAGACATATTTTAGACCATTTTATTAGTAGCTCCACTTTGGGGTACCCTTTTTGCTTTAGAATGATAGGTTCATCTATCTTGAAGAAAATATTCATGAGATCCTCCTTGCATTTTTAATCCTTGAAGGCCTTCACACTCTCAAAATCCATGTATGTTACTTCTCCTATGATATCCTATGTGATTATAATATTTAAACCTCTCATTTTAAGAAATCTTTCCTTCCACCCCCTTGTAAAATCACTAGATATAGTGAAGTTAGAGCCAAAAATCCTTAACATGAAACTGGTAAGCCCCATTTTTGATAGTTTCCTCCACACAGTTAGGGCTTCCTTAGCTTTATATTTGGAAATGGGATTGAGTATACCATGATCTCTCCCAATGACTAGTTTATTTTTGTTCCTCAGTAGTTTGGTGTAGTTTAAAATTTTAACGTGTTTGAATGAGATGAATATAATGTGAATAGGAGATTAATAGTAAAATTGGCATCTTTTCTCCTTTGCTTCAAATTTATTTCCCTTACCTTAAAATGAGTGTTGACATCGTTTCTTTTAGTTTCACATATTTTGAGATGAAATTAAGTTCTTAGTCATGATTAGGTTACCCTCCCTCACAAGAGTAGTGAACTAGCCATGTCATTCCCAATAATTGTGATCGCATGACTTGGTAGCTCTTCAATATTCATTCAAGGGTAAATAAATTGGGTGTGAATATTAATGTTTTCCATATTATCTTCCCCTTTATTTCATTCTCTATAAATATGATAAATTGAGTAATCCTTAAATTGTTGAAGGATTTTTTAGCATCCTCCATTTCTTTCAGTATAAACCACGAGGGTTTCATTTTTCCCAGTAAGTAGTTTATGATGTTTAAAGAATCCCATTATATTATGAGTTAATCAATTCTCACACTAGTCACCAAATTGATACCCCAAAGACTTGTTAAGGCTTCGATAATATAGTTAGTTTGAACACCCAGGGGGTATGTAGGCTGCCAATACTAAACCTTCAACATCCCTAATAATACTTCCTCCACCGACTAGACCTGGGTTTCCTTTAGTAGCTCCATCAAAGTTTAGTTTTATCTAAGGTCTATATGATTTGGTCCACTTCACCTATGATATATCTAACTTGTTAGAATAGATGCACTTTGAGACTGAGAGCTTCTAATTGAAGGAGACCAAGGGGAGGGAAGAGGAACCGTCATTAGGAGAGAACAATTCTAAGTTTTTTATAATGGCTGTAAATATCCTTTAGGTTATTTCAAGAAGTCAAACCACTTTATTTTCAAAAATGGAAGAATTCATGCACTTCAAGATGCCCCAAAATATGTGCTTAGGGTTAAGTGCCAAAGGAAAATCATGGGGGAAATCTTATGGAGTTCCATTGAAAAATGAGATCAAGTATAGAGATGAATGTCTAATACCAAATATGAATGAAGTAACAACATTGAACATATGTGAAATGAAATACAAAGGAATGAATACACTTGTATATATGTGAACCAAGATTGTATTTTTTAGTTTTATCTTTTAAATTAAATGGATAATGGGGTGATCATGCCCCATTGAATATACTGAGTAGTAACATGGGTTGTGCTAATTATACTGCAACCCACATTTGAAATAGAGAAGTGCCTAAAGGCTATGTTATGCATAACTTCATCCCCACACAAATCCAATTAATCCAAAAAAAAATAATATACTATGGGTTCAAATAAATTTGATAGATACTAAAGAATACCGAAGAGTTTATGTAAAACTTTTGAATCATCCATTGTAGATAGATTATATGATTCAATCTAAGTGTCTAGGTAAAGTATAATTTATTTCTCAAATAAATATGAGTAATACTGAGTAGATAATTACATGAGTTAAAATTCCATTTGGTAATCTAAGTAAACTGACTCATGTAACTTATGTCAATATATCATGATATATGTGAAATGTGAACATATGTCATGCATATGCCCCGACTAGAATAACCTGTGTAATATAAATCCTATAATCTATGTAATAATATAATAAAATCTATGAAATGTCTCATAATCCTATGAAATATGTGACATGATTCTAATCTAAGTCAAAATAGTCAAAATATGAGTAAAACATGTAATCATTTGTGTAAACATGTGCCATTATAATTTAATTTGTGCTTAAGATTTGAATTCATGTGTTTGTGAGGGATTAATATTTAATACAAGACACTAAATATGTCCCCATTTTAAGGTGATAAAATAAAGGCATCATCTTATATATATTAAATAGGTAATCAATGTAAAATATATAATAACATTTGGAGAGTATGTCACTATAGTAAGAATGAATCATCTTAGTATATATGAGATGTATCTTAAGCATATAATTGTCATGTCAAGATATATATATCAATGAGAAACATATTTGATAATCAACATAGCAATGAATATCCATAAACTAAAAATTAATTACACAAAATAGTGCATAATATGTATCATAGCACCACAAATAATAAGGAAAGTGTGTGATGTAGATCATGGCACTAACAAGCTTAACAATCTCAACAAAATTAGAAAAAATATTATATTTATCCACACATAGAAAATAGATTCAAAGAGTGACACATGATGTCATGGCCATGAAGTACACATAATAGTACTCAATGTCACATAGGGCCAAGGGGCCACACACGATGGACAATTTAATATCACACACCTAATAAATTATTTAATGTCATACACAATGGACAATATAATGCCATAAAATCATAGTTCAACACAATGGATAATGAAATGTCACACAATAATCAAAGTCAACATAGAATAAGAAACAACATAAATATAATGCATATAACAAGTAAGGATAATCTATAAAATAAAATTATTTCATCATCACATATAGTGAAATAATAATCTAACTAGTATGAGCCAAAGCAAGTCATATATAATTGAAGTAAAATAGTGTACTATGGTCAATTAAAATAATCATAAAATGATAAAACTTGTGTAAAATAACTACATACCCACATTAAGAGCTTGCCTCCCATGTAGAAAAGTACATAAAGGGATGGTATTATGGTGTATATTGATGTATGGAGATGCCAACATGTGGCACACATCCTCTTAGTCATATGGGTAAGGTGTGGTATTTATTATATTGGGAATTGAGTGGGACTACACTAGGATTAGTGATCTACCCATTTATTATTGTAATAAGGTACATAAGGAGGGGTATATCATTATGTAAGGGAATCAAGGAGATATATTGTAATTGAAGTGTATGCTCTAAGATGGGGGTTGTCCCCTCAAAGAGGCCATTGATAGTTTAGTGATTCCTTCCCCAAAAGTAAAATTCTATGGTTTTCCCCTACCTTAAGGGTATTTTTGAATATAATTCATATTTGGCATTTTGGCTCACCACATATATTTTTTGTTGATTTTTATTATATTACTACATATATACATAATTATATTTTAGGTTCATAATATTTGGTATTAGAACTCTTTCTTGGGAAAGTGGGGAAATTTTTAGAGATATGACATAATTTTTGTTTTTTCATAAAAACATGACTACCTTGCAGAAGGTTTTTCTCCTCACACAGGTGTTTGATTCAAATAGTTTTTTCTTAGTTGGAAAGAAGACTTTTAAAGATTTCTAAAACGTGGTGTCACTAATGATTCTAAGAAATATCAAGGGAGATATGGTGATCTGAAGTTGACCATGCAATCTATTTTTTGAAAAAATAATTTATGCATGACTTATGAAAAATCATATTTTTATTTCGATTGAATGAATCAGGTGTTTTTTGGTGTAGTTGAAAATAAAAATTTAGATATATTTTTATACATTATTTTGTTTTCAAATATATGGTAGAAATGTGTTAAAAAAAACTTTGAAACTATAGTTTTTATGAATTTTTGATGATGGGGCTTCAAAAATATTCTTTAAATAATGATATTGGTGCTACAGAATGGTGGTTACAATTTAAGGGATCAATTCTTGTTCAAAATTTTGGAATTTTTTTAGGTTCAATTACCTCAAAGGTCCTATATTGATATGGTTGGTTTAGATGAAAAATGAATGAAATAAATTCTCATTACAATAAATGGAACAAGCTTTCCTAGATCAATGGGACACTAAGAAAGAAAAACATTATAGTATTAGGATGCAAAAAGGAGGGCATGGATGGTTTTTTGCATAAATTTAGAGATGTAATAATGGATGCTTTGAATAGACTTATTATTCACTACAATAGAGTAGAATAATATGGGGAGGAAATAAATGCATGGATTGATTTGGAGGATAGTTGTAGATAATAGTATGAATAAATTTCTATTCATTTATATATGGAAAGGAAATAGATGCATGGGTCAATTTGGATGATATTTCCATAGAGTGGTATGAGGATTTATTTCACTTATATGAGAGATTTATTTGGTATTTTATTCAAAAAATCTTTTATACATGAGGTAGAAAATTATTTTCTTCTTATCTTGGAGGATTCAAAGTTATCCAAAGATGTTCTTCCAAATGTTATCAAAGATTCTCCACAAATGTTATTCCATTCATTGGATAATTTTTTATCACATATTTATAGTTTGGAATGTTTCATTGTTTTATCCATACATAGATTTATATGTTATCTTTGAGAATTAACCTCAAGTTATAGTGATTATGTTTTTTATCTTCATCATAATGTTTTAGGACATGATCATATCTAAGCATAAAAAAAAAAATAGAAGAAGATGAAGAGGATGTATGTGTTAGTGCCCAAACTAGCACTTAACAATTTGTGCCTTTTTCCAAAATATTAGTGTATAAATATCTAACTGTTGCCTCCTATTTTTAAATGTTCACCTGAGTTAAAAATCCATTTTTTTCTTTGTGAAAACCCTATGTAATTTTGATTCTAACTAAGGCTTAAAATTTTCATGTTTTAATGAGAGTGTAGGCTCTGTGATAAAAATCAAGTTGGGAAGATCAAATAATGATAATTATGATGTTTTCCATCTTTGAGAAGTTCTAGAGCACGGTAGAATTTCTAAGGTTAAATGCAAGTTTGCATTATTACAAATTACAGTTGGGATGAAAAGGTCTATGGGAATATATGGGGAAAAAAACAAGTTGCAAAAGATGCAAGTTTGAATTTTTGAATTCTTAAGTTCAAAAATTTTAGTCAAACTTTTTGTTCGGAAATTCTTTATTTTGAATTTTCAAAATTTTTGTTCAATAATTCTCAAGTTGATTTTTCAAAAATTTTGCAAGTTAAAATTTTTGTTTGAAACTTTTGTTTAGAACTTTTGGTCGGACTTTATGGTCAAACATTTGTTTTAGAATATTTGGTTGCACATTTTGTTTTGATTTTCCCTTGCTTCAAAAGATTTTATTGTCCAATTTTTTATTTGAGCTTTTTATGTCAAAATTTTTCCTTCGAACTTTCATATCAGACTTTTTTTGGACACTATGCTCGAAGCCTTTGATTCAAGCTAATGTTCACCACCCACTAGTCAACATGCAGTCAAAAGAGAGATGGTCCAAAAGGGAAGTAATGAAGTTTCAAAATAAATTGTGGAAAAATAAGTGAAAGTGAAAGTTAAGTTTGTAAAAAAATTCAAAGATTGAGCTTTTAAGTAGAAGAAAGCCATGTTATTAATACAATCCACATGGAGGGTCAAATAATGAAACCAAACTTATAAAAGGGTAAAATAATGCATTTAAGAATTATAAAGTTTGGCAGCAACCCTAAAAAGGTCAAAGGCAAAATAAAAATATGAAAAGGCATGAAAAAGTTTGGCATTGACTGTAAAAAGGCAAAAAGGTAAAACAAAGCTAAGTATTTCCATTTTTAATATTTTGCTTATGTTGAAAACGTTCTTATAGGAAAAATATCTTGCAGGGTTTATGAGGCCAAGGTGGGCCATTCTAAGCATATTTTCCAAATGGCCATGGATACTTTTTTCACTTCTATCACAACTAGAGTATTCTATTGCAATCATCATAAGGCAACGGGACTTCTTTGGCATCCATAAGAGGAAGAGAAGCTATCCAGAAGTTTCCAATTTTGAAAATGATTAATGGGAGATCATGGCCAAGTAGTTACACATGTAGACAAGGAGTTTGTTTTGATCTTAATGGAATATTCTCCCTCAAGCCCAAGTGCAACACATTTTCAACCAAGAAGATCAAGGGTTTGCTTGAAATCTTCATAATTTTAATGATGGGTAGTTACCATAATGATTTTCTTGAAAGGAATGATATTCTAAGCATGATCAAGGGCATTTTATAGTTGAAGTATATTCCTATAATTTTTGGATGAAAGAGTTGTATAAAAAGAGGGCTTGTCCTCTTTTCAAAGGTTATTGTCTGTTGTAATTATTTCTAGGTCTAGGATCTTTCAAATTTTGGAATCCTTGTTGTGTGTGTGTTTTTTTATCTCTCTTTCTAATTTGGTTACAATTGTACAACCATTAACAAGCTTTGAGAGCATTGTATATGTATCCCCTATTAAAAGGGCAAACTCACCATGCTTTTCCCCTTGGTAGCATTCTAAAACAATGATATATGTAAGATTTATATTCAAGATATTCAAAAATATCTATGATTTTTACTCTTTCCTATTAATGAAATGCAATAATATGTTTTACATGCTCTGTTGATTGGATATTTGCTTTAATACTTATGAATGGTTGCCATCTTGGGCATAAATCTAGGTTATAAAACCCTTTCTGCATTATGATTTGGAAATGTGTTATTGATAACCTCTTAAGAGCACCTTGGGTTTATGGATTTGATAGGAAAAAGCATTTGAATCTTTATTTGTAGTGTATGTTGTATGGTTTTAAAAATTATTTGAATATTTGCATTGTATTGGCACCAATGGATGTAAACTATTCTTGATAATTTCTTTAGGTTGTTTCTTAGTTGTCTACATCTTTGCAAATGAATGATGTCATGTCTATTGAAATACTTCCTACTATTTGGTAAACCACACAACCACACCACTCTTTAATAACTACCTAACTCATCCTACCTTGATCTACCCTATAAATAATACACCCTATTGCATATTTTAAGTGTTATTTGCCTATAGATGCATAAACATTGCAAATCTAAAATGTATCTTTGTTTTGTGATTTACATCCAAACATTGTAGTCCTTTATTTGGCCCTCTATTTTTGAAAATTTATTTATAAATGAAGGTTGCAAGCATATTTACATCTATCTTCAGTAGTTTTTGTTTGGCCTATAACATTTGTTCATTCCATGTGAAAACCCTTCCTAGGTAGAGTGTGCAAACTTGGTTATGTTTTAGTCAAATTTGTGTTTCTTGTGTGCCAATAATCCCTATGGAGATTGAATTGTAGTATCCCTCATGTGAGCAAACTACCCCTTATGTCCTCTCACCTCAGTTCAGGTAGAGACAGAAGTAGTAGGGAGCTAACCATACCCTCTGTTGATGTCTTCCAATCATTGTATACATTCAATCCATCTTGATGATAAACCTTTAACCTAAATATAAAAACATATTTATAGGTTTTTCATCTTTATTTGCCATACTACCCAGGTGTGCAAGGCTAAGTGCAAGAGGTGTACAACTAGGAACCAACACTTCATTGGTAACATTGTTGGGGATAATCCTTATCTCTTGTGTTATTAGAGACTCTTGCAGAGAGCTCTATTTAAATCCATTAGGGATGTTATTGGTGATTTGAATGATTTGGTAAATCAACATCTACTAAATTATTTCAAGGAGTTATAAATTTATTCATGTCTTGAAGTGATTTCCCCTTTTGAACATAAATCTAGATTTTCAGTATCTTTGATTTCATATCTCATTACTAGCTTAAGCAAAGTGTGATTTTAGTATGTATCACAAAAAGTTTGTAAACTATTATATTCTAGAAGTTTTCTTCTAGTGGCGACTCCAACATTGTATCTAGTTTCAAGGAATATTAGTGCCCATTTTGAATATCTTTATTATTTCATCTTTGAGTGTTCTCTTATTTAAAAAATTGGAAGGACTAATATCATCCTTCAAAGGTGACTCATCAAATCATCTTGTGTCACCCTTAAGTGTTTATCAAATAAGGAGATAAGTCTGGAGGCTAATTTAAGGACAAAGTTCTACAAAAAATGAGTGTTTGGACTATCAAGATTCTAGTACACCTAAACCTTTATTGGTTAAACTTCCTTTAATTAAACATTATCATAATTCTCCTAATTATTTAGATCCTCATAGTCTAATTTATTACCCATCACCTTCTCAACTAGCGAAATCTCCTCCTAGATTTGATCCACCAAGTCCACCTCTCTCACCTCCTCACAACCCTTTGCTATTTGTTATTGAATTTGCCATTGAACCATCATGAGGCATAGGGATCAAGATGATAATTAATGTCCTACATTTACAATTCCCATATTTAGACCAATTAATTTTTATGAAATGGAAGGTTATCCCAATGCAATCCTGAATGAAGTAAGGAACCACCTTCTTAAGTTTCAAGGGAATAATGTCAATACTGGTGACCAGCATTTGAGGGTCTTCCACATTATCAATGAATATTATGAGGTTGAGCATGAGGATGTTTGAATTAAGTTGTTTTTACACATTCTAGAAGATGATGCTAATGAGTGGTTCGATTTCCTTCCCTGTGGATACATTGATTCATGGAAAGAAATGAAAAATGTTTTCAAAATATGGTATGGTGATAGAATTGATCCTAGGTTCCTTCTTGCTAAATATGAAAACATTAAGAAGAACCCTAATAATTGTGTAAAATATTTTAATACAAGGTTAAAAAATACTATGATGAGGTTGCCTAAAAATATTAGGCCTAGTGATACAACTTGCCTGATTAAATATTGTGATGCCTTTGATAATAAGGAAGTGTAATACTTGAGGGACAAGGATCCTAAAAACCTAAGATTAACATGTAACATGGCCATCTAAATTAAGAACATCATAAAGGTTATGGGTAAACCTTTAAACAAGTGGGCTGATGTGAAATTGGCTAATCCTAAAAAAAATCAATCCACTAAGAATGCCAACCTTGAGGAAACCATTTAAAATTTGACCTTTATTGTCAAGGAGATGTCTTACAAGTTGGCTAGAGAACTCAGAATCAGAATCAAGCACAAGGGAGACCCCCTTTCTACATTAGAGACAATGACAAAGGGAAAAGGCCTGCCCATGATGAAAGAAATGACAAAAATTAGAATAGAGGGGTTGTAAAGGAAGTGTTGATCTATTGAACACCAAATTCAATGATGTAAATTATGATATTTATATTGATTGGTGTGATAAATGCTTCCTTCTCCATCCTCTATGTGATATTGTTGAACAAATTGATGAAGATGCAGAGGAACCTAAGTTTGCATTTGATGATGATGAGATATTGATGATTGATTTACAAGTCTCCTAAAGTAAATTATCTACCTCCATGGAATTGCTAAGTGATACCAATGTTGATTAGTTTTGGAGTGTAGTATAAAAGGCATGTGTCCTAACTCTTGAAGTTGTTTGTGATATTAATATGACACAAGCATAAAAATTACCTAATCATGATTTTAAATTCTTGTGCTCCATTATGATTAAAAAGTATGATGGGGGACTTCCTTTAGTTGAGGATAGGTAGCTACTAATTAATGCAACAAATTTCCCAAGAAAAATAATATAGTCTAAAAAGTAGACAACAAGGTGTTGCTCCTCAAAACACTACCCCTATAAATCCAAAGGTAGGGGATGCAAGTAAGGTAGTAAATAAAACTATAGTAGTTCAAAATTATTTCAAATTAACACCTATTTCTCAAGTTTTCAAAAAAAGAGGTTCTCCAAACAAGAATAGAGTACCTTTGTTATCTAGTATTCCTAAGGGTGTGAGTGATGTTAGAACAAATCCACCCTTAAAAACAACTGTTAAAATTTTTAGTCCATCCCAGCTTGTTCCACCCTTGACTTTAAATGGTTGTATCTTTACTAAAGGTGTTATCACCCTTATTTAAAATACTCCCCTTCCTTAGTATAACATGTGTGATATGGCTTGGGTATTGAGTCAACTAAAGATCACTGTGCCATTTGTTGAGTTGTTAAGAATAACTAAACATAAGAAGAGGACATTTTAATATTTGGAATTTGGTGAGAGGACAATTGAAAATGAAATGAATTCACTGAAAACACTCCCATAAAGTGACAAATAATCAAATGAGGTTGTTGAACTAGCCTTGGAGGTTTATTTGGGGAATACATTGGTAGAAAGTCAGCTAAATGTGGATCTATTCTACATTACCTTATTGATTAATGGATTAACTATTCACAACTGCATGTTTTATTTTGGAGATTCTTGTAATGTGATTCCCCTAGGTGTCTTAAATGATCTTGCAATGAAGATCACATCTTCCTTTGGCAAGTGCTATGTCATAGACTCATGAGAGGTGATAGTTTTTGGACAAGTTAAAGGGTTGGTAGTGCAGTTGGTTTTGCATCTAAGTAAATTATTGAATATAGATGTAGTATTTGTAGATTGCCTACCTAAGTGGGAGATTCTATTGTCATGAAAATGGGCTACCAGCATGGGTATAAGTGTGCATATGGATTTGTCTTATGCCACCATTCCTTTGGAGGGTACGATGGTCAAACTTCATAGAGAGCCTAAGATGCTAAATGCACTTGAAAATCCAAAAATATATCTAAATGAGGTGTTGTACATGGATATGGAGTTGGGTAGCTTTGTTGGGAATGTATATATTATTGAAAAATTAGTTATTCTTGATACTGGGTTTGACAATGAAAGTGCTATTTGGAAAATGTCTTTTGACAGGGCTTGCTCCAATCTTGGAAATGGAGTTGGGATTGTATTTTATGCCCCCAATGGGAAATATTTTAAATTTTCTTTCAAGCTATATTTTGAGTGCATGAATAATACTACTAAGTATGAGGCACCCTTGATTCATTTAATAATTTCCCATGGACATGGAATCACAAGCTTGATTGTAAAGGGTGATTCAGAGCTAGTAGTTTAGTAGGTCAAAAATGCTTGTGCCACCAAAAATGAAAGGTTGAAACAATATAGGAATGATGTATGGGATTTGTTAGAGTTCATTGATGCATTCAATATTTACTATTATCATAAAATTTTCAATGAAAAATATGAAAGACATGTAAGGTTAGGTGTTCAATTTGAAATTAAAAGTATGAATCCTTATTATCAATATCAAGTGGAGGTACTTGTTAGTCCTTAAATCCCAAACAATATTCATCATTGGTAATTTTTTGATGATGATGTAAAGACTATAATGTTTATAAATTATGAAACTGAGTCTCAATATCAGCTCATAGACTTGGAATCCATAGTTCAGACCTATGATGGGAAAGAAACCTTGTTTGGAAAAGACATCATTCAACTAAAGATAAACACTCTCCCTAGGGGATTGGTGAGTTTAGAAGCATATTTTGATGGAGAATACTGAATTAAAGTTTGAGAGTTATTTATCTCAAAAGATGTAACTAAGTGTAATTTGGGATCTCATGATAATCCAAGGAAAGTCTGGCTGGGTACTCATCTAAGTATAGTAGAAAAACAAGATTATGTACATATACTACAGAAGTACCAAGACTATTTAGATTTGTCTTATTATGAATTGAAAGCATATAAGGAAGATTTGTTTTAGCATGTCATCCCATTATAACCTAATAGCAAGACTTTTAGGTATAAGTAAAGACCTATTAACCCCATCTTGGCTGCTAAGATGTGGGATGATTTAAATAAGCTAAGGGACAGTGGAATTATTTAACCCATAAAATATTCATTATGGGTGGTGAACTTAGTCCTTGTGAGAAAGAATAATGGTGACATTTGCTTGTGTGTGGATTTTTGAACTTTGAACAAAGCTTCTTTGAAGAATAATTACCCCTGCCTAATATGGATAACTTACTACAAAATGTTATAGGTTCGGAGATGTTATCCACATTAAATGGTTTATTAGGGTATAACCAGGTTATGGTGAAGGAATCTGAGATACCCAAGACTACATTTACAATGCCTTGGGGCACATATGTTTATATGAGGATGCCTTTTGGGTTAACGAATGTTGGTGTAATGTTTTAGCAAGCTATGGATGTTGATTTTGTAGGGGTAATTAATAAGTTTATATCTGTGTATTAGGATGACATTATTGTGTAATCCAAGAATAGAAAGGAACATTTAGAGCATCTAGAGAAAGTGTTCATTAGATATAGGGAGTTTAGAATTTTAATTAATCCTAAGAAGTGTCATTTTAGAGTACAAAAAGATAAGCTATAGGGACATATAGTGTTTAAAGATGGTGTCATGATTGACCCCAAGGGATTAGAAGACATTAACAAAGTGCCCATCCTGTAGTCCAAGAAGGGATTCAATCTTTCTTCAAAAAAATCAAATTTATAAGGAGTTTTGTGTCTAATTTTGTAGAGATTACTTTTCCTATCACTTCCATGATAAATAAAGACCAAACCATCAAGTGGGAGGAAAAGGTTGTGCATGCATTCAATGACATTAAAGGTACCTTAAAGTTTTTCCCTATCTAGCCAATCCTGATTACACTAAGGAATTTTGGATATTCTCTTTTGCTTCAACTAATACTTTAGTTGTTGTCTTATTGCAAAAGAATGATGACGATCATGAGTAGCCTATAGATTTATTTATCTAAGCTAAACAAGGGTCTGAACTAAATTATACCATCATGAAAAAACAATCTTTTACTCTCTTGGAGGTTGTTAAAATATTTAGACCTTATATTTTGAGTTCAAATATTGTTGTATACATCCCACATACAATGGTGAAGGACATCTTGACTCAAATTGAAGCATCAAGCAAGAGATGCAGGTGGGTTAACAAGTTGTAATAAAATGACATGGATATTTAGACCACCAAGTTAGATAGAGGGATGGGTCTAGCCAAGCTCATGGTTGAAACAAATTTGATAGTTGTTGAGGTAAACACTACTATTTTTAATGTTGATGATTCTTTGAATGTAATTAACATATCTCTGTGGTATAAAGACATTATTTATTACTTGTAAAATCTGAATTGTCCCCTAACTTGGATAAGAACCAAATAAGAAATCTTAATCTTGTATCCCAAAAATATCTCTTGACTAAAAGTGGATTGGCATGGAAGAATCTAGATGGGGTTCTCATAAGATGCTTGGTAGAGGAATAAACTATTGATTTGATTAAAGAATTCCATAGTGGAGTATGTGGTGGTCACTTTGCACCTAAAGTCAGAACTCATAAAATTATGAGAGTTGGTTATTGGTGGCCATCACTATTCAAGGATGTTGCTCAAAAAGTTAGAAAATGTGAGAAATGTCAGTGTTTTACTAGGAGGTTAAAAACTTCTAGTTCTCTTCGCTTGCAACCCGTGATGATTGAAGGTCCAATTAGATAATAGGGAATGGATTTAATTAGGGAAATCACACATTCATAAAGTTCTAGACATAGATGGATATTGGTTGCAACTAATTACTTCATGAAATGGGTTGAGATGATCCCTACAAAGAAGGCTACACACCAAGTGATTATGGATTTTCTATTAAATCAGATTATTTGTATCTTTGGTGTGCTTGTTAAGTTAATTGATGATAATGATATGACTTTTAGAGCCAAACCTTTGGTGGCATTGTATAAAGAGTACAAAATTATATTGATTGACGCTCCAACTACAACCCTTAAGGGAGCATGTAAGCAGAATCCAATAACAAGAACTTGCTCAAAATCATTAGATGAACTTTGGAAGCAAACAAGAAAAAGTGGGGTGAAAAACTAGAGTTTGCTTTGTGGGTTGATAGGATCATGCCTAAGAGAGATATAAGTAAAAACCCTTTTTAGCTTGTTTATGGATCTCAATCCATCTTACCCATGAATTTGTAGTTACCAACCTATCAGTTAATGCAACAACTAGAAAATGATGAGCAAATTAACCATTATGAAAGTAGAATGAACCAATTTATTGAGCTTGATGAAACTAGAAGACAAGATCATGAAAGACACCTCAAGTTCAAGGAAAGACTTAAAAGAATATTTGATAGAAAGCTTGCTCCAAGAAATTTTCAAGTAGGTGATCTAGTTTTACTTTGGGATAAAAGGCATGAGGAAAAAGATAAACATGACAAGTTTGATGCCTTGTGGATGGGCCCTTATTCCATTAACTATAGGATTATGGAGCACACTTTCTTCTTGAGAGACTTAGAAGGTGAAATACTAGAGATACCAATCAATGATAGACATCTAAAACACTTCCTAAACTGAGTCTATGACTGTGTACAATAATGTATAGTTATAGTTTTATTGTTTTGTTATTTTGTTGCCCCTCTATTTTAGGACATATTTGTATAGTTATTTTTGGTGTTTTTTGTTGTGTGTATGTTTTTAGATCCTCCTGATCTATGTTTTTCAATCTACCCCTACTTAATTGAGTTTTTATGGGTGTTTGTTATGAAATTTGTAAAGTGTTGACTCCATAGGCCAATGGATTGGTACTGGTCTTATTTTTTGGGGTTCTTTTCACACTTGTAGGGGTTGTATATCCTCAAGAGAGAGCCATATTAGTGCCCTAACTAGCACTTAACAATTTGTGCCCTTTTTCAAACTATTAGTACATAAATATTTAATTGTTGCCTCCTATTTGAAAGTGTTCAACTGAGCTAAAAACCTATATTTTGCCTTGTGAAAACCCTATGCAAATCCAATTCTAACTAAGGCTTAATGTTTTCATGTTTTAATGAGAGTGTAGGGTCTGTGATAAAAGTCAAGCTAGGAAGATCAAATAATGCCAAGTATGATGTTTTCCATCTTTAAAAAGTTCTAGATCTTGGCAGAATTTATAAAGTTAAATATAATTTTGCATTATTGCAAATTATAGTTGGGATGAAAATGTTTGTAGGAATATATGGTGAAAAAACAAGCTGCAAAAGATGTAAGGTTGACTTTTTGAATTCTTAAGTTTTTTAAAAAATTATTATGTGAGACTTTTTGGTCAAGATTTTTGGTCAAAATTTGTATTCATAAATTCTTAAGTTTGAAATTTTAGACTTTTTGTTTGATAAGTCTCAAGTTTGATTTTTTGGAAATTTTACAAGTCAGACTTTTTGTTCGAAACTTTTGGTCAAACTTTGTGGTTAGACATTTTGTTCAAAATATTTGGTCAGACATTTTATTTTGAGTTTCCCTTGATTTAAAGGATTTGGTCTTCAAAATTTTTTTGTCAAACTTTTTATTCAAAACTTTTGTGTTAAACTTTTTGTTTAGACACTTTGTGCTCTGAGCCTTCGATTCAATCCAATGTTCACCACCCACTAGTCAACATGCAATAAAAAGACATATGGTTCAAAAGGGCAAGAACAAAGATTTAAAGGAAATCAGAGGTCGACATGGAAAAACAAGTAAGGCCATGTAAGCATTCAAGAGGCCACATCAGTATTTTTGCTCATTCTAAAATATATGACCTGTCCAAGTGGAAGTTAAGTTTGTAAAAAATTTCAAAGCTTGAGATTTTAAGTAGAATAAATCCATACTATTAATACAATCCAAATGGAGAGTCAAATGACGAAGACAAACTTTTAAAAGTGTAAAATAATGCATTTAAGCATTATAAAGTTTGGCAACAACCCTAAAAAGATCAAAGGAAAATTAGAAATGTGGAAAGGCATGGGAAAGTTTAGCATTGACCACAAAAAGGCAAAACAAAAATAATTATTACCATTTTTAATATTTTGCTAGTGTCAAAGACCTCCTTGGAGGAAAAATTTCTTTCAGGGTTTATAAAGCCAAGGTGGGCCATTCCAAGCATATTTTCCAAATGGTCATGGATCCTTTTTTTGCTTCTATCATAGCTGGAGTATTCTAATGCAATCATCACAAAGCAATGGGATTTCTTTGGAATGTACAATAGGAAGGGTAGTTATCCATAAGTTTTTGTTTTTTCAAAGGAATAATGGGAGAGCATGTCCAAGTAGTTACACATGAAGACAAGGAGTGTTTTTTTCTTCCAAGGGAATGTTATCCCTCAAGCCCAAGTGTAACACATTTCTAGCCAAGAAGATCATGGGTTTGCTTGAAATATTCATTATTACAAGGATAGGTAGTTACCATAATTATTTTATTGCAAGGCATGAGCTTCTAGGCATGATCAATGGCATTTTCTAGCTAAAGCATATTCTTAGAATATTTTAGGTGAAAGAGTTGTATAAAAGGAGGGCTTGTCCTCTTTTCAAAGGTTGTTGTTGGTTGTTGTTATTTTTAGGTCTAGGTTCTTTCAAATTTTGAGATCTTTGCCATGTGTTTTTTTTCTCCCTTGATAAGGTGGTTATGGCTATATAACCATTAACAAGCTCTGAGATCATTATATATGTCTCCCTAATCAAAAGAGAAAACTCACCATGCTTTCCCCTTGGTAGCATTTTGAAACAATAATGTCTATAAGATTTATTTTCAAGATAATGGAAAATATGATTTTTACTCTTTCCTATTAATGAAATGAAATAATATGTTTTACATGCTCTGTTGATTGGATATCTAGTTTAATGCTTATGAATAGTTGTCATCTTGGGCATAGATCTAGGTTATAAACCCCTTTCTACATTGTGATTTGGAAATGTGTTGTTGATAACCTCTTAAGGCACCCTAGGTTTATGGATTTGATAGGGGAAAACATTTGAATCTCTAGTTATAGTATATGTTGTAGGGCTTCAAAATTCATTTGAATATTTGCATTGTATTGGCACTAATGGATGCAAACTATTCTTGATAATTTACTTAGCTTGTTTCTTAGTTTTCTACATCTTCATAAATGAATGATTTCATGTCTATTGAAATAATTATTTATATTTGAAAAATCACAACACCACACCACTCTTTTATAACTACCTAACTCATCCTACCCTGTTCTACCCTACAAATAATACACCCTATTACATATTTTAAGTGTTATTTTCCTAAAGATGCATAAATATTACAAATATAAAATGTATCTATATTTTGTGATTTAAATCCTATCATTTCATTTTTTCATTTACCCCTCTGTTGTTGAAAATTTATTTAGAAATGGAGGTTACAAGCATATTTATATCTATCTTAAGTAGATTGTGTCTAGCCTAGAGCATTTGTTTATTCTATGTGACAAACCTTCCTGAGTGGAGTATGCAAACTTGATTATGTTATGGTCAGATTTATGTTTCTTATATGCCAATAATCCTCATGGATATTAAATTTCAGTATCCCTCCATGTGATCAAGCTATCCCTTAGGTCCTCTCACCTTGGTTCAGTTAGAGCTAGAAGTAGCAGGGAGCTAACCATACCATCTGTCAATGTCTTCTAGTCATTATTTGCATTTATCCCATCTTGATGTTAAAAATTCCTTAGATATAATGACATATTTGTGGGGTTTTCATCTTTGTTTTCCATTATACCCATGTGTGCAAGGTTGAGTGTAAGAGGTGTATAACTAGGAACCACCAGTATGGACGAGCCTCTACTTGGTCCTCAAGCTTTAATAAAAATATATTTTCCAAGAAAAGGAAGAATAAGTGAAAAAAGAATTTGAGCCTCCATTTGGTCCTTGAGATTTGAAGAAAACATTTTTTTATGTGACATAATTGAGCTTTATAAAAAAACACATTTTTTTCTTCTATTTTGAGGGAGAAATATGCTAAGAAAGATGGAATGTAATGTACCTAGAGGGATGGTATTATGATTTATATTTATGGGTGAAGATGCTAACATGTGGCATACATCCTATTAGTCATGTGGGTATATTTGGAAATGAGTGGGCCTAAATTGGGATTAGTGATCTACCTATTTATCACTGTAACAGGATATATATAAGGAGAGATATATTAATTGGAGTGCATGCTCTAATAAGGAGGTTATGCCCTTAGAGAGGCTAGTGATATTTGAGTGATTCCTTATATACTTCAAATAGAAGAATCCTAATCCATAATTTACTTCAAATATAAGATGACACAATTTATTTATAATAGAAGACTACATAACTTACTTGATATTATTGCCAAACTCCTAAACCCCTAATCCTAATGTAGGCCAACTCATTGCCTAATATAATTATTACCACAAGTTACCTATATGACTCTATATAATACACTCACTAAGAGGATGTGTACCACATGTTGGAATCTCTACCCACTAATATTATCATATCTCTAGGTACATTAAATTCCATCCCCCTTAGCATTTTTCACCCTTGAAACATGAGAAGAAGACAAATAGTGAGTATGATTCAAAACAATGTATACTTGTCACCATGCTCAATCATCCAACCACCCATATGAGATCTTGGTGGGTGATAGATCTCTAAACTTGGTTCTTGATTATGTTACACTACTATGATTCCATCTATAACCAAATGTTTTCCTCTTTTGATTCCATGTATAGCCATAGTTATTTCTCCTAGGATTCCATGTTCCACATGTTTTTCTCTTTTGAGTCCATGTATATCCACAATAATTGAGCCTTTGATTCCATGTACATCCATAGTGATTTATGATATGACATTACATTACATGACTCCATAATTATATCTTCTCATGATGATGTAGGTGGCTATATGCCTCCACCTTAGTATCCTTTTTGGATATTTTGACCTTTTTAAACCTTTCATCTTCTAGTTCCTTTATTTTTTGAGTGCATGAATTGTTTTATTTGGATTGTACCTTTTCTTCATATATGTCTTCATTGGAATCTTCCTTATGCTCTACTTCACCATATTTATATTCATCCTCATGATTAACCCTAATATTTATTTATTCTTTTCTAAGTTTGATATCCTACAAAGTGACCTTCTTTTTCTTGTACCAAATCTTCATGAACTTTTTCTATAGATTAATATTAATTATTCCCAAATTCTCTAAACAAAGATTTATAAGAATAATATCCAAACCATCCATATAAAAATCATAAAATTCTAAATGAAATACATATTTTTCCATAATAAGCTTCAAATCTTCAAAAATTTGAACATTCTTACCTTCTTGTTTAGTGTCGTTGATATTCTTTGCTTGAACCTATAGTTAATTAGATAAGTCAACACTAATGAATTTATATTTTTTTATTTGGTTTAAGGATATAATAACTTATTTTTTTGAATGTATCCATAGAATTGAAACACTATATCTTCCTTATTTGAAGCTAAATTGGTTGAATCCTTAACCTCCATCTTTCATTCTTTTGTTTCCTTATCTTACTCATGATTTTTACAAAAACCCTTATTTTCTTATTCTACTACCTCAATGTCTCTTTTTCCTTATCATTATTTTATTTTTCAATGTCTCATTTATTTAGGAAATCTTGTTCCATTTGTTCCCATGAAAAACTAATTCATTCTTGTTTCTATTATTTTTGTACTTGAGCATACCAACCCAATGCAGGACCATAAATAGAGGATAAAATTTGAGTGCCAAAAATATGAATGAAAATGAATATTATTAAATTAAAAAAACCATTTTTTAACATTAATATCTTTGTCTCTAGAAAAATAAAAGGAAAGCCCCATGATCATCACTACATCCAAATTAGGGTTTCAAAAAAAAATTGACACCTTTCTACCACATATATAAAAACAAATTCATGTAGAAAAATAGATATGAAACTTTCCTTTGAATTTTAAAAAATAGAGCCTTATTTTCTTGCTCATCATAAAATATAATATTTTTCATAAGTTGTGCATAAGAAATTTGTCAAAAATTAGGTTTTCATGGTCAACTTCAAATCGTCATACCTTCATTTATACTACTCAAAATCCTTAGTATGAACATTTTATAAAATTTGTCGAAGTTATATTTCCATCCAAAAAATTATAAATTGGATGCTTTTGTGATGAAATTGACCTTTTTCAAAATAGTCATGGTTTTTTGGAAAAACAATTTTTTTTGCAACATCTAAAAAAAATTACCCACTTGCCCAGAAAAGAGCTCTATTACTAGATATTATAATCCTCACATAAAATATTATAAATATTTATAAATAGAATGAGATCAACTCAAAAATATGTTGGTGGGAAAAGATAACCAAATATTAAATACATTCATAAAATAATGATAACCATTAATGTAGGGTTACACCATATAATATTCCTTTAGTAAGGAATAACTCCATAATTATACTTCGAGTAGAAGACGTAAAAATTATTTTATATCCATTAAAATGATGTTTCCCTCCTTATATATCACTAATAATGGTTGGGTAAACTCTAATTCCAATGTAAGCCAATGCATTGCCTAATCCAACTAATACCATAAGTTACTTATACTACTCCATATAATATACTCATTAAGAGGAGGTGTGTCACATGTTGGCATATACACCCCCTAATAATATCAACTCTTTAGGTAAATTACAAGGAGCTCTTAGATGTGATAAATACTCACATACATGTGCCCATGATATAGATGACCTACATGTCCTACATCTCACTCATGTATACTATGAAATGCTTGTGCATAAAAATTGAATATATAAAGTACTCCATATGATAAAGCATTAAAAAAAAATGTCATTAATAGGTCCTATGTTTTTATTTTTTAATTTTTTAATTTTTTTTGCTTTTTCTAAGTTTTTGAATCTGAGTTATATTTATGCTAATATATGATCCCATATATGGGGTAGTAATATGCGGGTCATGTATCCCTAAACCACCATTTATTTTTTCATTCCTTTGTTATATAATTATTGAAAATAATGAAGATCTTGGCTTTTAGAAATAATTTGATCTTCTTTAACATCATTATAATGCCAATTGTTGATATCATCCATGTAGTCATTGTCCTTAGCTAGAATTAATTTGTTTACTTTTTATTATAATTTTGACATGTCAATCCCATAATTTTATTTATCTATAGTAGGATATACATAACCAAATATGCCATGATATGGAATTAATATTTATAATTTATGTTTCACTTCAACATGTTCCTTATTATTGAGCTCTTACATCTTATTTGTATATGTAGAAGAATTTGGTATGATTCCCATATTCTTAGTAGAATAAATAGTTTGCACTTGTTTTTATTTCTCTCAAAATGTCTATTCTCTTGAAATGGTAACAATATCACATTCATGATCACATTTAATATAGTCATGATCCTTAGAAAGTGTGGAACCCATTGTTCTTATCAATAATCTTCCTAATTTAACACTATACTAGGTCAAACTAGGACACATGTTAAATACAACTAAATATATATTTAGACCAAGTGTGATAGACACCTCAATAAATCTAATAAATCATCTAGATGAAGTAGTCTTATTCAAATTTTCTTTATCATATCCAAGATATTTAGGAATGTCATGCTATAAAAATTCATTTTAATAGTGTTATTAATCACAACATCAATGCACATCTTGCCATTTATGAGAGGATTAAGAATCAATACCTAGAGATATGAAAAATGCTTTTTAGTTAACCCCTTAAAAATTGTGCTTGTAACATTAAAATTTGTATATACATATTATTTTTGAAATTCATTCTTGACAATTTATTTCTTAGTCAAATCTGATTTCTTAGTTTTCTCTTCAATAAATACAATATGTTGTTTATTTTGTTATTCTTTTTTAAACTTGTATTTTAGTAATTTATTTTTTGTAACTTTTCTAGATGTAAATTTTTTTATGTAACTTTTGTTTTTGATTTAGTAAGTAGTAAAAGAGGGTCCTGGGGCCTTTACAAATCTACCCATGAGCTCAAAAATCCTCCAACGAGGTAGACAAAACACATAAATAACACATTAACAACACATACACAACACTACAACATAAAACAAGAATGCAAAACATAGGCAAAAACACAAAACCAACAAAGCAACTATGGACTATCAGTAGTCCCATATTTGGCAACGAACTCAATAATTTCCTTATAGTCCCCAAGGCTATTCACACCCACATCCCTTAACTTGATGTCAAAATCCTTCACCACAACAAACATAAAAGACACATGATGAAGAGACTTGGTGGCATATTCAACCATTACTCTCCATTTTTATGCATTTTATCCATTTTGGCCTTTATTTTTGTGACTTCCTTTGCCATCATGACACATAGTGAACAACTACCTTTATTTTCATGGCCTTAAGGCTCTACAACATCCTCCTCCATCTCATCCGAGTAGGGCTCATTCATTTCAAGAAAATGGATCATTCCCTCAGCTTCTTACTCTGACTCTGAGGGAGACCCATCTTCACCAGCCTCAGAAGTGTCTTGAAAAAAATTAGAGTCATCAAAGATGATAATGCCTTGAGGGTTCTGGGATGGGATTCTAGTAATATAGTTGGACCTAAAAACACCCACACTACCCCCAACTTCATTCTCTACCAAATTTGGACCCAAGTCCAAAACTTTCCCCAACTCCTCAGCACCCCTAAAGTCCTCCTTTGCAAACTTAGCCTTTTTAGGCTGAACATTACCTTCGTCTTTAGCCACCTTTTGGTCCCTTTTAGTAGACCCCTTCACAATCCCCTAAATGGGAGTATCAAGATTACCATAGGTTAACTTAAGGAAATTAGCCTTAGAAATAGGGGGAAATCAATTGGGATGCTACAATATTCAATTATGGGCCCCTCCAATAGAGTTTTAGGGGAGATTTTGGGGGTCTTAATAGACTTCTTGCCTTACCTTTAACATCAGGAGAAGGGTATGATGGGGATCCTTCCAAAAGAATAACTTTGATTTGCTTTAGGGGACACAAGGCCAAATTAAATTGGTATAATATGAAGTCGAGACATTGGTGGATGGGAATCAGGGGGAAGTTAGGATTTTTATCTTGTATTTCCTTAGTTGATTTAATGGAATTCTATAGAGAAAAAAGGGGAAGCTAATTTCCATTATATTCCTGAAATGGTTGAGTAAAGAAAAGTGATAGTGGTAAAATACCTAGAATCTTCCTTCAAGAGTGAAGAACTTCATAATCATGAGATAAATTTGCCCCCATCGTACTAGCAGCTTCTCTCTATCAAATAACTCATGGAGCTTCATAGCAACCTCACCTTCCCTAAAGAAAATCCCCATGTTTTTTGGGTTTGACACCCTATTACATCGACTAATTTTTTTCCCTTTGATGGGGAACCCCGTGGCTTACCCAATCACCTCCTTAAAGACTTCAAAGCCAATACCCCCCATATGGACTTGTCTAGAATTCTCCTTCTATGACTCATCAAACTAATGAGATAGATTTTGATCATGACCAATCATCTCATTAATGAAGGAAGCCACCTCACCCTCTTAGATAATATGCTAGACAATAGGGTCCTAACGAAATTCCTTAGAAGAGTTTGGCTCAATCTTGACAATGTCACCACCCACATTCAAAACCAAAGAAACACAAATCCCATGAGACTATTTAAGGCAAAAAGAAATAGAATGCCTAACAAAATATCTAGCAAGAATAATAAATCCTTTTGAGCCTATCAATAATCATGAGATTTTTGAGCTCATCATATTGAAGTAATTATTTATATTGGTGTAGCCTTTCCCATATTAGAACTCAGCCTCGGTACTGACCCATGCCTGCCATCTCATGTAATGATCACCAGAGATGGGGTGTGTTAAAAAATAATTCTCCTTGATCCAACTTGACCTATCAACATCCCTTCCTCTAATCATCATTTGGCCACTAATCTCCCTACCCAACTAACTATTCATTACTATAGCCTACTTATCTATCATCCACCTCTTCCACTTTGTTAAGGTCCAGTTAGTTACCCAGTCAACATGTCTTTATTTGCTCAGTTTCTAAATAATCCAATCTTTAGGCCAAATATTTCTCCCACCTTTCAAAATCCATGTGGGTATCTTTGTGTGTTTATTGACCATATCCATTCATTCTTTACTCACATTACCATTTTGATTATTAATTCCCATGGTAGTTTTAATTACAATGTCTTAAACTTGAAATCCAATAGTTCCATAATACATAAATATATTATCACCTTTCAAGGGTAAATAGTCATCCCCACCTGAATCAAGCATGTAAATGAAAAATAGCCCACACCACTTAATCCACATACATTCTTCCATCTTTTTTGAAAATAATTTGGATCTTGCGTGGTAGATTAGACAGGTTTCTATAGCATCGCTAATCATTACTATTGCTTCATAGGTTTGCCATACCATTTTATACTACATTTCCCTCCCTATAAATATGGGAGACCTTGTGCTCCTCCATAGCATTAAGAAGAAATCAAATGTCTCCAATTACATCCACCAATTTCCAACCTATGTCTGCTAATCCCCAGGGTAACATTAATAATTAATTGCAAGTCTCCTTTAACATGAAGTTTTTGAATGTTTAGGGAAATAGCAATTTTAATTCCCCACAACATTGCTATGGATTCCACCTCATTATTTACTTTAATTCCAATTCCCCTAGTGTATGCCACCACAAGCATTCTAAAATCCCATCTAATAATGCCTCCTCCACTAACCACTCTTGGGTTCCATTTGGCTACCCCATCAAAGTTGAGTTTACACCATCTTTTGTGAGGCAAGGTCCATTTGGTGTTAGCCTTAACTATTTTTTTAGAATTATCTATTTGATAAATGTTTTGGGTTATTATCCATTATTCCAATATTCTTTATTCTTCTAGACCTAGAGGGCTCTCAACAACCTTGAATTTGTTGGTATTAATATTCTCCACTAGTAGCTTAGAGAATGTCTGAAACACTTCCAAAAGATTTTTATATTTTTCCTTGAATATTCTATTGTTTCATTCTTTCCATAAGTTCCACACAAGGTGAGGGGGAATTTGAACTAATAATTCCTTCACTATTGGAAATTTTAATGGGGGTATCCAATCTCTAACCAGGTCCACCATCATGCCATAAAAAACCCAAGTCAAGTTGAGCCTCTACATAACTAGGCTCCAAACCTCCTAAGCAAATTTGCAGTACAGAACAAGATGAGTGGTCATTTCTTTCTCCTTTTCATAGAGAATACATATATTTGGAATTTGAAAGCCTCTCTTCTTTAAATTATCTATATTTAGTATTTTGTTATGTATTAGCATCCACCAAAAGAAGTTGATTTTTGATATAAGTTTTAGAAGCCAAACTTTCCCCCAAAGGCTATCCTCACCTATGTCTAACAATAATTCATAGTCACTTTTAATAGTGTAAAATCCCTTGTGATTTTTGTCCTAGATTATCTAATCTTATTTGGGAAAAAAGGGGAGCCTGAATTCAGCTAATTACCCTTACAGTTGAAGGGAAACCTCTTTAATATCTTCCTGATTAAGGGCACAATCTATGATGTTTTTCTAACTCCTATTATCCCCATTCTTATTAATGTAATCAGTCACTTTATCCCCAAATAACCTACAATTTCTATCCATTATTCTAACATAATTCAAGTCTTTTAGGGGAAGATCCTTTAGCCATTTGTCATCCCAAAATCTAACATTATTGCCATCCCCAATCTTCCATTTGATGCCTCTACATAAGAAAACACACATTTTGAGAGTCCCATTCTAGATAACTGATCCTTTAGGAAGGCCCTATTCCATTAGTATCTTTCTACCAATATTCGCATTGAGATACTTAGCTATCATAATGTCACTCCAATCCTTGTTCCCTTAAATTAGGTTCCACCCTATCTTTGCCATGAGGGATTTATTCATGAGATGTAATCTTATTAAGTTGAGGCCTCCCTGATATTAAGGAGTGCAAACCTTTTCCCATCCTACCAGCAAAGTCCTCTTCTTTTCTTCCACCCCCAACCATAGGAATTTATTTTATAACTGCTCAACTTCTCAGCCACAAATATCAAGATTTTGAATAGACTGAGGAAGTAGTTAGGGATGCCTTAAAGAGAAGCTTTGAGGAGCTAAAACTTTCCAAATTGACTCAATAGGGCTCCTTTCCAACCTACCATCTTTCTCTGCATCATTTCAATAATCATGTTATATTAATTCTATGTGACTTTAGTAATCATAATCAAAAGCCCAAGATAGGTGCTAGGTAACCTCTCACTAGAGCATCCCAAAGTTTTGATGATTTTCTACTAAAGGTCCTCCTAAGTGTTTAGGAAATAGATATGGATTTTCTCAAAATTGAAGCTTTGTCCAAAGGCCCCTTCATAGGTGTTAAGTAGGTTTTTCCATCTTCCCACTTCCACTACAGAAGTAGTTCTAAACAATATAGTGTCATCAATGAATTATTGAATAATTGATGGCTCAACTGTGGAAGTAGGCTTAATGCCTCTAAAATACCCCTGCATCAGTAATTTACCCACATTCCTACCCAAGAATTATGCCAATAAGATGAAGAGAAAGGGAAAAAGTGGGTCTCCCTATTTGAGGCCTCTTCTTGAGGGGAAATAGCCTTTGGGAGAGCCATTAACCAGAATAAAGAAACTAACTTTAGAAATACACTCCTTCACCAAGTTAATCACTCAGTCTTGAAAGCCAAATTTCCTGATTAATCTAATCATAAATTCCCAATTGACTCTATCATACACTTTAGATATATCTAATTTGAATATCATACCTACTTTTGGATATTGAATGAATTATTTCATGGGTGGTGATGGCCACATCTAGAAATTTCCTACCTAGAACAAATCCTTTCTAGCTAAGGGCAATGAGTTTGTCTAATAGTGGTTAAAGTCTAAATACCAAAATCTTAGTGAAGATTTTGTACACCATATTATAGAGGTCGATTGGTCTAAAGTCTGACATGGAGGAGGCATCCATCTTCGAGACTAGGGATATAAATGTATTATTCAACTACCACAAGAGTCTACTTTTTTGAAAAAAATCTTTGATCACATTCATGAAATCCTTCCCAATAACATCCTAGAATGTTTAAAACAAAGCTTAGGGGAACCCATCTAGGCTAGAATATTTGAAAGCTCCCATTAATAAGACAATAACCCTAACTTCCTCCTTCATAATTGGTTTAGTTAGTAGGCTATTATCCTCATCAAATAAAATGGTGTGAATAGCATCCAAAATAAACTCGTTATCTCCCTATGGGGTGTTGACCTATGGGGCTACCAAAAAGTTCACAAAGTAATTGGAGGCCAACTTCCCTATTTCCTCATCATCTTCTACCATATCCCCATTCTCATTCATGAGCTTACTTATGGAGTTTCTCTTTATGTGTCTTATTATGGACTGATGAAAGAAGGATGTGTTCCTATCCCCCTCTTTTAACCATTGAATCCTAGATTTTTGTTTCCAATAAACCTCCTCCTCCTCCTTTAAGGTTAAAACCAAATCTTTTGAGAGGGAGTTTTCTAAGGTCTGTAGTTCCTCTGACAAGTCCCCCTATTCCATCCTAGTTTGGACCTTCGATAGTTGTTATTTTATATTTCTCTTCCTAACTAGAACATTACCAAAAGTATATTTATTCCATCCCTTAACTTCATTCCTTACATTGGCCAATTTTTGGGCCAGTCTATACATAGCCATTCCCTAGATATAAATGTTCCACCATTCTACCAGGGAGCTTCTGAATTTTGGTTGGAGTGTCCACATCATTTCAAATTTGAATGGGAAGGGACCTTTAGGATTCCTTTCTTACCATTTTAATAATAGAGGGTTGTGGTCAGAACCTACTCTTAGAAGAGCAACTAGATGAACCAAGTTGGCTATAGCCCTGTTGGAAGATATTAAGAATCTATCAAGATTTATCTAAATAAGATTACTCCTTTGTCTTCTATTAGACTAGGTAAAATATTGACCCTCTAAATCTACATCCATTAGGCTAGTGTTGCCTAGAAAGTCCACTAAGTTTGCCATGCTGTTAGAGTGGTCTATCAGACCCCCCATTTTTTTAGATGGATAGAGTGGGGTATTCAGGTCCCCAACCAACATCCATTTAGTTCTCTCATAATTTTTTATATTTTTTGAGAGATTATCCTAGACTTATTTTTTCCCACTATGAGTATTTGGGGTGTAGACATTGAACAAATTCCACTTAATATAACTACACTAGAAGGAAATTTTAATATAATACATGGAATAGGGTATCACCCTCCTTTGAAATTTCTAGTTTCATAATGTGGCAATACCTCTCAAAGCTCCTTGAGATCCACTAATAGCATAGTTGGAATTAGGCCAAATGTTTCTCACCACCAGCTTGAAGTTCTCCTTAGACATCTTGACTTGTTGAAGTAACAAAATATCTACTTTATTGTCTAAAATGCAAATTTTAGGAAGCAATAGCTTGTGAGGGCTATTCAACCCTCTAATATTCTAAGAAACTATCTTGATTTTTTAGTCTTCCTAGAGGGGACCACTAAGGTGGTGTATTTACCCCTAAGAATCTATTTTTCCATCTCTCTCTACCTTATTTGCATGAGTGAAGGTCTACCCCTACTGTTGTCCCCCCACATCTACTATCTTTCTACTATTACCCTTGCCTTTTTTCTTCATAGTGGACCAATTCTCTAATTCCTCTACATTCTTATTGGTTCTTGCACTTGGAGATAGGGAGGAACCTTTTTGAAAAGAGCTTGCCTCCAAATTAAAACCTCCCATTTTTACTTCTAGGCTATGTGTATCTAGTGTAATTTTCAATAGAGACATCCCAGTCAAAGGAGTTCTAAAAGACTAGACTAGCTCACCTTTCTCCCTTTCTTCATGTTCACTACTCAAGTCTTTTGACTATTTTCTAAGGTTTCCCTTAGACTCCTATTCACTTGGGTCTTGGTATTTCCCACTAAAAACTAACCCCTAGTCTTCCCCTATAGGAATATCCACTTCCTCTTTAGGGGGGTCCAAGGGGTTTCCTTTCTCTTTATTAACTACCTCCAAATTCTTTCCCAAAGAAATAGGGGGGAAGTGATGAGATTTAGGATGTCTCCCTTAAATGGGTAGTCATACATGGTCTCAAATGGATCAACCTACACCTCCTTCTAAGGTTGAATACATTTAGGATCCCTACATTAGATAAATACTTGTCCCAATTTCATGTAGTTTTAATAGAAAACTCTAGAGTTCTCATACTAAATTTTCTATTTCCACTTCCCATATTTAGATTCTAGTATAATTGAGGTGGGAAGAGTTTTAATGATATCCACATAAACATAGAATCAAGAAAATATTAACCTTGTATTTGACTTAGTGACTTTTTCAATAGTCACATAATTTATAAAGGAATTTCCAATCCAAGCAAAAATTTCCTCATCCCAAAATTTGAGCAGGAGACCTAGGCGTCTGACCCAGACTGGTGTCAACTAGTTGAGGTCCACATTGGAGTTGAAGCTAGGCTTCCATTTACATAGAGAGAGAGAGTGCTTCCCATAGATCCAAGGGATTCCAGTTAGGATCAATAGTATATCCTCATGAGAAGTAAATTTGAACAAGAACAAACCACCTACCATAGTGCTAGTAAAGACACTCCCTTTCAAAGCCCACTTGTTTGTCACCCACTTTCTCACCAACTCCATATTGGGTCTGAATGCAAAGAACTTTCCACTAACATATTTTCCATGGATGAGACAACCCTAAAGATGATTTGGTTTGGAATTTTGAGAGCCTTGGCACCCTCACACTCAAAAATGATCAGAGCACTTAATGGATGGAAACCTCTACTCAATAGGTGAAAATCTCCACTTAGAGTAGCACCCATCATGACTTATTTCCAACACTTCTATCCAAGAGTCACAGCTGGAGTCATGTGATCAACATAGAGGCTCTTGTCAGGAGTGTATTCCCTGAAAGTATGGGGAGGGGATTGGGTCATGGGGTCCCCCCTGAGTTGTCACCTTCCATTCTAGTTCGCACCCAGAGACCAATTTAAATTTGAATACAGACACAAATGTACTTTTTTATTCCTCTAACATTTACTTCAATAATTTTCTCCTTTATATTGTTTCCTTTTCTAATTGTGCCTTTTTAAATTATTCTTTATGTTCATTTTGTACTTGTTTGCTAGGAGATGTAGCTTAAATTTTAGAAGGCATGCTTGAATACGATGGTGGTTTGATGGATATATCTAATGTAGGATAACTATTATCAATAATAATTTATATTTTACTCTTCAAGGCCCAAAATTTATGTGTGATGTTAATGCATTCTAATATAGGCAATATTTTGATTTCCTTAAAGGATGCATAAGATAAAATGTGATCAACTTATTTTGAGTCATATTATTTAAAGTTTTAATTGGTGTCTTATTGACCTTATGAAACCTATTTGGACCCTTAATTTTAGATTTATTTTATTTATAAACTAATATTTGAGATGAAATCTTTGTAGGCACATCATTCCTAAATTAAGAGGTAGAAATGCAACGAACACTAGCATGTTCAAATTTGTGGTTATGTGAAATCTTATCCTCAAGTGATGTAATCCTTATATATATTTTATTTTGAAACATATACATCAAGTCCCTCATAATAAATATCTAATGTATAATGGTTTCACAAGCACAAACCTTAGGCATTTTTTATTGAATATGCATTTAAAAGCCATTAAGAGGATGTGTAGGAGGTGGAGGGGGATGAAGAGGAACATTATGATGACCTACAATTTGTACCACAAGATGTTTCACCTTAATTCTCGGGATATTTACAACATGTACCTTCATAATATATGGATAATAACCATCACAACCTCAAGGAGGGATGGAAAAAGTCACACATGAGAGTACTAGGGACTCCACATTTATAAAAGATGTATCATCATTCATTGCAACCATAATGTTATTGTACCTTAATTTTGCCCATTTAATTACATTATTATGAAATATATTTTATATTTCAAGCCATCAATAGGTAATTATAATAGTCATGACTTGAATTAGAAAATATTCACTATGAATATCCTCTATAACCTTCATACAATTAAAAAATAAATAATTGATCACTTGAAAAAAATAATGAATTTTCAAAAATAAAAAGAGGTTTTTGATAAAAATTAAAAAAAATAGATGAAACCCATACATTATTTTGAAAATAGGTACACCTTTCACCCTCTAGATGGAATTTACTAAAAATAGTAAATTTTGAATTCCATAAAATCTATAAATATTTGTGATGAAAAAAAAAGGTAATTTATGAACTGAATACGAATTTTATATATATGAGCCAAACAAGGAAACCCCTTATAGAGGAAGCCCTAATAAGATTATAAACATGAAATCTTAGGTCAAAAGGGGAAAAACATCAAATTTTCACCTATGCAAATGGAAAAAATATATATAGATCAGGTTTAAAATTGAAACCCTCTAGCATAAATCTAAAAACTTTATAAAGAAGGAAGAAACCCTAAGGAAACCTAGGGTTTTATGTGCTCACTATGTAAACAAGTTCACTTATATATTTTATTAATTTTAGGACTTATATGACCTTAATATGCATAAAAATATGGAATAAATAATTTTTTTAAAGATATAAAGTTATTAAACAAATTAAATTACAATTAGGTAAATCTAGTAACTTACTATTCTAGTAAACACCAGAGACATGATGTACTTCACTTGTTTTAGGTTTATGTAGGTCTATAGAGGGATACACACATCAACAACAATTTGAAAGTAACTTGTGAATGATCATATCTAGAAACAAATATTGTGTAAATACTTAAATAATTTCATGCTCCTAAGACACCTATGTAGTGTAACCATGTTTGATGTATTGTAGAATTATCCGCTATTTTTTATTGATATATGACTATGTTTCCTAGTGTGCCCATTTTGATGAGTATGCCTATATAATATGACGTCTCTAAATTTGCATGAATATATTTGTTTAGATTGTCTTTACTTCAACTCTAGTTGTGCACTATAATAAAATTGTAAACTATAACAAAACGGTGAAATGGAAGGGTTTAGCTAACCTTATCCACCGCACTTGATTAAGTGTTTCCTACATATCTATTGATATTTTTGAGCCAAAAAAAATCAAAACATCTTGTACCCTAAGGGAGACCCATTAATTTTTTGGTAAAAATATATAAAGTGACTAAGGAAACCATTTTTCAATACCTAGTAGAAACCAAAGATTTGGGTGTAATTTGAAACTTACAAAGTTACAAATTACACCCAAACCTTTGCTTTCTAATTTTCACATACCTAGTGGAAACTAGAGGTTCGATTACAATTTGTAACTTTGTAAAGTATAAAAATTCACCCTAACCTCCAATTTCTACTCACCCAATGCCCAATATAAACTAGAACTTTGGTTAAACTTTACAACTTTATGAGTTGCAAATTGCAAGCATAACCCTGCCTTCCACCATTCACCACACCTATAGAAACTAGAACTTTGATTTCATATTGTAACTTGTAAAGTTTCAAGTTGTAATACAAGTTCCACTTTCCACCATTTACCATACCTATAGAAATTGTAACTCTAGTTTCACTTTGTAACTTGCAAAGTTGCAAAGTGCAACTCAAGTTTTCCACCCTTCTTCCCTACCCACAAGAACCAAAACCCCAGTTTCACTTTTCAACTTGAAAATTTGTAAAGTGAAACTTAATTTCTTCTTTCCTACTTTCATATCATTAGGTTACTAAGCAAAAATTAGAGATCCAAATGTAAATAACAAATTCACAAATTTATAAAAGTGCACGATGATTCTAAAATCTCACTCCCTACCATGTACCCAACCACCACCCTATTTGGCATTAATTATAGGGTTTATTAATAAAACTAGGGTTTTGGTCATTTATTCAACATCATGAAATTAGAATTATAGCTTTAAAAGAATCCTTTGAATGCTAAGAAAAATGCATCATTGATGCCAAGTAATACCACGTCTACCATTGCCATCCCCTGCACACATAAGATGGTATTCTTCCATTTTCCTCATATTGCTATCTTTCTTATCATTAAAGCATACATTTCCATAGAATTCACATGTATTTAGCTGTGAATTTAGGGTTTTTTACATTTTACCTTCTATTTGCATTCCTTAAAGTTTTTCCTACTAAAATCTTGTTAAAAATATCATCCAATCATTTATCCTTCACAATTAAAATCTAGGGTTCATAAAATTGTTAATTACAAAATATTCTCATAAGATTATCTACATAGATCTTGGAAAAAACCCCAATTGAAAAACAACTCCAAAACTCACAAAAATATCCATTGCATTAACAACTCCAAATCCCCATTGGAGATCTGACTTGCTTTTGAAAACCTAAACTCCACCAAAACTTTCATCAAAATTTACAAGTGAAAATTTAAAGTGTAAATCCTACTAGAATTTTTAGTTAAAATTACACAATATGTCTCCACAAAACTTGTTACCTGTAATTGCAATCCCAAAACCCACCAACTCTGTAGTTGGTTTTCCCATACCAATTTTCCCAAAACATATGTATGGAAAGGAAATGAAGTTCAAGTCAAAAGGATATAAGGTCCCATTCAACATAGAATCCAACACAAATGAGATCACTGACATAGATCTAGGTCATACAAATCTAGTTGATTTTTGAAACATAGTAAATGTTGAATTCAAGAATGATTGGAATCAAAGTATCTATGATAGTGGGTTACCCAAGGGATCAACCTTCCCACTATTAGTTTAGATCCCTAAGCTTGTGCCCACAATGGTAAATCACTATGATGTTGAGAAAAGGGAGGTGGTGAATGATAAATGAGAATGGATTCTAAACCTTGACCTTGATTTCATAGACACCATGTTCCTAATTCTAAAATACAAGAGCTATCTTGATATAATCCTTAACTCTTCTAAGAAGTTATACCAAGATAATAATACTAGATGTCTACGAGTTTTAAATAAGCAATGGCTAAAAACATCTAAACACATATCTATAAGACCATCTAAAACCTTGGAAAGAATAGAATTCAAAGATAAAGTAGGTGATATTATCATACTCTTTCATAGAGTTACAGGGAACCCAAATGCTAAGAATTACTAGGATTAGATGTACCACTATATTTGGGTGATCCACCAAAATAAATAGTATATCCACTAGGCCTAATTGATTTTTAAATCTATCCAAAAATAATTGATGGAAGTCAAAACTACAGTCAAGTTTTACATGACCTTATACTTGGTCTACATATTAGCAAAGGGGAGGGCATTTCCAAGATTGAATATAGTGCCTGACCAGGTCTATTTGATTTTTAACTACTATCCTAACCTCACCCTTGAGGCTATGAAAAAACATTTTAAAAGGGTCAATTATGCTTTCATATATTGCATCATAATTATGTTTGACAAGGAGCTAAAAAGGAGAAGATTTTCTAATGCTTTAACATCTAAAATCACAAACTAGGGATCATATTTCATTTAGTTCCCAACATATATATACATTAGAGTGGGAGGTTTCAATGGTTGCCCCTACACCCTTCCAAGGTATGTAAGTGACAAATGGGACCTAATGGAACTTGTGAGGTAGTTTACATAAACCCACAAGTTATTTTCAAACAAACATAAGTCAAAGATCCACTTCCCTATCAATATAGAGAGGTATACTTTCCCTTCCCTATTAAAAGCCAAATGTGTAGATGCCAAGATGACTCAAATGACCTTAATAGCTCTTGATGTAAGGTCATTTTATGATGTGACTGGCCATATTACTAGTATAATAGGTATCACCACATATTCACACATTCCTTTTTATGAAGATTATTAGAAATACATGCAAGATGAAGAGGAAGTGAGATTGATAGATTATTCTAAGATGACCCTAGAACAAATCAAAACTTACAACTTGGTACTGGTCCCTGAGAACTAAAAATATGATGAATCTTTATTTTGTAGGGTATAGTATGATAATAAGATCTATCTCCAACCTCTTCCACTAGTCAGGTGGTCTATACTTAAATCCTTCTCATTGATGGATAGGACCATCGAGGTAATAAATAGAACAATCAATTGGTTAAGGAGTAAAGGGGTCAAGATTACCAAGGAGATCTTGAGTATCAATTATAATTTGGGATAAGTGAAGGATAAGGGTGTGGAAACAATATCTAAGGGTTCCGAAAGTGGAACCTAAGTAGATCATGAAAATAGGCCATTTGTATCACACAAGCAAAAGCAAAAGCAAAAGCAAAAGCAAAAGGCTAAAAGAGGCCCTTCCAGTAGTCAAGAGATAACAACACAACAAATGGATCAACCAATGTCAAATTATATAGAGGACATAACTACTGATCAACCAACATAAATAGTTTCCCCTCCTATCTCTATTATTCAACCAATTATAGTACCCATCCTCCTATTGTAACTACCCAATTAGCTCAACTAACTACCCATCCTATTTTCACTAGTCTATTAATGCAAGTGATTACACTTTCACCCAATCCTCATATATAATTAATTTCCTTATCAAAAATCTAATCATCACACATGGACACTCAAACTCCACATTGACCTCCATCTTTCATAATCACTTCCACCTCATCCCCCATATCCACTACTACTCTATTAATCACTAATACCACCTAGTAGTACATGTCTATAGACTCAGTCATTCTGACTATAATCCCACTAGCCATTCTAACTACTAGGGTAGTTATTACTTCATTTTCATCTCTCATCACACTCCTTATTTCATCAACTCTGAGTGTTCTTACCACATTTATTGATTCCTTTGTTGCCTTGGATTCCACACTCCCACAAATTCCCCTATTTCAACTACCTATGCCTACCCCTCCACTCATATCACTCTTAGCTCCCACACCCCTGGTAAGCACATCAATACCCATTTTTCCACTCCGTCAGTAACCCAATTCCCCACCAAGGAGGTGGAGATGGAAGGACCTAGTGATACAAATGTGGCTATTCAACCCACAAATGGGAAAGAGATAACAAAATCATCAACTGAGGATTGAATGTCAACATCAATGATAGATATAACACTTGTCCTAATAACCACCAATGTAGTAACTTCATCAACTATAGATTCATAGATGATAGTGATAGATTCATAGGCTACCACCCCAAAATGGCTAACACAATCAATAATAAAGAAGCAAAAATAAATGGTATCTCTCATCACACTGAACTTTAGTCTATTGGAGGCATCCAAAATATCATATGATTTAGTAGGGGAGAGATACATGGAAATAGTAGTCCCCTTACTAGACAAACAAAAGGAAGATCTAGTGGTGGATGATTATCAAATATCAAAAGTGCACTTGGGTTGTTCGATAAGAGAAGGACCGAATCATGATGTATATTCAAGCATTATATCTCTTTTTGAAAATATGGATAGTGACAAATTCACAAAATATGAACTAAAGAATAAATTTGAGTAGTTGACAACTTCCTTAAATAAATTCATTGAGCCAGTATCCCAACCAACACAATCTCTTGCTCAATTCCTCGATAAAGAAATATTTGAAGCAGTGATAAATATTAGTAGTATGGGGAGGGATATAAAAAATTTGGTAGATGAACTCATCACACAAGGAGACATAGTGATAGAGATAATAATGGATTATTACAAGACTCTGAGGATGATCATGCATATCTGAAAGTAGAAACAAGCAAGTATGAGGAAGATATTGAAAGGTTGAACCTATTCTTCCAAAAAATTTAGGTTATTAAATTGATTGAGATTGAATCCCTCATATTATAGAAGATATTAAAGAGTTATATAGAGCATGAAGCATTGGATAGGGCAGTCCATTTCAGAATTACGATACTCACTAAGAGTATTAATAAGGCCAAGGTTGCATATGACAAGGCCATGGATACAATATATGACATTGAATATTTACTCAATAAATTATCATGTGATGAAATATATCTTCAAGATAAAATAATTTCAATTTAAGATGTTTAGGACAAATTAAAAAGAGTCGTCAAGAGAGAGTCAACATAGGATACAATGTTCAACTTGATTTCCATTCACTGATTCATTAGGTATCATAATACACTGGATCAAATGGGGAAAGACACTCAAGTATGGATACATCTATGGAACTACCTAAAGTGATAGTAGAATGTGAGATAAGAAATATTGACAACCTTGGTCCTGATGAAGATCACCTTCAAGATATCGTTAGAAGCTTTGATGCTTACATTGTAAAAATACAAGCAAAGAAGGACAAGGAATCTTCATAGGTCATGGTTATGGACTAATTATTTCAATTAATTTTAAAAATACATTTTATAATTTACATTTCTTTATTGTAAGAGACATTGTAAAACTACAATTTGAAAATTTCAACTATCATTTTGGCATCTCTTTTTGAGAAAGATCCACTTGTAATTTTCAAGTATCTTTTTGATAGGCTTTACGCTGTAAAAGTGAAAATTGTAATTTACACTTTTCCTTTCAAAAATTTTTGAGCTGATTTAATTTAAAAAAATAATGTTTTAATTTACACTTCCCTTTTTTTCAATTTGAATGACTTAAAAGGTTGTAAAAGTCTCAACTAAAAAATACAAATTAGGTTTTGCAAGTTATAACCTAAAATATCTAAAATCATTCAACTTTACCAAGTAATAGTTAATTTTGGTGCCTCATTCCTTGAAATGGATAAAAATAATAGAACTCAAGGAAGAGGATGCCATTTGCATGAATATTCTAATAGATTTATCCACTCCTCCAATGCTTGTTGAAGTGCCTAGTAGTTGCATGTTTCTTTTCAAATCATCTATTCCACCAAGGACACCATTCCATACTGAAAAGGATGCCATTTGTATGAAGTTCTTTTATTTTATTTCTCTTTATTTGGGAATAAGGTTTTATTAACTTCCTCTCTTTAAAGAGAGTGTTTTTTTATAAATATGGATACCCAACTTAGCCCATTTATCTTTTTGTTGTTGGCAAAATTATTTTGCATTTTGAAGAATTGATCTATATGTTGTAACCTGGAGAATGATAATAGATTGAAGTTTTTCCTTCCTTATCTATGTTATATTTTATATATGAATGGATTTTTATTATATTTTTGAATGCTATAAATCTTATTTCAATCATATAGATTCATCTATGGTATTCATTTTGCCCTTTTGAAAACTTGTTGAGGGAAAATAAAGAATTTTGTTCCTTATATGATAAATACCCAATATTACCTTGGTTTCATACTTGTATAAGTTTTTACTTGAATATATTTTAGTATATTTATTATTCTAGTGTGTTCATACAAAGCAAGCATTGATTTACATTATAATCACTTGGTGTAATCACCATTTCCCAGTTTTAAAAATTTCATTCTTAAACTCTTTTCCTCACAAGTCAAACCCTAGTTAGGATCAAGATCACTAAGAAGTAGCATTTTAACATGAACTAGTAATATATTAGTTTCACTAAGCTTAGTGAAATGAATCCATCCTTCTTTAGAGGTTTACCTAACTCACCAAGGTCCCACAACTTGGACCTGATCCTATTGTATCATTAGATTTCCCACAGTGTGAAACTCATACTATACAAAACACTACCACGCAAATATGGGTGAAAAATCTAAGTGATAAAATTATCCAATAATCCAAAGAGGAAATTTAACCCACATGTAATTATCCCACCTAGTAAGGTGGGTGTAATCTTTTGTAAAAACCAGTATGTTGTGTAACCCTGTGTGTGGATTTCAACACTTAAAAACCTATGACTTGAACTTTAAAATGGTATTCAAACTTAGCTTATAGATTTTGTTTTTAAGGGGTAAATTATAGTAATAGCTTGATATATGCTAGATAAGTACAAGCTAGATGTTATATTTATAAATAAGATCTAGATAGATAAATGCCAAGGCTTGATTCAATTATATAGTTGACTCTTTGGGTAATTACCTCTAAGTTGACACACAATATTTGGTTTAACCCATATGAGAACTTTTAATTTTGTAAAATGGTGCATGGAGAAGTCTACAGGAGTGAACTTGTCTCCAAGGTGTAGACCTATCTAAAAAATAGGTTCAAAGAGCTGGTGCTAGGAGAGAGTTTGAGAATGATATTAAGATGTTTGGATAGAGACTAGGAATATCTTGTGTAAAAATAGAATGATAACTAAGATTCATGTATGTGCTTTTCAGTCAAGTAGGTTAAGGTTTGGTCAAATTACAAAATTTTTAAGTGTCTAATATTTTTTTATCAAAATTGGGGATTTAAGGATGTGTTAATTCTAATTATGGAAAATGTTGACTAAATCATACTAATAAGATATACAATAAATCACATAAATTAATCTAGGACTTACTATTTTGAAAATATGCTAAAAGGGGAAAACATCAAATAAGAATGACTTATCTAGAAATTAGGCATTGAGGAATATGATTGTGACTATGAAACTAATTGTATGGCTATTTTAGGTCATTGTGAATAAGGAAAAGGGATTCACATATACTTGGGATAAGGTCATGTTATTTGGGTGAGTCTAACCTATGCTAGAATATGTAAGGTTCATTGACATCTTTTAGGGTTTTTATCTTGTATGTGAAATTTGACAAGTGTGACTTCCCTATAGGTCATGTGTGTGTGATTGAATTTAATTTATTCCTTGTGGAAGCCTTTGTGTGCCTTATTTTTTCTTTGGGACCCTAGATCTATAGACATTGAAGAATAAATAGAATAAAGGGGAAAAAAGGGTTAGTGGTTGAAGTTGTGCTTGACCTCAACACCCCTTATGTTGAGCATTTAATACATGCTAATAATTTGAAGAGGGATCAAATTCTATGTAGTTATCCCATACTACGATGGTGTATGTGAAATATTGGTGTAATATTAGATTCCTGTGAAATTCTAGTGTATGAATTCTAATTGATTATTCAGGGGGAAAACTAATTTAAAAAGGGTGAATCAACTATTGTTGATACAATAAGATTCATTTCCAGTGAAAAACTAGTGAAAAATAGGTGAAAATAGGTGTAAATAACTTGATTTGAATCTAGTGTAAACAACATAGAGAATGACATAGATTGTCATTCCTTCCATGAAAACTAGTGAAAACTAAAAAATAAAGTGATCATGTATCACACATAAACCCTCAATCTGATATTTGAGTATATTGATACTAATAACTGAGTAAAATTAATTAATTTTATGAGTAAATTTATGTAATATTTTAGAACATGTTGTGCATGATGCCTCTAATTATAAAAAAACCTTTCATGATAACTTGTGCATAAATATTAAAACTATTTATGAATACCTATTGAAAATTATTCTATAACCTAGGTAAAACTCTAAGAGTTTTTAAAAATGTTTTTCTTAGCTACTAGGACAATAGTGTACTATTTTGGATAAACCTGACTTACATTGTTGTCAAAATGGAGTGCTAGTATCTAAATCTAATTTTTAGGTGAAAATTGTGCATGCCCCAATCCTCATTGGAAGGAGAGTGATTAAGAACTCAAGATGTGATTGGATCCATCATCGCATACTTAAGGTAGTAGAGTAACTTGTAATCCATAACAATAGATAATTTTGGTGTAAAAAGGGTGTAAAAAAGATGAATCAACTATTGTAAATGAAATGAGATTAATTTTTGGTGAAAAACTAGTGAAAATTGATGCAAATAGTTTGATCTGAATCTATTGTTTACAATATAGAGAATGACATAAATTGTCATTTATTATACAAAAAATAGCGTAAAAATAAGTAATAAAGTGATCATGTGTCATGCACATGCCCCTAATCTAATATATGAATATATTGATTCTGTTAACTGATTAAAATTAACTAAATTTATGATTAAAATTGTATAATATTTTGGAATACATATCGCACATGATGTCCCCAATTTTGAGATTTTTTTTTGCATAAATGGTGTATAAATATGAAAAAAAGATTCTGAATACCTTCAAAAAACTATTTTGTATCCTAGGTTAAATTTTAAGAATTTTGAAAAATATTATTTATAGTTGTTGGGATGACAATGCATTGTTCTAGATAAACCTGACTGCAATTACTATCCAAATGGAGTGTTATTGTTTGAATCTATTTTATGGGTGAAAACTATATGAACTATGATTGATTGAGCAAATATTTTATTTTCTTATCTGTGCAGTTAACCATTTCAATTTAATATCTAATATAAGCCACTGTGTATGCCCCCTCTTTTGAGGTGAGTTATGAAGCCTGCATAAAAAATAACTCAAAATAAAAATTTATGTGAATGATGTATATTTAAATATGGATTAATAATGATAACATTGGATATCATGGAATCATATTGGTAATCTAAGCAAACTAGTATGTATTATATATGTTTAGCCTAGCATACATAGTGTTATATCTAGATAGATGTTAGTAATGAGGTACACAGTGAATAATGATCATATGTTGAGTTATTAAAACTTAATATAACTTATCGAGGAGAGATGTGTGCTATCCATCATGGCTTCATAAAATTGAGAAGATGCATGATATTTATCATGACATCACAAGAGAAGCAAACAAGACTCATGACCATGATGCAGACTTAAGGAGCACACAAAACAACCAAAAAGGCTAAGGGGAAACATACAAAGGACATGTTCAAATGTCACTCTCATGCATAGGATCATATAATAAGGCTTAGAGTTTCAAACAAGGACATGTTTAAATATTTGTAATCCCAAGAAATCAATACACATAAAGCATGAAGCAAAGAAATTAAACATGATAAACATGCATGAATAAATTAAATTGATCTACATAAATAACTTATAACAGTATTATATTCAACTATCCAAGTATCTAGTGAGATAATAATGTTAATGTAAATGAGCCAATAATGATAAATTTTGTGTAATGTATTGAACTAAAGTATGAACAATAGGGATAGTAAAAAAATGATTAAATCTTTGCAAAATATGTCTCTAGTGAACTTTCTAAGATGTTAAAAAGTTGTAAAAGGCCTATGACTAGTTTTAATCTAAAACAATAGAGCCTCTATTCAATAGGACAAGTCCATTATAATCAGACAAGAGCATAGTACATGAGTATTTAGGTTAGATCAGTTTTATCTATGTATATTTTTAGGGTCTAAGATAATGTCACCACCTACAATTGCATCTAGAAATGACAGCCTATTTTGTATGAAACTCACTCAAGTATACTTATAAAACACATTTGATATAAAAATAGATAGAGAGAAGTACTACATATACTAAATCAAAAATCAACTGATGTAAATAAATTACGCATATCATATATAAAACCTATTTTTTTAGAATATTCTATTTTTTTATATTATTTAATATATGAAAAATATTTTGAGCATCTAACAACATATCCACTCCCATAAATCATCATCATTGTTAGTCATACCACTCATGCATTACAACTTTAGCCTTATCTTTTACATTATTCTAAATCTGATGCATTCGGATAGCACATTGCTCAGTTGTGTAGGAAGATTCATAGGCTATTTGCAGGGAAAATTTTAGTGTCTTATAAAAAAAACCTCAGAGGTTTCTAGGTGAATCAATTTTAAAAATGGTGGAAAATTAGTTTGGAGCATGTTTAATTATGTAGGTGAATTAAGTGATGGAATAGATAAAATCAAGGTTTTTTTCATTAAAAAAATCCCTAAACATAAATATGATTACATATTTGGATTCCTCTTAAAAATGTATGCTCTTGAAAATTTATGCAATTTCAAAAAATCATCACAATCATGTTTGTATGTAAAATTTGTGGCCTTGGGAAGCTAGGGAGTTGAGAATGTACATGTAGTTGATTGAATACATAATGTAGCTGGAAAATTTCATAATACTATCATCCAACAACTTATTTAGTTATCCAACTATATTTGGTCATTTGTATGTACATTCTCAACTCCCCAACTTTCTAAGGCCTTAAATTTTGAATATAGACTTGGTTTGTAATTTTTTTTTAAATTACATAAATTTTTGAGAGGAATCCAAGATGAAATAATATTTAGGTTTATGGAAGTTTTTAATGTCATTTTTCCTTTACCCCATAACCTATTTGTTTTATATTTTTAATGCACACATTAATTTCCCAAATTATACCGATGATTCAAAAACACAAACAAATTACTTATAACCATGTAGCTTCTTAAAACTAATTATTTTATGATGTGATTGATGCTAAAAAAGTGTTTCAGTACCGATTATTCCCACTAGGTCATATTCACCATGCCAAAAAAGTAAACCAATGAAACCACATGAACATTATAGATCCTTCCTATTCTGATCATTGATAGTGAAATGTTGACACCTGATAATAGAATACTAACCCTAACAGTAGAATGTTAACACCCAAAAGCAAATCCCAAATGCTCGATATAAAAAGGTTGATGCCTAATAATAAAATTTAGATGCTTAATAGTGAAATTCTATAATTTGACAACAGATACATAGTGGTGAATGCCACCAAATTGGCTTTCTTAGTACCAGTGACATACATTTATTAGAGAAAATTTATTTTAAAAATTAGTCGAGTCGACCCTTAAATTTAAATTCTACCTTAAAATTTTGGTGATCCCATGCAATAAAATCACCAAATTCTAACTTAAAAAAATAGAATATTCATGAATTAATGAAGGTTTGCCACTAAAAAAAACCTAGCTATTTGTGAAAAAATCAAATTATACCTATGCTTAGGATTTCTAAATCTATTATTGTCATGAATACCATCATGAAGAATATTAATTTTACTATCCTAAAATTTGAAAGTAAGACAATGTTGTAACTTATCAATTTTAGATTATGTTTCTTGTAACCATTGTTGACCCAATATAGCATTTAATCATTTTCTTATTTGCATGAAAAAAACAATGTGTCCACAACCTTGGGACCACATGCAACTAGTATTGTAATATGTCCTATTGAATCTTAATAAAAAATAGTTTTATGTAATTCATCTTGATCATGACTAGTGTGTTAAATAAATTTAAGTGTACATACATTTGGATTTATGTCCTCATCGATTATCATTTTATCAATATTCATCTTCAATGAAAACCTGAATATTCAAAGGGTTATTTCTTAGATGCTTGTAGTTTTTGTGTAATTTAGCCTTATATTGAACCTAAGTGGGTGGTAGTATGGGTTTTATAATTTTGATAAGCCTTTATGATTATATTTCTAAAGTTTGTCTTTTGTAATGCTAAACAAGTATTAGTAGCATGACATTTTATTCTATGAAAATGACAAAAGGGTTTTCCCTCTTGATTAGATAATATTTTAGTAAATCTACACCTTTTGTTGGAAAAATAATTAATTACATCTCAAATAACATAACATGTAGTTGATCTTGTGAACTATTAGCTTGTATTCTAATAATTGATTCTATATCCATGATCTCAACATTATTTATCGAGTCTACAAATGGTCACCTATTAATACATGTAATGCATTGGTCTATGTAATGTGCTTCATGTTCTCTAGTAATGTTATATTTGATAAATATGGTAGTCTATGGCACATTCGATAAAGTAACAGTCTGTGCAGTATTTATATTGCAATAAGTATTATTTCCTTTATCAATATTTGAAATCATTATTCTTCCTTTATTTATGTTCTTGTGAAATATTTGAAATAATAGATAGATTCAATCATTATGATAATGATTAGTATAAAAATTAGAAAATTAGTACCCTAAAACCCTAATAGGAATGCTAAAAGGGAAAAAATGAGACCCTAGGGAAAATTAGGGTTTATAATATATTCACCAGTAGATAGGTTCACCAATTTATTATATCAAAATTGGGGAATTAAGGAAGTGTTAATTCTAATTATGACAAACTACTAAGTAAATAATAATGTTAAGATAGATAATAAATCATACAAATAAATATAAAACTTACTATTTTTGGAAATTTTTTGAAGGGGAAAGTATCAAAGAGGAATTACTTAGATGGAAATCAGACATGCAAGATCATGATTTTTACTATGAAGTTGATTATACGATTATGTGAGTTTGATGTGAATTAGGAACATGGATTCACATTTTTTTGGGTTAAGGCCTCACTATTTGGATGAGGATGGCATGTGTTGGTATCTATAGGACATGCCAACATATGGTAGGGTTTGATCCCTCGGTGTTTAATTTGATAAGTGCACCTTCACTTATAGGTCATGTGTGTGTGTGAAGGGTCATTTGATTTATTATGGAGGTCATGTGTGTGTGTGTGAAGTGTCATTTGATTTATTTTGGAAGTCATTATGTGCCTTATTTTTCACTTAGAACCCTAGCTCAATAGACAATTAGGAATAAACAAAATAAATGGGTTGGTGGTTGAATTTATGCTTGAACTCAACAGCCCATGTGTTGTCTACTAACTACATACCAATACTTTAAAGAAGGATCAAACTCCATGCAATTCTCTCATTCTAAGGTGGTGTGTGTGAAATATTTGTGCAATGATATATATTGGTGTAATCCTAGGGTAATTATGTGATTAAACAATGGCTTGTTACCTTGTAAGTGTATTTAGACTTAGCTCAGAGCTACTTGGGTTTTGTGGACTCATAATTTGGAAGAATTTTGGCTTTCTTCTCATTTTTCAATTAGATATTCTAGTGATTTTCAATCATGGGTGCCTCTAGTGAGAAAATGGTTATAAAATGTATCTTTATAGTGGTGTCTTATGAATTTACTTGAATATGAATTTTAAAATGTACAGGATGACCCATTAGGAAAATTTTTATTTGATCAATCAGTTTTTGTTAGGCATGAGGTTGAAACTCACAGATTTAGATACTACCAGTAAGTGGGATAGTCTTGAAGGAGTGGCTTTGTCTAAGGAGTAGAGACAACTAAATTAGAAGTATGAATTAGTATAACAATGAGATTATGATACTTAGAATGAATAATATGATTATTTAGTATCTTAATTGCTCAAGGGTATAAATTCATCTACATATAAATAGAGGATAAGTGCTCATAAAATAATGGTCACCAGTGCATTATTTTAGCATTAAATGTTAATTCTATGCCTACAAATACCAAATATGAGTGTATAAAATTAGATAGTATACTTTATTAAATAATTATTACTTTATTTATATCTTTTATATTATTTTTATTTTTAACTCTTTTTTACCAACTAGTGTCATTTTTACCTTTTCATAGATTGTGGTTACCGCTTATGGAATTTTAGTCTTTGTACATTTTTTCATCACATTTAGTTTATATATCTATTGATTTAATGTTTAATGAAACCCTATATATAATAATATCCTTCACCCTCTATATTATCATATATTTTATATGCAAATTCCCATTATAAACCCATTAACATAGAGGATTCATTAAGGGGGTGGTAGAAAACCACTTGTGTGCATCTTAGGGTTTTTTTAATTAGATGAAATTAAGATCTATATAATGAGGTGTATTTAGGAATTAGGGGGTTTTAAAATAATATTATAATTGATAGGTACTAAGGGGTTGAGGCCCAAGGGTAGGCATAGGTAGGGGTATATGTCACATATAATGCTAGGAGTCTACCACATTTTTGCAAGTATATCTAAACCTATGTCTCATCTTTCCCAAATTCCACCTCCTCTATTTTATCATAAGATATGAGTTGTGGTTGATATTGATATGATGAACATACATGTGAGATTATTAAAAAATATTATAGGAAGATGGTGAGACAATAATTAGGTGGACTATAAGGGAAAGTGTGGAGAAGAGCTATATTTGGTAGAAAACCTTGTGCAAATCCTACATCAATATTCCCCATTACATAATATTTGGCTTGACATAATGTTTTGAGTTTCAAAGGACCACCAGTGTTTCATAAATTCCATTAACACTAAGGTTTCATAAATCCATAAATATTTATTATTGATGGATCTACACAAAGTAAAATATTTGTAACATGAAAAGATCATTGAGGGCATATTCCAACATTTTTTCCTCAAGTCATTTCAATGGATTTCTATTTGAGATTTGATTATCCATCTAGCCATAATTATGTCCATACTTGTAATGATGTATTCCTCATGTCTTGATATTTATCTTATGTATTACCATCAAAAAGTGTTTGTTTATATACATAAAAACTTACCTTCACCTATTTTGGACCCCTTTCCTCCACCTATTCTCTCTCATTTCTTGCACAACCATAGTATATTATGCCTAAGCCACATTTGGGTGTTTTTTGGTTAATACTAAATATTAGTAAGTTTGTTAATGTTCGCTATTAGATAATATTCATTATGATGTCTACTAGTCTCTTATGTGATTATTACTAGAATCTTGTTCACTAATCCTAGCTAGAAAATAATAATTTGTGGTCGGTAATTACTTAAGTGCTATCAATCCCATGTGTCTCCTTATGCATTTAGTAATAATATAACATTATTTTTTAAATTAGTACTAGAATCTTGTGTCTCCTTAGGAGTATAGTAACAATTCAACAATTTTGTGTCACTTTAAGTCACATTTAGGTTATTTAGGAGTATGTTATAGTCACATTCCAATATGTCTAAATATGCATTTTGTATTTTGTGTTTTTTGCAAGTATGAAGTCCATAATTGATGAATTGATATGATTTTATTGTGTATTTATAGGAATAATATGAACCAAAAATACCTATTATGAATTATAGTTTCTTCCCTACCAAATAATCATGGATTCAAGAACTTGTATATTATGTATGGCCCTTGTAATAATGGAATATAATTTAAATAAAATAAATTAAAAGATGGGATCAAACTCAAAGTCACATAGTATAGAGAACTTATTGATGATCAAATTTAACATGTGGAGTGATTTTTGTATGGGTGGAAACTAATCTATAAATAGATGAATGGTAAATATAATGACAACGATAAAAAATTGATTAAACTACATGACAAATCAAGGTACCTTGCTAAACAATTTATTGAACTAAAGGTAATATATACCACTAGTGTCTATAAAATTCAAACATAAGCTAATGTGGACCCAGAATCCAAGTGGTAGAATTTTAATATCAGAATGAGAACAAATAGAGAAAACTTCTCATGATGGGTTGGAAGTGAAAGTGCATACACATTCATGTCATCGTGAGGAAAATAGGGTCTCTAATACTTGATATTATGTATATATTTCCTAGATAACAGTGGTTTTTCTGCTCATATGAATTTTTTGCATACTTTGAATGGGTTTATGTTGGGGCTTGTTTGGTATTTTAACGGGGGGTTATGATATATAAAAAAATAATGATTTATGTGGGAAAAGAATAAATTTATGTTTGTAATGTCATAATATTTTTTCCTTTTGTAAATCAGATGCTAAATTTTATATTTTGTTAAATTTTCAGTCCATAAGCTATAATGAAAATGGATTATGTTTATGCGCGCGCGCACACACACACACACACACACACACACACACACACACACACACACACACACATAAACTAGAAAATTTTAATGCAAAGTACACATTGGGTTTTTTTGAATATATTTATATTTATGTGGATAATTTAATGACCCAAAAATGACAATGGACTAGAGGAGCATATTTATTCTTGAAGTAAGCTTCAATGGTCATCCAATAAATACCTTATATCTATTTTTTTAATACAAGTATAATTTATTATAGATCTTATTGTTGGTAGGCCACAAACTCCTTTAAAAAACCAAATAATTACTAGGGCCTTAAAAATAGAATAATATGTATGAAGAGACTAATATAGAGTTTAAAAAATTAAACACTGAAGATATAAATTTCATTGCTATAGTTATGTCCTGATAAAAATATACATTTTCTAAAACTTGGCATGAAATTATAGATGACGAGGTTGTCTTATATATATATGTGTGTGTGTGTGTGTGTGTGTGTGTGTGTGTGTGTGTGTCCTAGGAATTTTATATTTTTCTCTTGCTTTAGATTTATAAAGTTTAATTTACTACTCATAAACTCGAATATATATATATATATATATATATATATATATATATATATATATATATATATATATATATATATATATATATATATATATATATATATATATATATTTGAGTTTGAGTAGCAAATTAAACTTTATTAATCTAAATCAAGAGAAAAATAGAAAATTCCTAAGATAGTCATGGCTATTAAGAGAAATTAAATGCTTTTGATATTGATACATTCAATTCAAATATAGTGGAAAATATTCTAAATATTGATGAGATTGGATAGAATGTGGAAGATCTTATGTGTAAAAAGGTCAAAACTTGATGGCACCTTTGATTTGATAAAATAAATTATAATTATTGATCTTATACTAATTTCCTCCTAGGAAAACCTTTTGTGCAATTTAAATAAATGATCTATCAATGAAAAGATCAGTCTATGATTATATAGTTAAAAGAAAGAAAATCTCAAATAAATATCCATTTTCGTGTTTGTGATCTACATCATGGATCAAGTGATCCATGGTCAAAAACTAAAATGATACATAACTTCTCACATGAATTGACACAAACATTAAAGATATGAGATGTAGTGACATTTTTTAATGTGATAAAGAGATGCCAACAAAGGATGTTATGGATAAATTTGAGATTGAGCAAGCAAATAAGCATGTAGGTGAAATCAATAAGACACAAATTATTAATTTGTTTATTGTGGTAGTTGTAATAATTAAATATTATGGGATTAAAAGAAAAGTAAAATTGGATTGAATGATATGAAAAAATATGATTTTTTTAATACCAAACAATAGTTATATATTTTTGTTCTTTGAATGAAATATGAGGTCCAAGTAACACATGGATTCTACAGAGTAGATTAATAAAAATGTAATTGATTTGAGGACTAACGTTATTGTAAGACCAAGTATTTGTATTAATTATAATCATAAATAGAGTTTTTAATAGATTCCTTGTTACATCCTCATCATTACCATCACATAAATATTTTACAATTTCAATACCATCTAGTTCAAGTGTGCTATAGAAGTTTAAATTTCTATTAAATTTCATTTTTTTGTGTTTTGCACAATTCTTCATTTGCCAACTTAATAGTGAATTGATATTTTAGTTTTATTGCATGTTTTCATCTCATTTTAGTTCATTTATCTCCATTTTAACTATAATGTTGAGGATTCTATTATCCTTACATTGATAGAAAGGGAGTGAGGCTACACACAAAGGTCTTTTTAGAAGACTAGATGTAAAGGAAATCATGTGCCATAGAGAAGCATACTAAGATGATGTTATGCTATAATGGTGTTGTATTTTATATTGATGGTACATTTAGGCATATTAAGTACCATATGGATTTAAAATGAGGTATCCCTTTTAATTCATTAACATGCATATTTTTAAAGCTAGTTCCCACTTATAATGACTTTAAGATGCACTTGTATAGTGAATAAATGAGATCCATTAAAATTCATTGGAGAGATATAGGGAAATAGATAATATTAGACTATTTAAATCAAATTGAACTTAAATCTTAATTAAGATCTATAAATGTAAGACATAAAAAACAATGTGGGTTCTTTGGCCAAAAAGGATGAACATTGCTTCATTGTCTATTAGTATGAGAGCCCTAAAGGAAAAGTTATTTAAATAAACATAGAGGAATAATGTATTTAGATTTTGTAAAGATATATGTGAGGCACATTAGTTAGGAAAATATAAGGTAAATAGGAAGTTTGGGAGCATGTCCAAGCTATCTTTCACAACCTTACCAATTCCAAAGTAGGGAGATGGTATTGTGCAATTGTTAAGTCTGTTTATGGTATGATTACGTTATGGGGAGGTATTATATTACATTACTTTATTAGTTTTAATTTAAATGGACTTTAAATAATAATAGTTTTAAATATTTTTCATCGTAAAATGAGTACATTTTATTAAGTAGTTGGAAAGGTTTATGTTTATTATAAATCAAATTTTAGTATTGAAGATTTGATTCCTTTGTGTCTTTCTAAAGATGAAAAAAAATATTGCGCAACATGCCCTAATTTCACTAAAATCATGGTACCCCTTTTTTTACTTTTGGTTTTGGTCTTGCTTGCATTTGTATTTTGATTAGATCCCATTTGATTTAATCATCATTTTGACGTTTATTTATTTTCATGTGAAATATGGTATCTTAACCCATCACATTATGTCAAGTGAGTCTATACAATAAATTTTCATGTATACAACTTAACATGCAAATAGACTCTAGTAGGTCTTCTACCTTACTTTTCTAATTGGGTAAGATTTTCAATCAAATCTCTAGGGGGAATTATAATATTTCTCCTAGAAATGCTCTGGTGACATTTTTTTCTCTTCTTGAATTAAAGCACTCCAAGTCCTGAATAGGTCTTAGGTGGATCAAAATGAATTTCAATGCTAATTGGGCTAAAAAACCTATTTAGGTCATGGTGAGTTAATTTGAGTCATTTTAATGTTAATCAAGGTTTTAGGTGTAATTAGGTATAAAATCACCATTTTAAACTTCCAGAATGAAAATTGGGATAAAAATCCTAAATGGGTCTTGTGATCTTTTAAAAATTATCTTAGACCGAATTGAGATAAAAAACATGTTTAGGTATATTTGCCTTTTTTTAAATAATTAATTGGATTTATTAATCTAATTAGGTAAGAAAGTGATTTGTTATTTTTTAAAAACATAAGATTCAATTAATTTTAAGTCTAATTTCCTACACAGGTTATGGGAGAGTTGAATGGGACATCTTAGTCAAAACCAAGATAAAAATACCAATTCAGTAAGTGGTGCGGGTGTTTAAAAAAAATTAAAGTCTCTTTACTAGTCAGGTCCAAAATCTCAACCATGTCTTGGGGCTCATGAGCCCCAATATCCTTTGTTAGTTTTTTGCCCTATACTATGGAAGGGGAGCCTCATAATGTCCCCCCTTGGTCATTGGGCTTTAAAAGCTTGACTAGGCCAGACCCCCCACCCCTCCCCGATTTTTTTTAAAAAAAGTTTAAATTTATTTACTTGATTTTAAACTAAGTTTTTTATAATTAATTTAATTTTTAATAAATTGAGTTTTTTTCAAAATTAATTTTAGTTAATTTATCTTTAAGTCAATTAAAATTATTTAAATTTAATAAATTATCATCTTTATAGAAAATTTAAATAAAAATTAATATTATTTCAAATTCAATTTTTTTGCTCAAGCTTAAATGACCTAGGGTTGGTTTTATAGAGCACAAATTTTACCCTAGAGGGTCATTTATGGCATTGAGAAGATGGCTCCACCTTGGCCATCAGATGTATGCATTATCTAGGGGGTGCCCCATTCAAAAGTTGTCAATATTTTTATGTTAGAGTCGTACTATTTTTATAGAATTGCATATCTAATGAGTTAAAAACCTTTTTAAATTTTGCCAATAAAGTGACTTATTTTATCTAGTTTGGTAGGTGTGAAAAGAGATGAAGTGCAAGGAACCCAGATAAAAGAGGGGGAAAAGAGTGCATGTTTCAAATTAAAGTGCAACTAACTTTTCGAAGGAAAGGTCCTCCCCCAATTGATTACTTTTTCTATAAAATACTATACAAAAGCCATTGTAAGGGATGGATCATTATGCATACAACGAGACCATAGTGAGACAGACACTTTCTATTCTATATTTTACTTCTTTCTAGGTATATTTATCCCATTTTAAACTTGGCCATGTTGTTATGCTATAAAAATTTGTAATCGAATGATTATGGTGGATCCAAGTACTATTTTTTCAAGAAAACATCTTGATCAATTGAAGGCTATGGAAGTTTTGTTCATTACCTACATATGTTAAATGGTGGTTTTACTCTTCTTCTTTCATGGTTGATTTTCCCTCAAATTATTGCATCATCCTCATTCATGGATGTGTGTATTTGGGTCAGGTAGAAGATTGATTTCACAGGATTCATCTAATCAAATGTTTTAGATTTGTTACATCATAAAAAATGCTCTTTTCTTTCTCTTATTTCCCTTATATTTTGCTCCATTTTTAATACTTTTTTAGTCTAAGGTTAGAAAATATTTGAATCCAATCAATGTTCATGAGTTTTTATTAGATTACAAATCTCTTTCATTATTGTTTATGCACTATTGAATGTATGTGATGGAATGTATGTTTTAAATCATCTATTTTTTTCTTTATTACATCTAAACTACTAATTTCATTTGGGAAAATCTTATTTGTGCATATTTTTTGCTCTCTTAAAAGTTTTTAAAACCCACTATAAGAAATAACAAACTCAAGTTATCCTCTCACTTGTTTAAACTTAGATTTCAAACTAGCATGCCCCTTAAAATGGAATAATTTGACATCAACCAATTAGGTTATTTGGTATGCCATGACCTAGTGATATAGACCTTGGGGATATTTTTGGTTCTCTTTTCCTGAGGGGTTAGATGGTTCTCATCTAGCCTATATTAGTGTGCCAAATGACCCATTAATAGATTGGTACTGGAAGGGGGCCTAAACTAAATTATAAACTTTAACATTTTAGAGGCATTATCCATGTTGATGTATTCCAAGTACCAAACTAGAAAATATAAGAATAACCATAAGATAAAAGTCTATTATGGGTTACTTCGAATGTTTTTACCTCATAGAACATAGAAGAGCAATATCAAATAAAGGAAAATAAAAAACTAGACATATCCATTCATCCAGTAACTACCCTATAATTTTTGTTCATTTTTGCAACCCTTTTTTTACCCCTCTAAACCCACTAATGGTTATTTCTTGGCTTGATGCAGGTAATTTCCTTGTGAAATGTGCTTGGGTTGCTCATGATTTGCCCAAGAACCCCAAAATTTTCTTCCCAAATTATGTGCATTATGGGATCTTAACCATAGAAGATCACATAAAGGCTTTCAAAGATGCCTTAAGAAGAACTAAGATCTAATAGAAGATGTGGTTTGTTTCTTGTTTCCTTATAACTTGGATGATATGGCCTATAGTTGTTACTTATGGTTGCATGATGGATCAATTACCTCTTAGAATGACCTTATACCTATGTTTGTCAATCATTTCCATGTGCCTATTGATTTGGTGATCTTATATCGTCAATTTGATGCTACCCATAAAGAACCAAATGATACCATGAACATGTTTAACACTTGTTTCCATAAATTGTATAAGAGGTTGAAAAAACCCTACATGTAAATGGAAGTGAATGCCATATAAACCTACTTGAGATATTTGGACCCAATGACTTTTATGTATTTCTAAAGGACTCCCACAACTCTTGCAACCTTGTCTTTAGTGTATCATGAATCCATTATTATTGAGAAAAAAAATAAGTTTCAAGGGTATCAGGTCATTATGTTGCCTTCATTGGGATAAACAAGTGTATATTATCAAATTATAATGGTTAATTAAGTGCTCATGCACAAAAATTCTTTGATGAACCAAATTCAAAGTAAAATGTATTCAATTCAATAAAATTCATAAGCTAATGCCCTTGAATTACATGCCTATAAATCAATAATTTTTTCATCTAAATCATGTGTTGTGCCAAGCAAACAATTAAAATTGTTCATGTAGCCTACAACAACATTGTGAACCCTAAAATAGGTAATTTATAGTAGATGGTTCAAAAATTCACTAGTGACATGATTGATTGGTGGATACAAGTGCCTCAACATAAAATTAATGTTGTGAAAAACCCTTCTTAAAACAAAAATTTGACTTCTAAAGAACCACTCGTCAGTGGAACACTAAGCCTAATAATGAAGGTGTGACTATTCCTTTAGATAACAACAATTAGACAAATAATAATGCTTCAAACTCTGTCAACTTGGTTGATTTAGCCTTTCTCATTTAGTGTAGACTGAACAATAAAGGTGAACATGCTGAAACTAATTACGTTGATTTTCTATTAGATTTAAACATCTTTCAGGAAAGAAATGAAAAACCTAAATATAGTTCCTACATCTAAGAATAATTTGAACCAAACTGAATGAAATCCAAGCACAACCTTGGTTTTAGAAACTTGTGAATTCTTGTATGAGAGTGACAATGAACTAGAGGATAACTTAGATGAGATTCATGCATTTAAATGATTTCAAAGGAGAAATAAATACATTTTGAAAAGTAAATTAAAAACACCATTGATAATGTCTACTCTTACAAACAACATCTCGGTTCTACCTAATGAGAACTCTATCAAAAATATGTTTTCACCTAAATGACCTAGCACATCTTCAAAACAAAAGAATAATGTTACACCCCCACAAGCTAAGAAATATTTAGAAAAAACAAATTACATACAACATTATTGAATACCTAAAGAAAACTAAGGCCAATATATCAATGTTTGAATTGCTCCAAATCTATAATCAAAAATATTTTTTATTAAAATATTTGTCTTATCCTAATAGAAAATAACCAATTAATTAATTGATTCACATGTAGTTATTAATAAGGAAAATACTAAAACTCTTCTTTTCCTCCTAATAATATATAATTTTAGGGAAAACTTACATAATTTTCTGGTGTATTTAGGTGCTTAATATAACACGATGCCTTTCTCAAAATTTTAGAAGTTAGGCTCGACCCCTGCTAAGTCAAATAGGAAGATAGTTTAGCTAGATAAATCAAAATTTGAAGTGGTTGGAGAGTTGAATCACATTCAAATGTAGTTGGCCTCAGATCCAAAAGTACAATAGTTTATTGACATTAAATTGGTTGGTATACTCAATGTATATGGCATGTTATTCAGTATAGCTTGGTCTAGAACATTAAACATATATATGGTGATTGATTTTTCTCACATATGGCTCCCATGACATGGTATACCCAATCAGATCAGATTGAGAGAGAGCCAAAAATGATAGATATGATCATAGAGTAAAACAAGAGCAATGAGATCATGTATGAATAATTTGATCTTTGGACTTATACGCTTAAAATTAAGACAAAAGTTTGTGATAACCTGACTATCAACATGTTATCCATGAAAGATAAATCAAATAATATAGGTGTTTAGCTCCAAAATGGGATTGAAGAACTAGAATAGTTGGATGAGGAAGATACATTTTATGCACCTGAAGTAGTCTTGTAACATATTTTTGCACTTACATAAATTTAAATCATACTGAACCACATGCATAATATGATTGTTTGTAAAAAAATTTAGTATTGGATATATCATATTTAGAAGTTATCAAGGTGAAATGTGGTGGATTGGGTAAAGGAGAAGATTTACAAGCTCTAGAGTTAAAAATGTTTTTATTCCAAACAACTCAATGCATACTTTAGCCATCGAGGACCGAAATAAAAGTTCATTTTCAAGCAAATAAAAATATTATTAAACTTTAAGGTTGACAAAAATAAAAATAAAATTGATATTCCCATAGCACCCACATCATGGATCCGACAATGAAAAATTAAAAAAAGTTTATATACCCTGAAGTTTGATGGTTCTAAATCTAGACATGGTTGTGATATTGGAGTTTAACATTTAACCCAAGAGGAAAACCTTATTTGGTTGCATTTTGGTTGAAATTTGTGTTGGTGTGAATAGGGTTATTTCCTATCTAGTTTCATTGTCATATGTGAATAGGGTTATCTCCCTAATTGGTTCCACTGGTTGATTCCATTCATACCTTATTTAGTTAGGTTTACTTAGGTGTTTTAAAATATTTTCTCACCTCATAGGATAATGACACTTGTCACAATCTTGTGTAGGGATGGTGAGAGGTATTTAGTATAAATACCCCTTGTGTAAGCTTATTCTGTTACATTAATTGAATGAATGATTCATCCATTTGCTTTGAGTTTAGCATTCATTCTCATTCCCTAGTCCAAGTGCTTCCCTAAGCCTATTAGATTCTTGCCCAATCCTACATGGTATCAGAGCAAGATAAAGTGCATAGGGTAGCCTGTTAGGGTAATCAATATATGAATTTATCTCACTATCTTTATGCTCTTCTCTTGCATCTATAGGATGGTCTTGAGAATTAGAAAGATGTGAGATGAATAACCAAATTTTGGGAGGGAGCTTCCATTAACTATTTCAATTGCATGTTCTTTTTGGCATTTTATTAGAGCTGACCATCATATTTATATATCTTGGATCACTCCTATTTTATTTTAGTTGAGCATTGAATAATCCATCATCAACATTTTTTTTAGTAGTTGTGCATGCATATGGCAGATTGAAGGAGCAAGATTTGAAGGTTTTATCTAAAAAATGCATTTTTTCCCTTCAAACTATAGATTTTGGAAAAATTTTCTCCAATTATAATTCTTAAGAATATTGGTCCTTTGTAAAATAAATTATTAGTTGTTTTTACACAAAAAATTCGTTGTGTTGTCAAAAATAAAACTAATTTCTTTTGCCAAATTTTTATACACAATTTAGATAAGAACAATTTTTTTTTTTTTTTGGGGGGGGGGGGTTTGCACTGTTAGGGTTTCCTCCATGTGTGCCATTGAGTCAGCCCTTTTTTTTTTGCCTGTATAACTTGTGTCACACCATGGCCTTAAGTCACCTATGGGAATTACATTTATTATCATTTAGGGTTTATTGCCTTTGGGCAAGGCCAACCTTTATAATGACTTCTCCCCATTATATCTCTATTATTTTAGCTATGAAGAAGAATGGTAGAGAGTTGAGCAATGGCCCCTTGCAAGCACCTGAGGAAGTTTATCTTGAAGGTTTACCATGAGGTAATACTTTGGAACCTAATGTTATATTTCTTATTCTTGAATTTAATTCTTCATGTTAATGGTTAGATAAATTTTGTTTGATAAGATATGTTTTTGGGAGAATTCCCTCTGAAATTATGTTATGGTATCGGGTTCAAACTCACAGGTAACTCATGGCATTAAGATGGAGAGTGTCTAGAACATGACTAAGGGTTTTTTTTCCACTTTGTCAACCCATCCCATGCAAGAGGAATCCTCCATAGGTTTTCTACTTGGTATGCTAGGAACTCATTTATGGTTCTCTCCCCTTGGACATGAGACTTTATGGTCTTAAAGCACACTGATCATAAAGTCCTAATTTGGGTTAAATTTATAAGCCTCCCACTCCCTTGCTATCACTTTATTAAATAAATAATGTCCTCCATAGGTTGAAGTTTTCTATGAACAAAATTAGTTCTACTCTGCTAGACTACAAAAGTGGATTTGTGTAGAAGTAAACCTTTCTTGAGACCTCAAAGAGTTTGTGAAAATTCAAGTTGAGGTGTAAGGCACTCTCAACGAGTCCTGTAAATCAACTTGCCTAACACTTTTTTTCATTTCTAATCCATAGACCATAAGATATAGGATTGTTCCCTTTAATTAGATTGCAATAATGTGTCCAACCACTCATCCTCTCCCTTAAATCCCTCTTGAAAATCTAGCCAAAAACTAGTTGAGAATAGATGGATTATGATAGGCAAGAAGAATAATCATGTCAAAACCACAATTTTATCTACTACTCCCAAAGGAGGAAAGCCATCTCTAATTAATGTCCCATAGGAGTAGGCTCCTAGTAATAAATATCCTTCTCAGGTTGAAGCCCCAAAATTAGTTAAAAAGCCTAGGGTATTCAACACCCCCCTAGATGCCAACATCTTGTCTCAAGGTTTCAAGGCCTTTGTGCCTATTTCTTCTAGATTTTTAGACTCATAGTTAGCCACTCTTCCACTTCCTAATTAGTAGGACATGCCTAAATTCTCTTACATCTCTCCTTGGAGGAGTAATGAGGCAGAGGAAGGAGAGTATCCAGTTGACCCTACTGTGAGGAAGCAATTTGATGATTTGTTAAGTGCCAATAGTGGACACTTTTTGTAGAATAAATATGATGTCTTGGAAGGTCTAAACTTAGAGGATATGTCCCTTGATACCCTCATTTATGAATTGTTTTTCATGGAATGTTTGGGGTCTCAAAAACCCAAAACCCAAGTTCATTATGCATGATTCGAGAAAGAAGTTTCTTGAGATGGACATTATTTGTCTGTAAGAAGTCAAGGTGGTGGATTTTTTTATTGAAAACTATCAGTAATTCCATCTATCATGATAGTATCATTTTACATAGAAATCATGACGTAAGATGTGGAGGGTGATCACATTCATTTATCCAAGGTGGTAACCACACTTAGTGCAATCTGGTGTGGACCCCACCAACTGATTAGTATGGGAACTTTTTAAAATTTAAAGCCACTCTTTTGGTTTTTTTAACATTTATGCCTTGAATGATGCCTTGGAGCATACCCATTTATGGCGATGAATAACAAATGATCTTCCTAATGCACATTGGGTCTTATGTGGGGACTTTAACATGGTGACATCTCTTGAGGATAAAGTGGGCCACTTACCAATATGGTGGGAAGTTGGCAAAAGGGAGGCATGGTTCTACATGTGTACTAAATGGGGATTTTACAACCCCAATTTAAATCACCATCTTGTAGATGGATTTTGGTAGATTTGGAGTAATTTTAGGGAAGGTCGTGCTTAGATTATGAAGTGCCTAGATAAGGTAATGATATCTACCCAACCATTCTTCTCTTTTGATATTTTTTTCTCCTCTGGTAAATGCAATGTCAGATTTTGGGATTTTTAACCACTCCCTTATTCAATTCAGAGTGACATGGAAGTTCATGAAACCTAAAATCCACAAAATACAAATTTTCCTTAACACTTCTCTTCTCAAACATGGGCCCATGGTGGTGCACATTCAAAGAGTTAAAACTTGGATCCATGTTATCCCAAAGAATATGGTTGGATTCTTTTGTGAGATGATACCATTAGAAGGACCTCTCACTTTCTATAAATCTATGGCTATTAACTTGCTAAAATTTGAAGACACTTTTACTCTACTACTTCCTCAGAGCTGAGCCACATGACTTTAGCTATGTAAAATGATCCCTTCAATGATATATTATAGGTTAGAGTATCCTCCTTGTGTCATTGCATCCAAATTGTAGACAACTATAATGCATAGGGAGCTAAAGTTAAATCCAGGCTTTATTGGCTCAAAATATGGGACAAAGCTTCAAAGGACTTCTTCCAAATACTATGAGTTAAGAACTAAAAGTAGCAAATTCAAGTCATCTCTGAGGCTAGCAACAAATTCATAAAGACCCCTCATATTTTTCAAACCTTTGTCCACCACTATCAACAAGTGTTCAAAGCTCAAGCATCCTTAGTCGAGCATGAAAGTGCCCTTCAATAATGTCTCATAGTGGTGCCATGAAAACTCACTCCAACCTAGTATGTGGCTCATAATAGGCCCCTCATTTTCAATCATTTTCATGATGTAGTGTCTCACATAGATAATGACAAATCTCCTAGCACTGATGGCTTCCCCTATGAATTATATAAAACCCTTTGGCACCTTGTGGGCAGTGACTTGCATAAAGTTTATCAAGAAGCATTTCAGACACATTTGTTGGGTAAAAATATAAATAAAAGAAACATTAAATTCATACCTAAGTAGGGATATCTTGAGTTGATCTATAACCAGTGGCCCATCACCCTCTTAAATGTCTCTTATAAAATCATCACCAAGGTTCTGGTGATTTGGTTGGACAATATGTTGCCTCTCATTGTGCACCCTAAATAAACAAGCTTCATCAGAAGCTATTATATTTTGGATAACATTATAGTAGTCTAGGAAGTGATGGACTAAGCCAGAAGGTCTAAGAAACAAGCTATGTTCATAAAAATTAACTTTTAAAAAGCTTATGATTGTATCAAATGGCCTTTCATATTAGCCATGTTTTGGGCACTAGGCTTTGGGCCCAACTTCATCCAAACCATCTAGATGATTTTTTCAAATGCCTCAACCATCCTTTCCATTAATGGAGCCACTTTTGATTATTTTTGCTTGTTTTTCTCTATTCATCAAGGGTTCCTTCTGGCTCCCACCTTGTATGTGCTTACAACTAAGGGTTTTGGATATCTTCTTAGTAATGCCCAAGCTAGGAGCCTTATTAAGGGAATTTATCTCCCTCTAGATGCTATGAACCCAAAAGAAGATATGTAATTTCTTAATGGTCACTTTGTAGATAACTTTTTCCTTACTCTAATTGAGGATGAGTTCAATGTGGAAAATGCCTTGTAGTGTCTCAACACCTTCTATCTAGCCTTTGGCTCTAACATCCAATGGTAAAAAACTCATTGTTACAGGTAATCTTGCCTCCTTCTAATAGCATGGGCTAATAAATATGATTGAAAATGGATCCAACATTATGAAATCTTCAAATTTCTTGGCATCCCCTTTGCTTTTGATGCTTTGCCACATTTGTTATGGCAAGATGTTTGTTGATAGAGTTGCTAAGAATCTAGAATACTGTGTGACCAAGTCTCTTTCATTAGTAGGAAAATTTAAAATCTACTTGAGAATACTTGTGAACACCCATATGTACTACTCTTCATGTTGGATGCTTTCTAAGTAATCTTACCTAAAGTTAGAAAAATTGATTAGAAACTTCCTTTAAGCCAATTCTCCTCAAGGTCAAGGATTCCACAAGGTGGCTTGGGAATATTTTTGCCTCATACGGGATGCTGGATGGATGGGGCTCATTGACATAGCTCAACAAGGAACTACCTTATGTGCGAAATGGATTGTGTGGACCATTAAGGACCATGAAGCTTAGAATGTGTTATTCAAACACTTCATCTCCTTAGGCCTACCTAAGGGAAATAAATCTTGGAAAGGGTTTGACATCCCTAATTTGATTTTAATTAAGTCTCCCATCCAAATCATAGGGTCCTCTATAGCTAGAAACATCTAGAAGGCATGTGAAAATATTAAACTATGGCTTCTCTAGAATGGTTTAGGATTTTGAGATGGATTATCTATTAACACCCACTCTTTTTAGTGGTCTCTTATTATTAATTTTAATGAAGTTCCTTTGGAAAAAGTTCCTTGGATAAACTCTCTCAAGTTATTCTGAAGGGGTATTCATACTATCTAGGATATCTACTACAAGCAATTTCGCTCTTAACTATCTTGAGAGGAGGTGAAAGCTAAATTTTGGTTAGCCAATTTAGACCAAGTATCCTACCAGGAGATTCTTAATGTTGTGACACCCTTCATGCTTCACAAAATATCTGTTCACTCCACTCATCCATGATGAAATGAATGGAATTAGTTTGTAGAGACCCCCTTTCACAATTACACTCCTTGGATTGTCTATGGATCACTCACCCCCATTTACCCATGGTGGACAAGCTCAATACCCATTGGGGGAGACATTCATCTATTACTATGTGGAGAATCTAGTTTAACACTATTTGGGGGGATTGTTTGGAGCCTAATTTTGCTCATTTTTCTTGGTATATATTGCACCAAGTCTTAACTATTGGTATAAGACTTGTCCAAATAGGATTTCCCATTCTTACTTGCCCTTTTTATGGCCACCTAGAGATGATTTTACATCTTTTATGGTATTATTCTAAAGCTCAAAGGGTCTAGACTTGGATCCATAATATTTTCAAGCCTTTCCATCCCAAATTCTTTCTTTGGTAGTACATCATCCTTGAAGATAAACATGCGATGCCCTTTAAATACACCTAAGTCTAGCATAATTTCAGAGAAGAGACTCTCTTCTAGATTTAGAAAGAAAGAAATAATTCTATGTTTAATAATGCTTCTACTAAATATAATATATTTGCTTTGAGTAAGTCCCCTATCATCTCCAATGTTATTTTGTAGATTCAAGTTTAAGCTAATAAATTTTTTGTGGAGCTTGGGCACCTTCAAGATCTCCTCTGTCACTAGGAAGATGATCCTTGTGTAATAGATTAGGTTCTACCATCTCCACCCAGGTATCTCAGACTGGAGGATAGAATTATTATGTCACCTCATGGTGGATGTCATCATAACCATTCCTAGCATCTCACTCACAATGACACCCCATACTAGCACATGACCTTTCTTGGGTAATAGCAAGGGTGACAGCCTCTGCCTCCTTCCCTTACTAGGTAAAATGGTTGAGACACTCTTCCTCCTCCTCTATGGCTAGATGCTTTAGGGCACCACTTGAAGCTTGATTGCACATGATGGACAAGTTCACTAGGCTCTCTCCAGCCATTTTTCCCACTTAAACATGAGAAGAAGAAGATGATAGGGACACTACTCAAGCTACTGACTAGGAGACTATTCCAAATGGCAATGACTTGCCAAGATCAAACTAGGAACCTAATGATATGTATCTTCTACCTTTTAGCCTTGTTCTTCCTACTTAAAGCTATCTTTTATTATGACCTTATGAATTATTCCTAGCCTTTGCCTAGTTATTTGTGTTCCTTCTATTTTTGGTTCCTAGGCTTTGCCTAGTGTGATTGTGTGGCATGTTCTCACACCACCTATATTGTTATGTGAATTATTTGTATATTTATGTTAAATTAATATATAGATATATTTCATAAAAAAAAGAAACTTTTCAAAAAAATATCCTCAAAAAAATATCAAAAAAATAGAGTTTTTTAAAATAAAAAATATCATTTTTTTTTGAAAAAAAGATAGAAATGAAAAATAAAATAAAAGAAAATTAAGGTTGTAGGTCATACAGCCTGCATAGGCTGTAGACCTATAAAACCAAGGTCAATAGCCTTTGGGGGGGACATAACCCCAACCCAGGCTGATGACCCCTTGGCTAGGGTTTCCCCCAACACCAAGTTTATAAGCCTTTGAGTGGAAGTCTATCCAACTAGGATATAGCCTTTCTTCTTTTAAAAAAAAATTCAAACAAAAAAAATTGCCAAACAAAAAAAAACTAGAACAAGCAAACAATTACCAGACTTCTATTAAATTTAAGTTTTCTTAAATTTTAGGTCTGTAAAACTAGGATTATTTTTCAACAACAAAAAATTACATGTTCTTCATACCCATGGAGGAGTCAATCTTGGGTAGAGGACAAATCTAAATGATTTTTTTTTCTCGTACCTGAAAAATGTTATTGAATTGTTAGGTCAAATTTGGCATCTCCACCAAACTTTTCCGCTAAATCTGGTAGTTTTCAACTAAAATTGGTGTATTATCAACTATGGTGATAGTTTTTCTAAATTTGGTGACATTGTGGATGGACCCCATCTCCATTGGCATTTTTACAATTGTAGTTCAACTTAAAAAGGTCATATCTTGATCATGAGACCTCCATTTTATGACCAATTATTTTTTGATTTGGGGTAATTTTTCATGCTCTCCACACTAGTACAAATAGTTTTTTATTTTAATTCTTGGTGTTTCCATAAATTTCATATTTTAAAATGTGTCCCTACCTAGTCCTCATTTTGGGAGCTCCAAATTTGCACAACTTTTGCATATGACCTCAGATCGAGGTACTTATTTTTTTGAAAGTGCATAAATTTTTGTATAGTTTACAGTAGGGCTAATAATTTTGCTTGGTATTAATCTAAAATTATAGTTTTAGTGTATGTTCTATCGATTCCTAGTTGTACACCTCTTTTATTTATCCTTGCACACTTGAATAAATGTGGCAAACAATGATGGAAAACCCACTAGTATGTCATTGTAGTTGGGGAAGGGTTTGACATCAAGAATGGACCAAACTAGAGAAAATGATTGAGAGGCACCTACAAAAGGTATGGTAATCTCCCTGCTACTTTTGGATCTACTTGAACCAAGGTGAGCTAACATATGGGTAGATTTATCACATGGAGGGATTATACAATTCAATCTCCATGGGTAGTTTTGGCACAAAGGGACAAATATGATCAGAGCATAACCAATGTTTGTACACTTCACCCACAAAGGGTTGTCACTCAAAATGCACAAATGCTTTAAGTCATACATAAGATACTAAATATAGATGAAACTATGACTACAATATTCATTCTAAAGAATCCTCAATGGCAAAGGGATCAAATAAAATATTATAATGATAGGATTTAAAACACAAACTACAAACACATTCCAAATAGGCAAGATCTTATGCCTTTGCAACAAAAATAATATGTATAATATGCAAGAGATGTATTATTTTTAGGGTAGTGTAGGGTAGAATGAATTAGATGATTAAAAATGAGGGTGGCATGTTGGTGGTTTCCAAATAGTAGGGTATCTAGCAGTATTTCATGACAATATTTCCTCAATAAAGATGCATGAAAAACTTCAAATGCAAGTTAATGGTAAACACTAAATGATCCCTGAGAGACTAGAACATACACTAAAATTGATATTTCAAAATACTTTTTGCTACTAAATTCATAAACCCAGGGTGCCCTTAAAAGGTATTCAACAACACATTTTTGAATATAACCATAGAAAGGGATTTATAACTAAGGTATATGCTCAAAATGACAACTAGTAATGAACACAAACCCAAATATCCAATCAACAGAACTTGTAAAATATATTATTGCATTTAATTAATAGGATACAATAAAGAATCACAAATATTTTCCATAGACTTGAAAAGAAACATTCCAAACATCAACATTTGAAAATGCTACCACGGGGACAAGCATGGTGATATTTATTTTTTGATAAGGGAGACATAAACATGATCTCAAATCTTCATAAAGGTTGTATAGATGCAACCACCTTAACAAGGGAGGAAAGATCTACACACAATAGTTGATCCCAAAAAACTTTCTATAAAACTTTGACTTGGAGAAAATGGACACCTAAAATGACCTACAACAACCAACAACCTTAGAACAGAGGATAAAGCCCCTATTTATTCATTTTCAATCCTTCCTAAATTTGGGACTATGGGTTGTAATTTTAAAAAAAATCATAAAAAAAATTTCCAGTCCCATCAAGATGCTCTTAGTCAAAAAATGCCTTTTGCTATGCTTGAGATCTTCATCCATTTTCAAGAAAAATCATTTTTACAACTTCCTTTGCAAGGAATGATGAGGACTTGCAACCACCTGGAAATGCTATTGACCATTTGCTTACACAGCTAGAGGGAGGAAAACATTTGAGGAGCCAAATAGACTTTGTCCTTATGTGGAACCACCTAAAGATGACCCTTTACACTTGCCTAGAAAGTGAATTTCATGGCAAAGGTCAAACAAACTTTGTTACTATGTGCAATTTCCTAGAGATGCCAATGAAAGATTACCTACATAGCTGGAACCTCCTGGACAACTACCTTAGTTTTTTGTGCATGCCATAGAATAACCTATTCTTATAATGATGGTTTGAGAATGATCTAGTTGTGATATGAAATATATAATGATCTACGATCATGATTGGAAATATTAGCTCTGGAATAACTCATGGACCTTCCTTTGTGATTTAACTCATTGTCCAACTAGGAAAGAGCCATCAAGTTTAAATTTAAGACCAAAGCTTACCCCATATCAACATTTGGCATGCCACATCAGATCCAAATGGGCATTTTTATGCTCTAAGAGTGATTAATGGCTCTATTCTAGACACTTGTCACTTCCTCATGTAATTTGGGCCCTTTAAAAAGTTTATCTTGCCTCGCACTATTAGATCTTTCTAGGTTGAATCAACACGTGATGTAGATTTTGATCAAAGGATCAAATTCCATTGGCTACTCAATACTCTATATAACATGGTAATTTGATCGGTGAGCTCTTTGTCTTTGGCATTCTTATTTGCTTTGGCATTTATATCTTTAGCTTCTCTTTATCCTTAGCATTTCCACTTTGGGATTTTCTTCAACATAACTATCTGAAAATAATTATTTTGAACATTCTATGAAGATAATTATTTTAGATAAAATGTTTGAGATAATTTCCCTAAAGGATTTGACTTCACACTTTTTCTGCAAGAATTGAGTCTTTGGCCTTCATTAGAACAATTATTTTGGACTCATTTTTTGAAATAACTCTCCTAAATAAAATGGTCTCTTGCACTTTTGTTGAAAGAATTGGATGTGTGCACTTTTTCTAAAAGAATTAAGACTTATCTCCTTTTGTCTTCATTAGGATAATTATTTTGAACATTTTATTTGAAACATTGTCCCTACAAAAAAAAACTTGGTACTTTTCTTGAGGAAATGTAATTCTTTTGGACTTTTTGCATGGGAAAAATGTCTGAAGGAAAAAGGACTTCTACTCCACAATAAATTTTTTGAAAGTAGGTTTCATGCCTTTTGAACATACCCTTTGAAGGTTTTGTCAAGGGCACCTACACTATAGAATTACCCTTCAAACTTTTGGAATGGTCCCTTAGATCCTTTGAAAGTGCCCTTTAGAATTATTGAAAATCCCCTTCACCCTCCAAACTTATCCTTCAGACTTTTTGAAAGTTCCCTTTAGGAATTTTTCAAGGGAACAATGCCTGAAATAAATAACCCTTTAGAAATTTTGCAAAAGCAAAATGACCCTTCTTTAAGTGTCCTTCAAAAAAATTTCAAGGGCAAAATGCCCAAAGGAAATGACCCTTCAAAATTTTTGTAGATACTTTGGCCAAAGTAAATAAGTCCTTAAAATTCTTTCAAAATTTTTGTGTGAGAAAAATGTGCAAAGGGTAAGTGCCCTTCGAACCTTTTACCATGGACAAAAAGTTTAAAACAAATAAGACTTTGCACCTATTCTGAAACAAAAGATTTTCATTTGGATTTTTGTGTGAGTAAAATGACTAAAGGGCAAGTGCTCTTTGAAATTTTTGTCATGGATAAAAATTCTAAAAATGACCCAAAACAATAGAAATATCCCTTTAGGCTTTTTATGCACACAAAATGCTTGAACGAAATATCCCTTTAGGATTTTTGTGCACACCATATGCCCAAAAGAATAATCCTTCAGACCTTTTGTAAACACCTTTTATGAAAAACTCAAGGACTTTGTACTAAAAATAGATCAAAATAACACAAGGAAATAACCAATACAAAGTTCTTAAAATAAAATACAGTAAGTAAAGACCAAGTTAAATCACCTAGCCTCTTAAACATGAACTTGACCTTTTCAAAAGAACACTTTGAAAACAAGAATTTTGGAAAAGGATTTGGGCATTTTCATTGACAAGGGCCCAATTAATTTAGTGCAATTTTGGGAACTAACACTTATTCTCACCTAGGGATGCATACCCCCTGTGGGTATGCAAAGAACCACAAAACTCAAGACTAGGTGCCAATCCATTGTGTCACATAGTTAAGACTTAGCAATTTTCAGCAAACATCTATGAAGGCTCAACAAAACATGGCAGACTTAACAAAAAAAAATTAGGAGGATCTAGAAACAAAGACACAATAGAAAATAAAGGGAAACTATATAAATAAGGCTTGAAATAAAGGGGCACAAAATAATAGAAGGATAAAGCAAAAAAACACTATAAAATATGGTACATAGTTGTAGAGGGACTTAATCAAGGAAGTGTTTTAAATATCTACCATTGATTAGTAGCTCCAATATTTCACCATCTAGATCTCTCAATAATAAAGTATGTTCCCCATTCTAGCAGTTAATGGAACAGGGACCCATCCACAAGGCATCAAACTTGCCATGTTTTCCTTTCTCTTCATGCCTATTATCCCAAAGTCGAACTAGATCACCTAATTCGAAGGTTCTTTGGGTGACCTTCCTATCAAATATTTTCTTCAAAATTTATTTAAAGTTTAGGTGTATTTCATGAGCTTGTATTTGAATTCCATCAATCTCAATAATCTATTTCACATCTTCCTCTAGTTTTTTTATGAGTTGATAAGTGGATAGTTATAAATTCATAGGCAAAACTGCTTGAGTTCTATAAACAAGCTCAAAAGGGCTTTTGCCTATAGCTCTCCTAGGTGTAATTCTATGATCCCACAAGGAAATTTTTTTCTATTCACCCTACTTCTTGTTTTCTTCCGAAGTTTGTCTAATGATCTTGGGCAAGTTCTTTTTACTTGATTATGCTTGCCCATTCCCTTGAGGATTATAGTTAGAAGCATAAGTCAATTCAATCCCATAATCTTTGCACAATGCCACCAAATTTTTGGCTCTAAAACTCATAAAAATATCAATTATTATTTTGATAAGCACACCAAATCTAAAAATAATCTAATTTAATACAAAAATCCATGACTACTTGGTGTGTTGCTTTCTTTATAGGGATTGTTTTTACCCATTTTATGAAGTAATCAGTTGTAACTAGTATTCACCTATGTCTAGTGCTTAACGAATCAATAATTTATCCAATGAAATCCATTCCCCATTATCTAAATTGGCCTTTAATCATCATAGGCTACAAGGGAAGAGAACATGAAGCTTTCATCCTCCCATTAAAGCACTAATATTTCTCACATATTCTGATTGTCTAAGCAACATCTTTGAACAATGATGACCACCAATAACCAACTCTTAGAATTTTATGAGTTATAACTTTAAGTGTAAAATGGAGACCACATACTCCACTATGGAAGTCTCCAATCAAGAAAATAGTCTATTCTTTTATCATGCATCTTAAGAGAACCCCATCTAAATTCTTCCATGCTAGTCCATCCTTAGTCGAGAGGCATTTTAGGACACAAGATTAAGATTTCTTCTTTGATTCTTATCCAAGTTAGGGGGATAGTTCAAATTTTATTAGTAAACAATGTCTCTATACCATGGGGATGTATTAAATTGAATCAAATAATCATCAATATTAAAAACAAAAATGTTTACCTCAATAGCTTGCAAATTGGTCTCAATGATAAGCTTGGCTAGACCCATCCCCCTTACCAATTTGGTGGTCTAGATATCCATGTCATACTCTTGTATCTTGTTGATCCACCTATAAATTCTATTGGATAATTCAATTTGAGTTAAAATTTCCTTCACCATGGTGTGTGGGACATAGGCAATGATCTTTGAACTAAGAATATACGGCTTGAATGTTTTAACAACCTTCAAAAGAGAGAAATATTTTTTCCATGATAGTGTAGTTTAGTTTAGGACCTTGCATAGCTTTGATAAATAAATATATGGGTCGATCATGACTATCCTCATTCTTTTACAACAAGATAGCAGTAACAATATTATATGACATAAATGATAATAGCTAGAATGGCTTTTTTTAATCAAGACTGACCAAAATAGGGGTAGATTTTAAAATTTCCATGATGTAATTGAATGCTTGCACAACCTTCTCCTCTAATCCAAAACTCAAAAGTTTTGATTGATATATTTTTAAAGAACATGAAAATAACATAGTAACAATGAATTCTCTGAGAAGATATGTTTTATCACTTAAGTTGCAATATAACCATATGCTTATCTCTAGGAAGTGATGTCTCATTTCCATTTTGGGTTACATCTCATTTATACAAAATTTTAAGGTAGGAGGAGGATGTGGAAGGTCACCAATATTGAGTGAGATTAAGTGGTTCAACTTCCATGATTTAAAATAATACAAAATTTGAGGAATTACTATTTTTAGAAACTTACTATTTTTAGAATACACTACTAAAATTGAAATTTGGAGCACTTTCATTAGGTTTTATAGGATAAAAACCATATATCATAGATTTGTGCCATATCACCATGTTCTCTTCATTCTTAGCTTTCCAACAGTTCAAACGAGGAGTCAATCAGAGCTACGGTGCAAAAGTTATGGCTCCTAGAAGTTCCATGATCAAGTGGGGTAGAACCATCACCCGAATTGTCATCAGAATTGTTGCCTAGATCATCCTCCCATTTGATGGTTTTGTCCTTATTTAGCATATAATTAATAGGTAGAGTGATCTCTACCAAATTATACATAAACCTCCTTGCAAATTTAACCTATCCAAACAAAGACTAAATTCCTCTCTTGGACTGCAAGATAGGCACTTTGTCAATGGATTCGACCCTTTTAGGTTCAATCATGACACCATCCTTAGACATTATATGTCCAAAAAACTTGTAATTTTGTACTCTAAAGTGGTACTTCTTGGGATTGAGTGAAATTTCAAACTCCTTACATCTTATCAACACCTTTTACAAATGCTCCAAATACTCTTCTCTAGTCTTGGGTTACATAGTAATGTCATGCTGATACATAAAAATGGACTAGTTAATTATTCCTACAAAAGTGATGTTCATATCTATTTGAAATGTTGTAACAAAATTCATCAATCTAAAAGTCATCCTCATAAATACATGTGTCCCAAGGCATTGTGAATGTAGTATTGGACCTCTCAAATTCCTTCACCACAACTTGGTTATACCTGAGAAACCATCTAATGTGGACAAAATTTCTAATCCAGTAACACTTTGTAATGGGTTCCTCATATTGGGTAGGGGATAATTGTATTTCAAAGAATATTTGTTTAAATTTATAAAATCCACACACAATCAGATGTCACCATTTTTATTTCTTATAGGGATTAAATTCACAACACATGATGAATACCTAATGGGTTGAATGATACCATCATAACTTAGCTTCTTTAATTCATCTCTCATTTTGGTGGCCAAGATGAAGTTAATAGGTCTCTATTTCTACTTTAAAATTTTGTTATCAAGTTGTAATGGGATGAAGTGCTAGAACAAGTCTTTTCTATACACTTTTAGCTTAGAATAAGACCATGCTAATCAATCTTGGTACTTCCCTAATAGTTGCATGTAATTTCTTTTCTTTTCTTCACTCAGGTGAGTACCCAACCAAACCTTTCTTGAATTATCATGAGAACCCAAGTTACACTCATTCACATCCTTTGAAATGAATGAATCTCTTGACTTGATTTTATCCACTCCATCAAAAGATGCTTCTAAACTAACTAGTCCTCTTGGGATAGTGTTTGTCTTTAGCTAAATAATGTCTTTGACAAACAAGGTCTCCTTCCCATCATTGACCTAAATCATAGATCCCAGGTCTATGAGTTGATCATGGAACTCACTCTCATAATTTAGAAACCTTTTAATATGTTAATCATCATCAAAAACCTACCAATGATGAACATTATCTAAGATTGAAGGCCTAATAAGCACCTCCACTTGATATTGATAGTGAGGGATCATATTTACAATATTAAATATACCTAGGCTTGCAAGTCTATCAGATTCTTGGTTGAAACTTCTATCATGATAACACAGATTGAATGCATCAAAAAATTCAAGCAAATCCTAAATAGCATTATGATATTATTTCAACCTTTTATTTTTCATGTTAAAAGCACTGTAGACTTACCACTAACTCAAAATCACCCTTGACAATCAAATATTTTATTCCATATTCATGGGCAATCCTTAAACCAAACAAGAGTGCCTCATACTCAATAGTTTTATTCATACACTCAAAAGAAAGCTAAAAAGAAAAAATAAAACATTTACCATTAGAGGCATAAAATACAACCCCATATCCATTTCCAAGATTGGATCCATCCTCATCAAAGAACATCTTCCAAACTACACTTTATTTTTCAAACTCAACATCAAGAACAATAGGTTGTTCATTAATATCAACATTTCTAACAAAGTTTCCCAATTCAACATCTATGTACAACACTTTGTTGAGAACTTGATTCAGATCTTCAATCACATGGAACATCTTTGGCTCTCAATAAAGTTTGACCATCTTACCCTCTAAAAGAATAGTGGCATAATAAAGGTCTATCTACACACTTCCACCCATGCTCACAAACTATTTAAATGATAGCAACATCCCCCATTTAGGTGGGCATTCTACAAATACCACATCCATGTTCAAGTACTTACCAAGATGAACTTCCAACTGTACCACCAACCCCTTAAATTGTCTAACAACTAGAACCTCTCATGAGTCCATGGCATAACACTTGCCAAATGTTAACATGATCTTCACTCCAAGCTCATTGAGGACACCTAAGGGCATCACATTACAAGAAGCTCTAGAATCAAACATGTAGTTGTGAATAATTAGACCATTGATTAGTAAGGTTGTATAAAATGGATTCACATTTAGTTGACTCTTCACTAATGTAATCCCTAAATAGACCTCCAAATTAAGTTTAACAACCTATTCTAATTATTCATCTTCTTTCAGAGGTGATTGGGGTAGCTCAACTTCATTCACAGTTGACCTTTCACCAAATTCTAAATATTCAAAGGCCCTCTTCTTCTCAATAACTCAACAAGTAACATGGTGATTTTTATTTGACTCAACACTTGAGCCATATCACACAAACTATACTGAGGAATAGGCATATTTTGTGGAAGGGTAACAACAATTCCATCTAGAATATAGTCACTCAAGGTTTAAAATGGGGTAGGTTGGCATGGATTTGGAACTTTGACAATAACCTTAAAAGGTGGATTCTGTTTGATTTCATTTGCACCCTTGGAGATACTAGGCAATATGGGCATTTTGTTGCTCTTAGAAAGAGCACCTCTAGGATTAGTATCTTGGGTCATAGGTGCTATCTTGGAAGATTCTAGGATTACTATAGATTTATTTGCTTCCTTGCTTGCATTCCCTTCCTTTGAATTTGTAGTGGTAGTTTCTTGAGGAACAACACTTGGTTGCCTACTTTCCAAATTGCATTCCTTCTTTTGAGTAGTTGTTATATTAATTAATAGATACTTGTCCTCAACTAATGGATTTCCCCCAGGATATTTATTGATCATCATAGAATGCAAGAGATCAAAATCATGCATGGAAAATTCATATACTTGTGCCACATTAACATCACAAGTAAATTCAAAAGTTGGGACACTTTCCATTTTGATAGCACTCTAAAATTGATCAATCATAGTATCATTTAGCAATTTTGTGGAGGCAGTCAATTCATTCTAAGGTATTTAATAATAAAACATAAAAATATCATAGTTGGATGATGCATATTCTAGTTCATCCAAATCTTCATCAACTTGTTCAATAGTATCACATTGAGGATGTGGAAGGAAGCACTTATCACACCAATAAATGTCTAAATTAGAATTTACAACATTTACCTTGGCATTTAAAAGATCAGGCACCTCCTTTCTAGACCCTCTATTTTGGTTTCTATCTATCCTTTCTTCATGTGCAGGCCTCTTTCTTTTATCATTATCTCTATGGTAGAAAGAAGGACCCCTTTATGCTTGATTCAAATTTGATAGCTGGTAGACACTCGAGGGACCCCCTTTCAACTCTAGCCAATTTATATGACATTTCTTTTACAGTAGAGGCCAAAGTTTGGATAGTTTCCTTTAAATTGGCTATCTTCATGGGTTATTTTTTCTATATTGACTAGATTCACATCAACCCGATTGTTCAAGGGATTTCCCATCGCTCAAATATTTTTCTCAATTTGGATGGCCATATTGAATGCCAACCATAGGTTAGTGGGAGCCTTGTCCCTCAATAAATATGTAGCCTTCTGATCAAAGGCATCATAGTTTTTTATAAAGCATGTTATGTCGTTGGGCCTAATATTTTTGAGTAGCCACATCATAGTCTTATTGAACTGAGTGTTGAAGTCCTATACACACTTATTAGGATTCTTCTTGATATTTTCATATTCAGCCAAGAGAAATCTTGGATCAATCTTAGCACCATACTAAATAATAAAAACATTTTTCATCTCTTTTCATGAATCAATGCATCCAACAATAAGGAAATTAAACAATTCATAAGCGTCTTCCTCCAGCATGTGCAAAAACAACTTGATGTACACATCCTCATACTCAACCTCATAATCTTCTATGATATTTTGAAAGGCCCTAAAATGCTAATCACCACTCACTGCATTGTTCCCTTGGAATTTTGAGAGGCATTTCCTAAATTCATTTGGGACTTCATTAGGACAACCTTTCATCTCATCAAAATTTATAGGTCTAAATTAGGGAATGCAAAATGTAGGATGTATATTCTCATCTTGGTTCATATGCCTCATGATTGGTTCAATAGGATGTTCAAGAACAAATGGCAAAGGGATATGAGGGGGTGAATGAGGTGGACTTGGTAGATCAGACTTGGGAGGGGATTCAGTTGGTTGGGAAGGAGTTTTAAAGTAAATGGGACTATGTGTCTTAAAATTATTAGAAGAGTTGTGATAGTCCTTAGTAATGGGGGGTCAACAAAGATCTCAAGATTATAAAAAACTAGACAATTTTTGGCAACTAATCTCTACCCTTCAATAGGCTTCTAGACTTGTCTCTTTCTTCTTTCAGGAATACCTAAGGGTGGAATAAGTCTCTTAGATAGGTCACCTTTGAAAGATGATCTCAATCCTTCCAGCTTTGCAAACAAGAAGATACTCAAAACTAAAAGTTAGCAAAATATTTAGAAGATGCACCAATCTTCCTTGAAACTAGAAAATAAAGTCAAAGTTTCCACTAGAATCAAACTTCTAAAATATAACAATTGACAAACTATTGTGATACAAACTGAAATTAAACTTGATAAAGCTTAATGAGATAAAGAATAAAGACACTAAAATTTTCAAAATATGATCAAAATGGAAAAGACACCTTCCAACATGTAATGTTAGAAGCTCTTTGAAATAAACTTGGTAGAAGTCAAATTATCAAACCTTAAAACTTCTTGCCACATCCCTAGTGGAATGTTGTGATGTTAATAGCCAAGATAGTCATATCAATGTAGTAACAATAAAGAGCTTCACAAGATAAAATACTCACAACTCTCTATAATAATTTTTAACAACACACGTGACCAAAAATTTAGTTTAATCCTCAGTAATGACACCAATTTAGTGTTGGTTCCCGGTTATACACCTCTCTACTTTGGCCTTGCACACTTGAATAAATGTGGAAAGCAATGATGGAAAACCCACTAGTATGTTATTATAAATAGGGAAGGGTCTAACATCAAGAATGGAACAAACTGAGTAAAATGATTGAGAGGCACCTACAAATGGTATGGTTAGCTCCTTAATACTTTTGGCTTTGCCTGAACCAAGGTGAGAGAACCTATGGGGTAGCTTGATCACATGGAGAGATTTTATAATTCAATCTCCATGGGGAATTTTGTTACAGTGGATAAATATGAATAGAGCATAACTAATGTTTGTATACTTCACCCATGAAGGGTTGTCACACAAAATGCACAAATGATCTAAGTCATACATAAGCTACTAAAGATAGATGAAATTATGACTTCAATATTCATTCTAAATAATCTTTAATAGCAAAGAGACTAAATAAAAGATTACAATGATAGGATTTAAAGCAAAAACTACAAACACATTCCAAATAGGTGAGATTGTATGCATTTGTAAGATAAATAATATGTATAGTATACAAGGGATGTATTATTTTCAACGTAGGATAAGGTAGAATGAGTTACATGATTAAAAAAGAGGGTGACATGCTGGTGGTTCCCAAACAATAGGGTATCTAGCAGTATTTTTTGACAATATTTCCTCAATAAAGATGCAAGTAAAACTTCAAATGCAAGATAATGGTAAACACGAAATGATCCCTGAGAGACTAGAAGATATACTAAAACTAATCTTTCAAAATACTTTCTCCTACTAAATTAATGAGCCCAGGGTGCCCTTAAAAGGTATTCAAAAACACATTTTTGAATATACCCATAGAAAGGGATTTATAACTAAGTTATATGCTCAGAATGACAACCAGTAATGAACACAAACCTAAGTATCCAATCAACAGAACTTGTTAAACATATTATTGAATTTCATTAATAGGATACAATAAAGAACCACAAATATTTTCCATGAACTTGAAAAGAAACATTACAAACATCAACACTTCAAAATGCTACCATGGGGACAAGAATGGTGAGATTGGTTTTTTTTAATAAGGGAGACATAAACATGCTCTCAAAGTTTCATAATGGTTGTATAGATGCAACCACCTTAGCAAAGGATATAAGATCTACACACAACATTTGATCCCAAAAATATTTTTGTAGAACCTAGACTTGGAGAAAATGGATGCCTAAAATGACCTACAATAGCCAACAACCAACAACAACCTTAGAACAAAGGATAAAGCCCCTATTTATACATTTTCAATCCTTCCCAAATCTAGGACTATAGGTTATAATTTTCAAAATTTGCATAACAAACTTTTCCAATCTCGATAAGATGCTCGTAGTCAAAAAATGCCTTTTGTTATGCCTGAGATCTTCATCCATTTTCAAGAAAAATCATTGTTGTAACTTCCTCTACAATGAATGATGAGGACTTGCAACTGCCTAGAGATGTTCTTAATGATTTGCTTTCATATATGGAGGGATAACAACATTTGAGGAACCAAATAGACTTTGTCTTTATGTGGAAATACCTAAAGATGCCACTTTACACCTACCTAGAAATTGAATTACATGGAAGAGGTTGAACAAAATTTGTTACTATGTGCAATTTCTTTGAGATGATGGTGAATAGTTACCTGCATAGCTAAAACCTCTTGAAAAATTGCCTTAATTTTTTGTGCACACCATGGAACAAATTATTATTATAATGATGGCTCAATAATGATCTAGTTGTGACATGAAATAGAAAATGATCCATGATCATGATTGAAAATATTAGCTCTATAACAGATCATGGATCGTATTCTATGCTTCAAATCATTATCTGACTAGGAAAGAGCCATCAAGTTTAAATTTAAAACCAAAACTTGCCCCATACTAACATTTATCATGCCACATCAAATCCAAGTGAGCATTTATATGCTTTAATAGTGACTAATGGCTCTATTCAAGACACTTGTCACTTCCTCATGTAATCCAGGCCCTTTGAAAAGTTTATCTTAGCTTGCACCGTTAGATATTTTTAGGCTGAATCAATGCATGTTATTAGATTTTGATCAAAGTATCAAATGACATTGGATACTCAATACTCTACATAATGTATTTATAATGCATGTCATCATCATGTTCACTTTGGGCTTGGTTTGAAACCTTGACTTAATACAACCCATTGTGTATGCTTAACTGCATATTGTTGATCAATGGGAACATGCTCAAAACATATCATGCACTGCAAGCTTGAACTTTTTACTTTGAAATCACACCATCCAATCTCAATTTATTAATAAAGCATTCTCTATTGGATCATGATCTGAGGGTGGGGTATCATTGGATATTGCCTATTCTTGACCCCGAGGATGTGTTACGTAGTAGCCTTGTAGGCTTCCTGTGTTCCTTTGAATTTTTACCTTTGATCATGTACCATCAAATCATCCTACTCTAAATAAATACATTTCATTGGGTATTCCTCTATTTGAAAACAAAAAACTACTTCATGAGGTCTAAAATTGATGCTCACACAAATGTCTTCGAACATTTTAATCCCAATGACTAATCTCTACAGCTTAAAGTTGACATCCATGCACCCATCAAAAAAGATCCATGAGACTGTCATACCTGAAATTCAAAAATATTTCCTTGGGAACTTTATTCCATGGTAATTTGATCAACAAGCTCTTTATCTTCGGTATTCTTTTTTGCTTCGGCATTTCTATCTTCAGCTTCTCTTTGTGCTTTGTATTTTTGCTCAGGGATTTTGTTTTACATAATTGTCCCACAATAATTATTTTAAGAATTTTGTTGGGATAATTATTTTGGATCAAATGTCTAAGATAATTTCCTCAAAGGATTTGACTTTACACTTTTCTTGTAAGAATTGAGTCTTTAGCCTTTGGATTTTCCCTTTATCAAAACAATTGTTTAAGACATTTTGTCTAAAATAATTCCCTTGAAGAAAATGGTTTCTTTCATTTTTGCCAAAGGAATTGGGCCTCTACACTTTTACTAAAAGAATTAATACTTATCTCCTTTTGTCTTTGTGGGTACAATTTTTTTGGATATTTTCTCTAAAATAATTTCCCTACAAAAATTGTACTTGGTACTTTTCTTGAGGAAATGTAATTTTTTAGACTTTTTGCATGGGCAAAATGTTTGAAGGAAATAGGACTTCTGCACTAAAATAACTTTGCCTAAATTACCTTTAGGCCCTTTGAACATACCCTTCAGAGGTCTTGTCAAGGGCACCTTCCCTAAAAAATTGCCATTCGGCCTTTTGGAATGGTCCCTTAAATCCCTTGAAAGTGCCCTTCGGACTCATTTAAAATTCCCTTCACCCTCTAGATTTATCCTTTGGAATTTTTGAAAGTACCCTTCGATAATTTTACAAGGGAAAAGTTCCCCAAGGAAATGACCTTCAAAATTTTTGTAAAGGCAAAATTACCCTTATGTAAGTGTCCTTCAAAAAATTTGCAAGTGAAAAATTCCTGAAGGAAATGACCCTTCGGAACTTTTGTAGATACTTTGGTTGAAGAAAATAAGTCATTATAATTCTTTCATGCTTTTTATTTAGACAAAATTCCCAAAGGGTAAGTGCCCTTCAGAATTTTTGGCATGGATAAAAAGTATGAAAAAAATAAGACTTTGCACCTATTCCAAAACAAAGGATTTTCATTGGGATTTTTGTGTGATAAAAATGCCCAAAGGGAAAGTGCCCTGCAAAATTTTTACCATGGATAAAAAATCTAAAACGAATGACCCAAAATAATGAAAATAGCCCTTTGATCTTTTTGTGCAGACAAAATCCCTGAAGGAAATAGCCCTTTTGGTTTTTTATGGAGATAAAAGCTTGAAGGAAATAACCCTTCAGGCTTTTTGTGCAGATAAAATACATGAAGGAATAATCCTTCGAACCTTTTGTAAACACCTTTTCTAAAAAAACTCAAGAACTTTATACTTAAAAAAAACTAAACTAACACAAGAAAATACCCAATGCAAAGTGCTTGAAAGAAAATACACTAAGTAAAGACCAAGTTAAATCACCTAGCCTCTTAAACATGAAATTGACCTTTTCAAAAGAACACTTTAAAAATAGGAATTTATGCTAAAGACTTGGGCATTTATGTTGATAAGGGCCCAATTGATTTTTTGTAATTTTAGGCACTAACATATTCATTGCATGAGAATTTGAAAAACATTAAAGTTAAGTCCACTTTGCATTTATTACTGGAAGTAACTATAATCGTACAAAATATAAAGTGCCAAATGATTTTTACGGGGCTTCTTCATTTAGTGTATTTTTTTTTTTGGGGGGGGGGGGGGCGAGGGGGGCTGTGTTGGTGTCTTGGTCTCCACATTGTGTGTGTGTTTGTATTTATTTTACAATGGGTAATCCCATTTTTCATTTGATAACTCCATATAACTACAATACATGGAAATCGTATGCATGTATTTCACTAATGGGGAAATGATACACCCACTACATCGAGGGTAAATTTATAGAACCCATTGATCCTAAGGAAAAGACTACATGGTTAATTAAACACACAAAAACACTTCGTTATCTATACACATTCATTTCCATAGCTATATTGTTTCACATTGATTAGTGTAAAACTCCTAGGCAAGCTTGGGACATCCTTAAGAAACTATATGGTATAATGGGTGAGGTTCAAGGGTATCAATTGACAATGAACTCTCTAATCTCGATCCATCTTCTTTTGACAACATTCAAGACTATGTCACTAAGGTAAATGAACTCCATGCACAACTCAAATAATTTGGACTTGATAAAAAGGATGTTTAAGTAATTAATTGTGTTTGGAAATATTCCTATTGAATATGTTGTGTTTGTATCTAGCTTTCATACTCATCGATTGACAATGGGTCAGGTCTATGTTATGCCCACATTTGAGTCATTTACTAAAATATTAATGCTTGAGCAAACCAAGTTGCTTACTATGGGTTTTCTCAAGCCCTCTAAGTCACACACATTAATAGTAGGACCTCCTTAATATTTAAAAGGTTATAAGCAACACAAAAAACAACTGCCCAAGACATGAAAAGTACCTCCATAATATTCACATCTTGTACCAACAACATAAACATCCTACATGAAGTAAAAGGATTTTTAGAAGAAGGGATGAGTACCTTGCTCATATTTAAATAAAAATGGTCATGATGAGCATCAGTGTCATGCTAAGTAACTTGATGAATTGAAGCATTTTCTCAAGAATAATAACATCAATTTACCATCATCTTATACAAAGGAGTCCTCTACTTCTACTTCTTCACAATCAAATAAAGGGAAAGGTCAAGCACTTTTCATATATGGAAAGTATTCTCAACAATGGATACTTGATTTTTAGGCTACATGTCATATGGGTTCTAATCGAGAATAATTTTCTTCATTGGAACCTTCTTCATTGCCTCACATTCTTAGAGGAGATGATACACTGGTAGAAGTTATTAAAAAAGGATCAATTGTAATTCAAGAAGGCACTTGTTTAGATGTACTTTATGTTCCATATTTATGTGCCAACCTTCTCTCATTCTAATAGATCACACATCTCAGGATTGGTAAAAAATTTGAGTTCTTACTTGACTTAGTAGAAATTCAAGATCTAAAAGATAATGTTTTAATTACAATGGGAGAAGCCAATCATGAGTCTCAACTATATGCATTCACCAATTTTGTGCCTCATTCCACTTCTAATGATTTTATCACTAATATAGATTTGGTGAGTAAACTATGGCATGAGCAGTTTGTCCATCTCAAGTTCTAATATCTTCAACAACTCAACTCAAAGGATATGGTACAAGGACTCCCTTCTATTCATTTTTCCAATGGCATATGTTCATTCTGTACAATCGACAAGCATCCAGAAGAGAAGTTCGATAAAGGGTCATCTTGGAGGGATTCATAAGTCCTTAAATTGGTTCACAGTTATTTTATGGGTCTATTTCCCACATTGCCTTTTATCAAAACCAGTAATGTCCTCACCTTTATTGATGACTATTCACAATTTATTTGGGTTTACTTCATTTTGACCAAATTTGACATTGCATATCAAATTGAGAAACCTATAGGTAAAAACTTGATTCTTAGGTTTTTTAGGGGTCATATATATATATATATATATATATATATAAAGGTGTATTATAGGCCATTTAGTGTGATTTCATGTTATATTAGCCTTGGTCATTAATCATTTTAGCTTTTATATCTTTTTGAGTCATTTTGAGGGTCAAAATGAGCATAAATAAATTATACAACCTCTTTGAGAAGTTTGAATGTGTAAAAATGGTGATGTCACATTATATGTATCCTATTATTCCTTAAATCAACTATGAATAACTGAAAGTGATAGATTCTTATAAGAAAGAGTAGTTTTCTTGGGAAAAGAGAAAAGTTTGGCACTTGTACAACCCATGGGGGAAGGTGACACATGGGAGAAGGAAATGGAATGTCTCTATATCTTCCTCAAGCTCAATTACACATTTTAAATTATCTAAAAGTCTAATTTTGAGCTAAAACTATTCTGCTCCTTCTTCACCCTTCTAGACACACTACACCAATCAACAGATTTATGCTTGGTATGGATAGTTGCATAACTTTCAGGTAAAACAAATTTGGGAGGTGAAATTAAACTCAGGTATATTAATTTCCATAATAATATTTTTAATAATGGTGGCATGTGATTTATGAACCATCCTCATGAAGTTGACTATGTTTTTATGCTTGATAATTTGCGCACCCTATAGGTTTTTCTCTTGTTTGGATGATTTCATACAATCTAGCTATTTGTATTGATTATAGAGGATTTTTAATCCCTCTTATAATTATATCCATGTTTTTTTAATCATTTCATAGTTTTTTATAAGCAAATCATCTTAAGCTACAAGAGAAAGCACTTTTCTATGTAATAGGTATGTTTCCACCATTTTCAAGAGATTTATGCTTTGATGGTGACTTCATTGAGTTTTTATAGGTTTATACTCATGTTTATGATGTTTTTTTGGTCCCATATATCATTAAATATCTTTATAAAATCAATCTCCATGAGAGTGCAATCATCAAGCATCAAACAGTCAATTTGCTCCATGACTGTCATGCACAACCAACTACGTAGACTATTTTAGGGTATTTAGTATGTCCATGGAGTGGTAAAAATTTGAAAAGGTTGATAAATATCATTGTGACATTTAAAATAAATTGATTTTCCCCAAATTTCATAAAGAGGAAGGAATATTATAGTCATGTGCAACATCTTCACATATTCTACCATAAAAATATCTACCTACAGGTGCCTATAAAAGGTCCAAACATTGAAAATGAATTATGAAGACTTGTATTAGGCTTAGAAACAACCTGAGGTTTCATTTTATAATCATAAGGGGAGATAAATTGGCATATAAGGTATATTTCTTGAATACATGGACCCCCATACTCACTGTCGGCTTGTACATTTGCATAACCACCTATAGGTGGCTTAATAGAGAGCTAACGAGCCATGTCAAGAGGTTAAAACATGTGGTGAAACTCTTTTGAATTCCTAATATGTTAATAATAATCATGGAATATGCATGTGAAATTATAAGTTGGTGAGCAAACTAGGAAGAGCCTTTCAATGATGATAACTGTGGAATTTAGACTCCTTGTATCTAAAACATGAAAATAAAAAACCTAAACATTTTAACAAAGCTTTATAATAAGGTTGTAAATTGTTTTGAATCATGTAAATGACCTTATATTGAATCCTATATCAATTATAAGGACTCCAAAAAATTTTAGGGGTAGGGGATCAATGAAGATTAGTTTTTTGGAGGCTCAAAGTTGCCAATTTATGCACTATTTCCAGGGAGTAACATCTATAGGGTTTTAAGATACAAAGTGGCCTTAACATCTAAAAGTAATAATAAGGAATATTATCATGTTTTAAGTGGATTTTTTTATTTAAGGGTCTACCAATTAAAATTAATATCATTATGATGATGTGGAGGTGTAGTGTTTCAAGTTTCGTTTACACTTACAAGTGTTCCTTTACAAGAAAACACTCACCTACAACTGACTGCTAGTTTTGACACTATCCATAACTAAGACTCAAGAATGGAGATACCAATATTTGTTGTTTAAAGAGGATTAAATATGAATCCAAAATATCTTATGGGGTTTATAATAAATATTTATCATAGGTTTTAGTGATAGAAGCCACCTACAGGAATCTGTACAGTTAACTACAGGGGATTGTATGGTAGGCAATAAGCTAGGACAATGTGTCTAAGGGATGCTCTAAGCTAGGAAGGGTGATCAAATGGGTTAAATTAATTTAAAATGACTCCAATGGATTATAAATAGGTCATATATATTTTATTTTTGGTCAAATCATGCAAGTAACCCACAGGTGGACCCCTATTCTACATAAACATAGTCAAAGATACACTCAGTTTGGGTTAGGCAAGAGTATAAGAAGCATGTGGAAGATTGGAGAAAAAAATGAAGATGATAATACCTAAAATATGATAATGATGGTATTATTGGGATATCATGATAGATAGGTAATATAAGGAAACCCTTTTTCAAGTGCACACATAGTCCATGTGATGAATCCCACATATAGTTTGTCTTCCTAGGAGCCTATTTTGGATTTTGATGAATTAGAGGGTATAGAGACATAATAAAGGAATGAATTTTTTTTTATAATGTCTATAAAAAATTTATAATCCTCTAAAATACTTTTTTCTTATTATAAATTATGGGAAGTGCCCTCTATTTTGTCTTAGACAAAGGGCACTTCCCTTATGCATAAAATATGTAGTTTTGAAAGGTAGAGATGGATAGGTGAATTAGGATCTATTTTAAAATTTAAAGGAGGTTTTTAAATTTTAATTACACCTTTTAAAACATTAAAAATCTTTTATATAAGAAGGAATCCCAGTAGGGTGTCCTATAACTCCAAGGTTACAGTCAAGCCTAAAAGGTAAGGTGGGTGTCCTATAACTCCAAGGTTACAGTCAAGCCTAAAAGGTAAGGTTTAGGCCTAGTGTCCAAATGGGGAGTCATTCAGACTTCTAGCCTTAGATATGATTTATAACCTATTGGATCATGATTATGGGATCATTTTAGATGTGAAAAATATTTTTTTATACATATAAATCACAAATAGTCCATTTTTAAGCTCAAACCCAACTCAGGCCTATGCAAAGTGAAGAAACAGGCTTGATAGGAGAATTTTATATGCTCACATCTTATTGGAGGTTTTACATGGAGGTTATGGAAGTTTTTAGGAATTATTTATGGTCATAAAAATAAATTTTGTGTCATTAAGTTGAGATTTGGCCATCAGACCTTTATGAAACATCACTAAAGGTCAAAACTACTCAAAACCCTTGCTTAACCCTTAGAAGGACCCAATTCAGAAATGAGGATGGTAAGATATCCAAATGGACCATAATGTCATAGAAAATTATTGGAATATGTATAATTATAATCAGGTTTCCTCCCCATAAACGTTTTCACTACCTTAACTATATGGATAATGTACAAAAATGCTCTTTTTGACTATTTTGTGCATTGTGCAAGTTTTAGGGACTTTCAAGGGATGAAACCAACTTTAGGAGGAATTTATAAACTTTTAATAACTAATTATGGTTAGTTAATGCTTCATAAAATCTCATAAATGTGCCTACCATAGCTCTCATCTTAGCCAATCAAAACTAGGATAGTGAGAAGGGTGAAAACTTCAAGTGGGAGTCTATTTAAGGTTTTTCTGATGACTCTAAGACCATGGAGGATATGGAGACATGTAGGAAACTACCTACCATGGATTTCCATGGAAAACTAAAGCCAATTTTGAGGCCAAGTGTGAGGGGTGACTGAAAGAGGAGTTTCTTTAAGTGTAGGCAGTGCTACCTCATTTCTAGATGATTCCAAACGACCAGGACTTCAAAAAATGCATGGAAAGGCATGTCTAAAATACTTCCCTCTCATTAAAATCATAATACCTATCCCTATTTAGTTTTTCTATTTCAAATAGGTGTGGATGATGAAGGCAATTTATTGAGCCAACACAAAGAGTTTCATGCCACTTTTCATGAGTTTCATGCCTTGGGGTGACACTCGTGCTTCCTAACATTGCATGGTTCATTTCACATATTCCTATCATGAATATGTAACTCATTTTATTATCTTGAAAAGTGGCATTGTGAACTTTGGACTTCTCTCTCTCTCAAGTTATACAAGAACTAGCCATTTTGGCCTTTGTAACTTATGCTCCACCTAAGTATGGTGAAGACTTGCTCATTTGCATACCATTTGATCAATACGATTACTAATTTTTACCTCTTCCATAACTATTTATAGTGTGTATACTTTAATGATGGATCTTACTTAGTGAAGACTATGGATTCCTTATCATGTTATCTCATTCTCTTACTTATTTAAACCTTCTTCTAGCAAGTCATGTGAAGTGTTCTAGGAAGTGTCAAGGTTAAGTGAGTTAGCCTATTCAGTAGTACCATTCAAGTCCTCTTGTCTAGCCCTCCTAGCCTAAACATTCATTCATAACCTCATAAGGAAACATTGATATGAGAATATTCAAATTAGAAAAGTGTATGTTTGGTTAGTCCTTTGTTCTCATGTGTAACATGCAGCTAGTTGGAAGTCATCAAATTATGTAGTGTATCACCTCCCTTAGGATAGTTTGCTTTTAGTTGTATCTACCTTTTCCCTCATAAAGTTTAGGTGTATTAGTGTTCTATAAGTGATACATCAAGTAATATAGCCCTATCCATAGATTCACCTAATTCTTAGGCTCACCCAAAACCTAGAGGTGTTTCAATTATGCCACTTGGATGAGGAGAGCTAAGATATATCATCAAAGGATGAAAATCTAAGTGACAACAGTTTTTGGCATGCCTAGTGGAACTCTTAGTCAAATAAGTTGAAATATTTTTTATTTTGAATTTCAACACATCAACCTTTGGAGGCATCTATTTAAACATCAATGGTGACTCTGTAGTTACATTAGCTGGTCAAGCAGCCTAGGTATTCCTTTTGAAGATTGTTTATAATCATTACTTATGTTCTTTCTTCCTAATGAAGTTCCATGGTTGAATTTGGTGTTGAGTACTATTTTACACAAGTTGGTGAGGTATCCCAAACCTATAGCATTCCATATCAACCTTGTTATGATCCCTACCAATTTCAATATGCGTCTTACCATCTCCAATATGATCATCATCAACATTTTTATGAGTTGTATCATTCATATAGCTAACCTTCTCAATGTCTTTCTCCTCTTAGTCAACCTAGTCACTTCTCAAGTCAATCCATTGCAACTTTCAAGCAAACACTCTTGGGCTATGATAATAACATGTTGGATCTTGACACACTAAGGGGAAATGGTCAAAATATTCATATTCATTTCATTAATAAGGTGAGATATGAAAAATATATGGTTAAAAGAGAGTGGGAACCTATTGAGAGAGATAATTCGAAAAGGCTCACAAGTGGGATGCTAAATATGAGGGGCCTAGTTTCAACTTTGGAAGATAGGTTAAAACTTCATGAGAAGTAGCCTCACAAAACCTATAATATTTCATATCCACTTCCCAAACATTGATATTAGTCCTACATGATCGCTATTCATGAGTGCAATCAAGCTTATCAAAGCCATTATTTTTTGAATCAGTTGGAAGAGAGAGTTGAAAAGAGAAGACTTATTTTTAAAGAAAATATTGATAGGCAGATTGATTTGGATAATATGTAGATGTATTATTCCATATCATCATCAAAATAAGTGGAATTTAATCCCTCATTTTCTTCTCTAATTACATCCCCACCTCAAGAAGTGACCTCTAGATATGAGATTTTGAGTTGGAGACAAGGTGGAGAATCCAAGCCTAAGGAGATCCCAAGTTTATTGAACACTTCATCCATTACTCAAAATGCATAAATACCTCAAGAAGAGACTCATAATATTAACATCCTAATCTGTAATATGACAGTGTATTTATGGGGGGGAAAAGAGGATAAAAGCCTTGATAAGGAGTGTGAAGTTTAGAAAGATCTTGATCCTATGCAACTCCCTCCCACCCTTCCTCAATAAGCTTCTTGTGTTCCATGTAAACCCTATTGTACTCCTCATCCTCATGAATATTAATATCAAATTCAAGAGAGACTTTTCCAAGAGAACCTAGCCAAACAAATTAAAGAGCTAGAGTTGAGAATGAAATTGCTAAGTCAAGGTGTGATGAAAGGTTTAGAGCCAAAATAAGATCCTATGCCTAAAAATACCTCATCTAACCTACCTCAAGAGAGTGATAAATTTGGATAATATTTAAATGAAGTGATTTTCAAGTGGAAGGAAGATAACCAAGTTATTTTAGCCCAAGTTCTGCCTATCATTTCTCAAGAACTCCCAAAAGAATCCCCTACAATGCATTCTCAATATGATTTTAAGCCTTATGTTCCACCTCCAATAACTAGTTCATCTTGTCCTCACCCCATCACCCTTTGCATTGATGGACCTATGGTATGGTAACCTAAAGAGGAGCACTTGGTTGGGTAAAATTCAAAACTCTTGTTGAATAAATTACAACTCCTTGGTAGCCTCATTGGGCTAAGTCACCTGCTTTTGAGATGCCTAGTCTTGGCATCACCAAAAAGGAGAAGGAGATTAAGGATCTTGCAGCCCTTTAGAACCAAAATTAGGTTATGATAGTTGAGATACAAATTGAGATCCCTCAATAGGTACTAAATGTTAAGGAAGAGGTGAGTCCTTGTGTTGAGTCCTCTTGTTTGGTTGATAATGAAGAATGCCTTCCTTATGTCAAAGAAGAAGTCTTGGATGAAGTCCATTTGGATTATAAATAAGAGGATGAAGAATATTTTATTGTTGTTACCCTTCATTATGTTTATAAAAAAGAAGACGAGGACTTGTGAAAACAATTTGAAAACATTTGCAATGACTTTGAATCTCTTAAGGGGTCTACAACTTCCTTAGAACTAATTGTAAGTCATGGTGATCAAGATTAAATTTTTAAAAATGTCATAGATGATTCAAATCAAAGTTAACCTCAACCTTTGGAGATGAAAACGATATTCTAATGGCTTCAATCTTCTAAGAAACAAGAAACCACTCCTCTTGAAGCTATGCCTACTAAGGAGATGAAAGTTGATCATGAGAGGAAGAGTGGGTAGAAATATGAGGTATGTGTACAAGGCCAAGAGGAATAAATTTACATCAGAGACCTATTTGAAGATGATCTACTTGAGAGCATATCAAGTGAAGAGCCATGAAATAGGTCTGATCCATCAAGTATCTAATTCAAAGAGAAACATACTTGGTACTATGATTCATCTCATGAATAAGGAGATGTAAAGAACTTTCCTTTTGATCCTAGAAAGGGAGGTATGATGAAAATTTAGTTGTTCATAGTAGCTTGCTTTTTTGATTTCCCTAATTGCTTTGATCACATGCATGTGTGTGTGTGTGTCTTGTTAGTTAGTTGCTTTGTTTTGTGTGTGTCCTTTATTTTGTGTGGTTGAGGTATTCAATTGGTCTTGTCTTGATCTATATTGTAGTCAATGGTCAAAGGCCTCCTTGTTTTGTTTCAGACTTTAGATGATTCCCTAAGCCCAATGGATTGATAAGGCTACTGGTGTAGTTAGTATAGTAGACATACTACCCCTATGAGTCACCAATTTATATTGACCAAATTTGACCTTGCAAGTCAAATTGGGATACCTATAGGTAAAAACTTGATTTTAGGTGTTTTATGGGTCTAATATATATTTATTAAGGTGCATTATAGGTCATTTAGTGTGATTTCATGTTATATTAGCCTTGGTCATTAGTCATTTTAGTCATTATATCCTTTTGAGTCATTTTGAGGGTTAAAATGAGCATTAAATGAGTTGTATGGCCTCCTTGGGAAGTGTGAAGGTGTAAAAAGGGTTATTTCATGTGAAATGTGTCCTATTATGCCTTATATCAACTATTCATAACTAAAAGTTATAGGTTCTTCAAAAGAAAGCATTTTTCTTTGGAAAAGAGAAGAGTTTGGTACTTGTATGGCCCATGGGGGAAGGTGACACATGGGAAAAGGACATGGAATGTCTCTCCATATTCCTAAATATCAATTACACATTTTAAATTTTTCTATAAGTGTTAATTTTGAGCTAAAACCATTCTACTCCTTCTTCACCCTTCTGGACACAAAAAAGTAGTCAGCAAGTTTATGCTTGGTATGGATTATTAAAGAATTTATAGTTCAAACACCTTTGGGAGGTGAAATTAAATTTATGAAGTTTAATTTACATAAAAATATTTCAAATAATGATGTCCTTTGATATATGAACCATCCTCCTGAAGTTGATTATGTTTTTTTGCTTATTAATATGTGCACCCTACAAGTTTAGCTCATCTTTGGATGATTTCATACAATATAGATATTTTTATTGATTCCAAAGGATTTTTAATCCATATTATAATTATATACATGTTATTTTATCATTTTAAGTTATTTTTATATGCAAATCATCTTAAGTTGCAAGAGGAAGCACTTTTCTATGCAACAGACAGGTTTTCACTATTTTCAAGAGCTTTATTATTTGATGGTGGCTTCACTATTTTTTATAGGTTAATCATCATGTTTATGATTTTTTTTTGGTCCCATATATATTTCAATATCTTTCTCTAATCAATCACCATGAGAGTGCAGTCATCAAGTGTCATACAGTTAGTTTGCTCCATGACTGTCATGCACAGTTAACTATGTAGACTATTTTAGGGTATTTAACACATCTATGGAGTGGTAATTTTTTTGAAAATGTTGATACATATCATAGTGACATTTAAAATAATATTATTTCCACAAATTTCATAAATAGGAAGGAATATTATAGTCATGTGCAACATCTTCACACATTTTGCTATAAAAATATCTACCTATAGGTGACTATACAAGGTCCAAATGTTGAAAATAAATTGTGAAGACTTGTCTTAGGATTGGAAACACATTGAGGTTGAATTTTATCATAATAATAGGATATAAATTTTCATGAAATGAATATTTATTTAATACATGGACCCCCATACTCACTGTCAACCTATACATTTGCATAACCACCTATAGGCGGCTTAATAGAGAGTTAAAGAGCCATGTCAAGATGTTAAAACATGTGGTGAAACTATTTTTAAGTAATAATATGTTATTAATAATCATGGTAGACTCATTTGAAATGATATGTTGGTGATAAAACTAGGAACAACCTTTCAAGGATGATAACTATGGAATTCCGGCTCCTTGTCCCTATAACATGAAAAAAAAAAACTTAGCATTTTGCCAAAGATTTATAATAGGGTTGAAAGTTGTTTTGAAGAATATAAATGACATTTTATTGAATAATATATCAATTACAAAGACTCCACAAAGTTTTAGGTGCAGGTGATTAATGAAGGTTGGTTTTTTGGAGGCTTAAAGTTGCCAATTTATGCATTGTTTCTAGGCAGTAACATCTATAGGGTTTTAAGATACAAAGTGGCCTTAACATCTCAAAGTAATAATAAGGCATATTATCATGTTTTGAATTGATTTTTTTATTTAAGGTTGTACTAATTAACATGAATATCATTAGGATGACGTGGAGGTGTAGTGTTTCAAGTCTCATTTACACCTACATGTGTTCCTTTACAAGAAAACATTCACCGACAACTGACTGCTAGTTTCTACACTATCCATAGCTAAAACTCAAGAATGGAGATAACAATATTGGTTGTTTAAATATGATTTAATATGACTCAAAAATATATTATGGGGTTTATAATTAATATTTATCACATGTTTTAGTGATAGAAGCCACCTACAAGACTCTGTACAATCTATTGTAGGTGATTGTATGACAGGCAGTAAGCTAGGACAATATGTCTAAGGGATGGTTTGGGATAGGTAGGGTGAAAAAATGGGTTTAAGAAATTTAAAATGACTCCAATGGATTATAAATAGGTTATATACATTTTATTTGAGGTTAAATCATGAAAGTAACCTTCAAGTGGACCCTTGTTTTATACAGTCAAAGATACACTCGATCTGGGTTAGGCAAGAGTATAAGGAGCATGTGGAAGGTTGGAGAAATAAAAAAACATGGTAATACCTCCAATATTATCATGATGGTATTATAGGGATCTCATTATAGATATGGAATGGAGGAAAACCTCTTTTCAAGTGCACACACAATCCATGTGATGAATCCTACATATAGTTCATCTTCCTCAGAGCCTATTTTGGATTTTGAGGAGTTAGAAGGTCTAGAGATATGATAAAGGGATGAAAATTTGTTTATAGGGTATGTAAAACTTATATAAGCCTCTAAAATACTTTGTTCTTCTAGGAAAATAGGGGAAGTGCCCTTTGTTTTATCTCAGATAAAGGGCACTTCCCTTTTGCATAAAACTTATAGTTTTGGAAGGTAGAGATGGCCAGGTGAGTTAGGAGATATTTTAACATTTTAAGGAGGTTTTTAAAGTTTAATTTAACCTGTAAAAACATGAAAAATATTTCATATAATGAGGGATCCTAGTAGGGTGTCCTAGAACTCTAAGGTTACAGTTAAGCCTAAAAGGCAAGGTTTAGGCCTAGTGTCCAAATGGGGAGTCATTCATACTTATAGTATTATATATGATTTATAACCTATTATATCATTATTTTGGGATCATTTTGGATGTTAAAAATATTTTTATATGCATAAATCACAAATAGCCCATCTTTTAGCTCAAAACTAACTCAGGCCTGTGCAAAGTGAAGAAACAAGCTCGATAAGAGAAGTTTAGATGCTCACATCTTCTTAGAGGTGTTACATGGAGGACATGGAATATTTTAGGAGTTATATAAGGTCATGAACATAAATTTTGTTGCATTAAGTTTAGATTTAGATGTTAGACCTTTATTAAACATCACTAAAGGTCACAACTGCTCAAAACCCTTAATAAGCCCTTAAAAGGACCCGATTGGGAAAATGAGGATGGTATTATATAAAATGGACAACAATGGAAGGAAAAATGATTTTATTATGTATAATACTCTTTATGTCTCCTCCCCATCAATGTTTTCACTGCCCTAACTATACGGACATGGTACTAAATTTCTCTTTTTAACGATTTTGTGCATTACGTAGGTTTTTAAGGACTTTCAAAGGATGAAACAAACCTTGGGAGGAAGTTATAAAATTTTAATAATTAATTATATTAATTTAATGATTCATAAAAACACCTAAGTATTCCTAACAGAGCTCTCATCTCAACTAGTCAAAATTGGCATAGTGAACATGATAGTGAGAAGGGTGAAAACTTCAAGTGGGAGTCTTTTTAAGGTTTACCTAAGACCTATAAGTCCATGTATGGTATTTACACATGTAATACACTCCATATAATTTATTTTCATGTAAATTTAAACTAATTTTGAGGCCAAGTGTGAGGTGTAATTGAAAGAGGAGTTTCTTTGAGTGTAAGCAGTGATACCTCATTTCCAGATGATTTTAGATGAACAAGACTACAAAAAATACATGGAGAGGAATGTTTGAAAGACTTAAATATAATTATAATCATTACACATATTCATAGTTATTTTTTGGATGTTCAAATAGGTGCAGATGATGAAGGTAGTTTTCTGAGCCAACACAAGGAGTTTTATGCCACTTTTCATGAGATTCATGCCTTAGGGTGACACTTGTGATTCTTGAACTTAAATGGTTCATTTAACATCTTATTATCATTAATATTTAACTAATTTTATAATATTTACAAGTTTCCTTGTGACCTTTGGACTTATCTCTTCTTCTCTCTCTCAAGTTCTATAAGAACTAGCCATTTTAACCTTTATAACTTATGCTCCACCTAAGTATGGTGAAGCCCTACTCATTTGCATATCATTTGATCAATGATATTACTAATTTTTACCTCTCACATAAATTTTCATAGTGTTTCCACTTGAATTATGGATCTTTCATAGTGAATACTATGGATTCCTTAGCATGTTGTCTCATTCTCTCACCTATTTGCAGCTTCTTCTTGCAAGTCATGTGAAGTGTTCTAGGAAGTCTAAAGGTTAAGTGTGTTGGCCTATTAAATAGTTACATTAAATTCCTCTTTTATATTCTTCATATCATAAACATTCATACATAACCTCATAATGAAACATTGATGTGAGAAGATTCAAATTGGAAAAGTGTAAGTTTGGTTAATCCTTTGTTCTCATGTGTGACATATAGCTGGTTGGAAGTCATCAACTTATTTGGTGTATAAAATCCATTAGGATAGTTTGATTTTAGTTTTATCTCTCCCTTTTTCTTGACAATTTTAGGTGTATTAGCGTTCCTCAAGTGGTACATCAAGGGAGCTATCCCTATCTAGAGATTCACCTCATTCTTAGGCTCACCCATAGCCTAGAGGTGTTTCAATTGTGCCACTTAGATGAGGAGAGATGAGACATCACCTTAAAGGGTCAAAATATAAGTGACAACACTTACTTCATTAGAAGAGTGAAGTATTCAACTATTTTTTAGACTTTAAGGCTCATGCTAAAAAAAGATAAAAAAATCTTTCAAAATTCTCTACATAGATATTGGCCAAGAATATGTGAATCATCACCTTGAGAAATTTTATGTACTTTAAGGGATAAAAATTCAAAATTTAATTATCTACACACCCTAGAATAATGGTGCTTTTGAATGTAATAATCATACCCTAAAGGAAATGGTAACTTTCATGATACATGCTCACTTTCTTGGTCCAAAATTTTGAGCTAAAGCTATTAATTGTGTCACTCACATCTAAAACCACATTCCTCATAAAGCCTTGAAAGGCGTGACACCTTTTGAATATTGGTATGGTTGGAAACCTATTATATGAAAATTTTGAGTCTTTGGCTCCCCTGTATTGGCACACATTCCTTTATAGAAACATAAGGCACATCAACAACATAGTTGACATTGCCTTTTTGTTGGCTATCTCGATGGTGTCAAGGGATATCAAGTATTGAATCTAGATATGAAAGAGATTTTCATTGATAAAAGTGTTATATTTGATGATATAATTTTTCCCTTATCCTCTAATACTCCATCTCCTCTATCCACAATGGAATTAGATGATAGTGATTCAGATGATACATCTTCACCTCCACCAAGGCCATGTTTAATAGCCACTGCTACCCCATCTTCATCATCACCTCGATGGGTCTGACAGACTCTTTATTAAATAGGCACATTTATTGGGGATCCTTTAGACACTTAGAGGAATCAATCACAACATCATCATCTTCCACATGTATACATTACACTTTCTTCTAATCCATAATCTTTTTGTGAAGCATTTGGTCATGTTGAGTGGGACTTAGTAATGGAGGAAGAATATAGTTCCTTGATGAGGAACAACACTTGGGATTTATTCCCCCTTTTAAAGGGAAGGAAAATGGTTCATTATAAGTGGATCTACCAAAATAAATATGCAGTGGATGGAATAATTGACAAGTTTAAAGTATGTATTGTTGCCAAAGGTTTCTTACATGTTCCTAGTGTTGATTACACTGAGACCTTTGCACCTATGTCTAAAATTAACTCCATTCCTTTGAACCTTGATATTACTACATCACATGGTTGCATTTTACATTAGATATATGTGAAGAGTGCATTTATTCATAGGGATATTCAAGAATTTTTTTACATGGAGCAGCCATAAGGGTTCATTGAGGGATCTTATTTAGTTTATCACTTCTATAAGTCTCTCTATGGCCTCAAATAGTCCCATCAAACTTGGTATTCCAAGATGGACTCATTTCTTCTATTGACCAGATTCTTACATTATCACTTAGATCCCATTATCTACATTCTAAGATAGAATTATTCCCATTTACTACTAGTCCTCTACATTAATTACTTAATTCTTACTAGGATTTATTCATCCATCATTGACAGTGTCAAATCTACTTTTCATGAGCACTTCACTATGACTAACTTGGGCCTTTTGCACTACTTTCTCAAGATTGAGATCACTTGGTCTTTTTTTGGGATCACTCTTGCATATCCCAAGTATGTTCTTAATCTACTTATTCAATTTAATATGGATGATTTTAAGCCTACATAGACTCCCTTCCTATATGCAGTTAAGCTTGAGGTGAAGTGTTCCACCCCACTAGTTGATGCCACTTTATATCATAAATTTGTTGTAAGTCTCATGTATTTGATGCACACTCACTTTGAATTATTATTTTTTAGTTGGCATGGTCTCTCACTTTATGTAACAACCACATAAAATTTATTGAAAAGTAACCAAATGCATCTTACATTACATCCAACACACTCCTCGACATGGGATACACTATGCAATAGGGATTAGTTTTGACTTGGTTAGATATATAAATTTTGATTGGGCTAGTGATTATAAATATTGTTAGTCTACATTTGGATACAAATTTTACCTTGGTTCTGACCCCATTAGCTAGAAGAGTAAGAATCAACATGATATTACTTTATATTCAACTAAAGTTGAGTATCAAGGGGTTGTTAATGCTACTATTGAGGCTATTTAGATTCAAAATATCTTGATTGAATTTGACATCACTATTCTAAGGCCATATGTCATTATTTATGATAATTAGAGCACAACTTAGATCTTAAAGAACCTAGTTCATCATCAATGAACCAAACACATCGATATCCATATGCACTACATCAAGGAGTTGATTCAGGAGTAAGTCATTGATCTACACTATTATCCTACGATAGAGAAAGTTGTAGATATATTCACCAAACCTTTCACCGAGAGTAAGTTCCATCACTTGTAAACTCTCTTAGGGGTGCAACACACTACTTATGGGGGGGATCACTTGTCCTTACTACATCATCCTCTCATGGGGGGAGTTTTTTCCTATAGGTTTTCTCCTTTTATGTTTTTGGTGGGATTAATGTGTACGTGGGTACCTCATTGGGCCTTATTGTTGGGATCCATTTCTTATTTTTTCATGATTGAATAAACCCCTAAGTTACATTTAAGTGGGGGTGTTGGTTTGAATAGGGTTATATCCCTAATTGATTCCACTGGTCAATTCCATTCACACCTTATTTAGTTAGGTTTACTTAGGTGTCTTAAAAAATTGCCTCATCTCACAGGATCATGACACATGTCACAATCCTATGCAAAGTTGGTGAGAGGTATTTAGTATAAATACCCCTATGTAAGGTTATTTTATTACATCAATTAAATTAATTATTCATGAATTTCCTTTGAGTTTAACATTCTTTCTCATTACCTAGTCTAAATGCTTACCTAGGCATATTAGATCCTTACCCAATATTACAATTTGCTTACATGAATAACATGGTTGAATATGAAGTATTGGTCCATGGATCCAATTCACTCTCAATAAGAATTTAAAGAACCTTATGGTGTCAGGTGACTAAGAAATTGTGTTCAAGTAAGCTAGAGGTCAATATTAATTTTAATGACAAACACTTGTCATGGTACTAGAGCTAGGTTTTGGATTTGATAGAAAACTTTCATTCCTTCAATATAAAAATTATTCCTTGAAAATAAATCATATGATGGATGTGTTAGAAACTTACGCACACACCTTAGATCTAATCTTTGACTCTAAACAATGTCAAATTTTTCTAGGTATTTAATGATGATCAACATATCATCACAAATACTAATGTGTTTGAATCCTATATTATAGATGAAGTTGATCAATATGAGTTTGAGTTGGATTAAGGAGTGATAAACCTTAAAATAAACAAAATATCAAAAGGTATGGTCTCATTGGAAATGTTTTTTGATATGGATTACAAAGATGAGAAAGAAAAATAACATCTTCAAAAGATATGTCACATGAACATTTTAATTTGGGTAGTGCTAGTGAATAAAAATATGTGCATTTAAGCACAACCTATATTGAAGGTGAAAAGTGTGGAATTGCTCAATCATTGAAGGATTTTATAAGTGTTATATCCTAGAGTTATAAATATTTGAAGGTGTTCAATAATTCAATCCTCGTTCACATTATTCCTCTCAAATCATGAGTTAAACCATTTTATTAGATTTAAAGGTATGCCAATCCATTATTGGAAGCTCTGATCTTTAAATAAGTGCAAAAGTTATTATCATCTAGGATTATCTTTCCCATTAGGTACTCTATGTGGGTGGAAATACTTATTCCAATTCTAAATAAAAATGGATAAATACAATTATATATGGATTTTAAAAACCTGAACTAAGCTTTAGAGAAAGATAATTACCAATTGTCTCACTAGATGAGGTACTATAGATAGTGAATGGTTCATAAATGATGTCATTCTTAGATGGGTATTTTATTTATAATCAAGTGATGATTAACTATGAATACTAGATCAAGATAACATTCTCAAAAAAATAGGGAACATTCACATATAAAATGATGTCATTCATCCTAATTAATGCATGAGCTACTTTTTAATGTGTCATGGACATTACATTCAAGGATATAATCTCCCAGTGCATTATGATTTACATGGATGATCTAACAATGTTTTCCAAGGACCAAGAAGACAATGTGAGAGATTTAAGGATGGTATTACAAAGGTGTAGAAAGCATGGCATTTCCTTAAATATAAAAAAATACATATTCAAGGTCAAAGAAAGAAAATTATTGGGTAATGTCATTTAAGAAAAAGGAATATCAATAGACCCAAATATGGTGGAAGTAATTTTTATAATTGTATTTCCTATAAGCAAGAAGGATTTGAAATCATTCATCAACAAGATCAATTTCATGCACAAATTCATCTCAAGTTTTGTTAAAATAGTTTGGTCTCTAAATAACATGCTAAAGAAGTATTCCAAGATTGAGTAGACCACCAAAAAATAAGATTTTTTTTAAAAATCAATAAATCAATCCACCAAAAAATAATTTTTTTTTTTTTAAATCAATAAATCAATTTTGAATACTCAAGTGTTGATAAGTCTTGAATACATGTAGCCTTTATATCTATTCATTCACCTCTAAAAACTTCATTATTGTTCTTCTAACTCAGAGAAAATAGGTTAGAGATGAAATATCAGTGTGTTTTATGAGTTCTCCACTCAAAAATGTTGAACTTGGGTATTCCACCATTAATAAAGTGTTTTATTTGATCAAATTAGTCAAAAAGTTTAAGCATTATATTTTATGCATCAAATTATTTTTCATTGTACCTAGCCCTACTTTAAAAACAATGATGATGTAAAATGAATTAGGTAAATGGAGAGGCAAGTGTATGACCATTTTTCATGAATATAACTTGGAACTCCAACTAATGAAGATTTTATAGGACAAGAACTAAGTAAAATGATAGTGGAAGCTGATTCCCAATTGTCTACCAATAATACATAATGGAAGCCATCACATAAGATGAGTGGTATTAATATATAAGTCATTACTTATTGAATAAAGAGTGCTTAAACTACTTAAACTATACTCAAGTAATATCTTTGTGCCTGAAGAATATAGACTTCATGATCAAATAAATAACAATGTATACGAGGAATCATGAAGGCATTTATTTGAAATGTTTAAACAAAGTTGAAGCAATTGAAGTAATCAAATATTTTCATAGGAAATGTGGAATTGGCCATGGTTTAAGGAGTATTACAACACCCTAGATTATCTAAGAAATCTATTAGTGGCCCCACTTTTTTAAGGTGCTCACTCACACATCAAAAGATACCATACTTGTCAAGTTTTCTCATACAGAGAATGCAACACTACTATGCCATTGTAACCTGCTATTGAATTTTAACCATTTGAAAAATGATGACTCGAAATTTTTGGAGCTATTAATGCTAATTAATCTATTGGACATAAATTAATCATGATGATGAATGACTATTTAACCCATTAGATTGAGACATAAGGGTTTAAAAATTGTATAACTGATGTTTGGATCAGCTTCCTTGAGGAGAAGATCATCACCAGGTTTAGAATGTTGTTTACTCTAGTATGTGATAATGGCCATAATTTCTCCTCTTTTCCATTCACTAAAAGGGCATATGAAAACGAGGTAAGTTTAAAATTATCATCTAATTATTATCCAAAAGATAATGATGTTTTTGAATTGACAAACAAAAATATGTTAGATGTGATTAAAAATATCTTGGACAAAAACCTTCAAGATTGGCATAATGTGTTGAAATTTTCACATTGGTCTAATAGAACCATGATTAATTCATCCCTAGGCATGTCACCATAAAATATATTATATGACCAAGATCTTATTTTCTCCTTAAATATAAGAATCCCTACCTTAAAATTCATGAGATATTACCTTGAGATTGATGATAAGATTGAGGCCTTGTTGTTTAACTTGATGAAGTTGGAAGAGAAATGAGATGTAGCCTTGTTGAATTTTAGTAAACATCAAGGAGTCATCATATGATGGTTTGACAAGAAATTTAAATTAAAATCCTTTAGAATCATTGATTTAATACTTATCTAGGATAAAGCTCATAATAAAAAGGGATAACATAGTAATTTTGATGCTCTTTGGTTATGTCCCTTCCATATTTATGAAATATTAGGCAAGAATGTGTTCAAGCTCAAATTTATAATTGGTGAAGATGTCCCATTTCCCATCAATGGAAAATCCCTCAAAAACTAATTTTAGGTATGAGTTGGCTAGGTAAGGTCTTGTACATAAATTTCATTTGTTTCCTACTTTTGTTGTTAGTTTAGGTTGTTGTTTTCTTGATCTTTATATTGGTTTGTCCTCATTCCTTGACTCTTTTTATCTGATCCAATTTTTTTTATCATGTGGGCAATTTGTTGGTCATTGAAATAAGGAAGAGGGGTGTGTAAGTAAGCAATGACAATGGCATTTTGGTGCTTAAGTACTCTGAGTAGTTTTTGATATAAGGCTATGTTTATGAATTTAGTTTTAAAGTCCTGGGTTGTCACATGTGTTCTAGATTTATTTGTGTTTGGGTGAGTTTTTGTAAATTGTTTTACTTTTGAAGATATTCTCTTGAAACCATGAAAAAAGACACTTTAATGATTTTTGGGTTTGCTTAGATGAAACCGTTACAATCAAGATCTAGAGTGAAAATCTTAAAATTCTACCCCACATTTTCCATGGTGGTCCCCAACCTAGGATTGAGATGCTAAAAGAAAGAAAAATAAAAGTGAAAATAAAAAAAAAAAAATTATTAGAAAAAAATATTTTTGGGTGATTTAGATAACCTATACTAGAGTTATAGATGCTCAACTATAAGTAGAGAAAGGCCTTGAATAGGATCAAATACATCTTCGTCAAGGCTATAGATGTCTGGTTAGTAATAGAGCAATGTCTAGGAAATCATCTTGAGGTATAATTCAATATCTTGATGGTCTGGGTTGTAGTATTTAGTCCCTATGAAATCCATGAACATGAATGAACTCACTTGCACACATAGGTCAATGTGAATATTTGATTTTTTCTTAAAATGTTCCATTTTACCCTTTTATAAATTTGTTCAAGTTCCATGTGTTGTCTTAGATAGATATTCTAGGTTAGTAGACACATTTATTTTGTTTCAAAATAATCAATAATATTTTTTATTATAGTTACAATTTGTTGTTTCTTACACAACATACCCTAATTTCACCAAAAACATGGTACACCTCTTTTTTATTTTAGTTTTAGGCTTTCCTACATCTATAGTCTGATTGGTTCATGCTTGCTTTAGTTTTCATTTTAACCTCTCTTGATTTATGCGTGAAATAAGGTCTTGTAATCCATCACATTTTCTTGAGTGAGTTCACATAATAAATTTTCATACCACTTAGCATGAAAATGGACTTTGGTATGTCTTTTTCCTTATTTTTATAGTTGGGAAAGCTTCTCAATCATGTCTCTAAGGGATTTAAGATGTTTCAATGTGAAACTAGGTCTCAAAAATCTCATCATTGCATTGACCACATCTAAAAGTTAAATTTTCATATCTAACATTTTTCCTAGAAATGCTTCGGTGACAATATTTGGTCTTATTGATATAAACCTCTCCAAGTCTTGAAGAGGTCTAAGGCAATCAAAATGCATTTCAATTTTAATCAGGTTAAAAATCTTGATTAGGTATTGGTGGGTGAATTTGAGTCATTTTAATGCTAATCAGGGTTTTAAGCCTGATTAGGTCACCATTTTAAATTTCCATGATGAAAATCAAGATAAAAATCTTGGATGGATCTTGTAAGCTTTTAAAAAATCATCGTAGACCAAATCAGGGTAATTTTTTTATTAGATCTAGTGGCCTTTTAAAAAATTTATTTACTATTAATCAGAGTTATTATTCTAATTGTAAGAAAGCTAAGTGTTCTTTAAAAAATATGGAATTTAAATCATTACGAGTCTAATTTCATATAGAGGTCATTAGGGGGTAGGGGTAGAATGGAGCATCATAGTCAAAAGTGGGATAAAAATCTTGATTGGGTAAGTGTTGTGTGTGTTTTTTTAAAAACTATTTTTTTGTGGGACCCAAAAGCCCAACCACATCTTAGAGCCCATGGACCCCCAATATCCTTTGTTAGTCGAGTTATTACCCCTGACTAGGAAAGGTGAGGGTCCCTTGGCCAAAGGGTTGTAAAATCCTAACTAGGTCGGGGATGGGGACATGCATCCCCCATGTTTTTTTCTAATTAAGTTTATATTTATTTAAGTGCTTTTAAACTAAGTTTTTTCTAATTAAGTTTTTAAAACTAATTTTAGTTTTAATAAATAATGTTTTTTTAATGGTTTATTTTAATTAATTAATACTAAATCAATTAAATTTGTTTAAATTTAATGAATTATCCTTTCTTATTAATTTTAAAATAAAAAATAATATTAATTCAAATTCAAATTTTCCATTCAAGCTTAAATGACCTAGGGTTGGTTTTCTGAGTATAAATTTTGATTCAGAGGGCCATTTTCCATGTCATTTATGACATATAGAACCTAGCTCTACTCTAGTTGTCATGACATAGGAATTATCTAGGTAGGGTGTACCACTCAAATTTGTCAACATTTTTATGTTAGAGTCTTACTAGTTTTATAAAAGTGCATATCTAATGAGTTAAAAGCCTTTTTTAATTTTGCCAATAAAGTGACTTATTTTATCTAATTTTTTAGGTGTGAAAAGAGTTAAAGTGCATGGAGCTTGGAAAAGAGAGGGAAAAAAGCTTGCAAGTTTCAAATTAAAGTGAAACTAACTTTTAGAGGGAAAGGTGTTTTCCATCATCGACTAATTTTTATAAAAGACTAGTGAGAATTCATTGCAAGTGTTGGCTTATTGTGTATCCAAAGAGACCATAGCGGACTAAAAAAATTTCATTCTACATTTTATTATTTTCTATGGTAGTATTATCCCATTTTATGCTTGGCCATATTTTTATGCTGAAAAAATTTCTAATTGGATGATTATGGTGGATCCAAACATTATTTTTTCAAGTAGACATCTTGATCAATTGAAGGCTATGGAAGTTTTTTTTCATTAGTGCATGTCAAATGGTGGTTTTACTCTTATTCTTTCAAAACTAAATTTTCCTTAGTGTCTTGCAGCATTTTCATTCATGGTTGTGTGAATTTAGGTCAGGTGAAAGATTGATTTCATTAGATTCATATAATCAAATGTTTTGTATTTATTACATCACAAAATAATATCTTTTCTTTCTCTTCATTCCCTTATCTTTTGTTCTCTCTTTTTTATACTCAGTTAGTCTAGGTTTAGAATAAATCTGAATGTAATTAGTGTTTACAATTTTTACTTGGATTAAAAATATCTTTCATTTTTGTTGATTATTGTTGAATGTACATGATGAAATGTGCATTTTAAATCATTTATTATTTTCTTTGTTAAATATAAACCATTTATTTTTTTTGGTCAAATATTAATTATGGATATTTTTTTCTTCAAAACATGCTTAAAACCCACTTTGATGAAACAACAAACTCATATTTTCCACTCACTATTTTAAACTTATATTTAAATCTAACAAGCCCTTTGAAATGGACCAATTTCACATCAAGCAAAGATGTCATGACCTAGTAGTATAGATATTGACAATATGTTCAGGTCTCCTCTTAGGAGAGGTTGGACAGTTCCTATCCCACCTAAGTTAGTGTGTGAAACTACCCATCAACAAAACTCTTATGACACAATATATTGTGGGTAGAAAAAAGTGACATATTTTTGGGTTCGTGTGGAAATAAAGTATAACATCAATGTTAATCACATTTTCTATTGATAGTTGGTGATGGAATTTTAGGCTAAGAGGTTATCATAGATGTGTAGACACCTAGTTTTTTATATAAAACCCTTTTCCACTATATGTCTTTATCGTAAATCACCTATTTATGTATATATATTTTTAGACACTTTCAAACCACATTGGACCCTTCACAAAATTTTGTCATCCATGTTTCCTCATAAACACCTCAAATATGTGAGTTTTCAACACCAAGACCTTAGTCAATCATCCTTTATTCACCTTGATCTTTATTTTGAGACATTTTTCTATCAAGTCACAAATTGCAAATTCTAAGCATCTTCCTTTTATGTGTCTTTTATGCCTTTGGATAATTTCACATGCTTTGATTTTCAATTATCACTATCTTATATAATCATTTTGTGTAGGTATGTGTCCCAGAGATTCCTATATATACAAATTCACCCCAATACATTTAATCTAGATTATAATTATCTTATCATTTATATCTCTTACATACCAAGTCTCTCATCCACATCTATGATTTTTTGTCAATAAGTAGTGAGGCATTTAGTTACATTTGATTATCTAGGGAGAGGAGATGAATTCATTTATCTCATTTTTTACTAGGAAAACTTACAAATGCTACATCAATATTGAGCCCTGATTCTAAGCATGCATGATATGTAGTTGAAAATTCTAAGAGGGAGGATTAGGCCACTAACCTTCCAAATTATATGTTTTTATGAAATCATGGAAAATTAGTGTTAAAAAAAAAAGATCAGTTGCTAAAAATTATACACATCAACTAGATTAGTCCAATCTTAGATTTTTCTCATAATCTACCAATAAAGCATCACCAAAAGTTTTATACCCTAAAAGCCATCCAAGCTTAGAATCATAGTAGCATAACTATTTAAAAACATTAGGTCATAATTAATAGTTGATTATGTCCTAGGTCACAATAATAGTTTGTCAATTTTGTCCCTTTTCTAAATTTTGGTTAAATTATTTGATTTTAATTTATTCAACCTTAGAATCCTACTTCTAAACTAATAATTCAATTATGGTTCTTATGTGTGTCTATTTCATTCATTTATCTTTCTTTCCATTGTTAATGCATATTAAACACTCATACTTTCATTCATTTCAAGCATACATTAGATATGTTAGGGTTGTTTACTTATTATCTAAGATCTTTCGTGTGCCTTAGTTTTTCATAGTGTAATTACCATTTTGTTAAAACATTTTGGTACTCCCGTTCTTCAAACCTATCAATATTACATGGTTAGCTTGTTTCCCCTTATGGTTTATTTTTCATCTTTTGGTTTATGTTCATTGATTTATCTTTGACCATATATTATTTTGCCTATTCACCTCTCAAATATAAATATTATATTTTTGTGAGCCGATACTCTTACACAATCTAAAGATTAGATTATTCCTTTCAAGTCCCTCTAGTTTATGATTTCTAATTGTCAAAACTATTTTAAAGATGTTGATATGTTCCTAATTGCATTAACATTATTCCTAGGCTCTTTCATGTTTCCCATGTTTAAATCTTATTTCAATTAAGATGGATATGTTTACAATTTCTACTAGGAAAGGTTCTAGATTGAGTGGTAATACTATTGATTTGATTCGACTTCATTTTTTTGGGTACTTGTGTTTATTTGAATTCAAAAAAAAAGATAGTGATACCTTTATTCCTTCAACTATTATTTATTACATTCCTTATTATGTTCATGATTATAAAGTACATGATGTGAATGATGAACATACTTATGATTATAATTCCCAATACTTCCAATGATAATATTATACCATAGTTTGATATTATGATTAAAGATGATTTCATGAAATATATTTTAATTTCTCATAAATAAATAAATAGATGATATTAGTTATGTTGAATTCGATGTGATAAATAAATTTAAAATGGCTAAGGAATCTGCACCCAATAATGTTTCCAATGATTCTTTGAATTTTTATAATCCACCTATTGGAGTCTCTCCTCTTAAATTTGATAGTGAGGCTAGTGCTTCTATTAATAGCTTTGTGCCTCCACTTATAATTCCTCCTCAAGTTACCAAGACTAATCACTACATCTTGCTACTTATTTGGTACCTCCTACTACTATATGACCACTTGAGCCTACACCTAATTTTTTTGGTCTTAGTCTTACTTAGAATACTAAATCATTCATTCTTGTCAATATTAATCATGCTTTGGCTCATACACATACTACTACATATAAAAATGCATTTTATTAACAAGTTATTCAATAAACGAAATCATAAAATAAATAAATTCACAAATGATCTCAAAGATATAGCCATGTGGTCACTTATTCATAGATATTAGACAACACATTGGCTCATAAACACCTAACCTACCCTTTTCGTACTAGTTTTCTAGTGCATAAATTAGAAGTAGACAATGGTAAGGATTTTTTATAGTTCTTCTTGAAATGCTTTGGTTTTGTACATGAAGATCTATTTATGACCAAGCTCTTTCTTAGGAGTCTTAAGGACTATGATTTATATTAGTTGTATGGCTTACCAATGGGTTCTATGCATCTCAGATATTCATTAAAATATTATAGAGAATAATTTTTTTTGGCATCAAAGGATAAGACACATTCAATAAAAAGGCCTTCAAGCATTAAAATATAAAGGTATTGTTGAAGTAAATTATGACTACCTGTTAGACTTTGAACTTTTTTTAGCATTGTGTGTTAGATGAGAAAACTTGATTAAAGTTTCCCAATGTGCTACAAGATCATAATGGATTTTACATTTAATTCATAGTGATATGTTTGGACCTATGAAGGTTTCATCTCTAGGGAAACATTTTTATTATGTTTATTTTATAGATGACTCCTAGAGAAAAACTTGAATTTAATGTATCAAGGTTAAATCTAAGGTTTTTAATAAGTTTAAGGAGTTTAAGGTTCTTGTTGAAAACCATACAAAGATGAATATTGAGGTCTTGATGAGTGATAATGGTGAAAAATATTACTCCAATAGTTTTAATCTATTTTGTAAGGGTTTTGGAATATAAATGGAAAAGATAATTCCATATACATCATAGCAAAATGGAGTTTCATAAAGAATGAATAAAAATCTAATGAATAAGGTGAGAAGCATGCTTAGCGGTACAATTTTGGAAAGAATGTTTTGGGTGGATGCATTCATGGCTACTTGTTATTTGATTAATAGATCACCCACATCAACCTTGGTTGATAAAATGCCACAAAAAACATGGACTAATAAGAAACCCTTTCTCAAACATCTTTGATTTTTTGGTTGTGATGCTTATATGTATATTTCAAATGGAAAAAGGACTAAGTTTTATATAAAATCAACAAAGTATATCTTTATTAAATATGGTACTGGTGTGAAATCATATAAGATATGGAACCCTAAAATAAATAATATTATTTACAGTTGAAATGTTATCTTCATATATGTAAAAGGGGCTCCAAAATAAGGACATTCAAATGATAAACCTAAATAGATTTAGTTATAAGAAGACAAGGGAGAACAAGTGTTTGAATTCAAAGAAATTGCAAAATATGAACCAGAGTGGGAGTTGCAATTGGAAGATTCATATGAATCTAAGGAGGAACTAGAAGAAGTAGAACCAAAAACTCTAATCATGAGAAGATCAAACCACATGAGAAGATTACCTAGTAGGTATAGTCATCTTGATTTTTGTTTTTCATTTATTTTATTATTATTTTAATTACTGATGAATACCCCAAGACTATAAAGGAGAATTTTATCTCAAAAGAAACTAAGTATTGGAAGACACCTATGGAGGAAGAAATGGAGTCTTTAGATAAAAACCAGATATGGAACTTGGTAAAATTACCCATGCAAGAAAACATGTTCACTAAAAATGGGTATTTAAAATAGTAAAGTGCATAATGTAAAATGGAGAAGTATAAAGCTTTATTGTTATAAAAAATATCCTCTCATGTAGAGTAAATTGATTTTTGTGAAATTTTTTCTCACGTTTATAAATTACATTCAATTATGTATTATAGTTATAATGTTGCTTTCAATCTAGAAATAGAACATATGGATGTTATGATAGATTTTTTAGATTGTGAGCTTGAGTATTAAAAATACATGAATCGACCAAAAATATTTAAGATAAATGAAAAGGATATTATTGTGTGCAAGCTGAAAAAACATATGTATAGATTGAAGCAATCACCAAGAATGTGGAACCAGAAATTCAATAGGTATGTCTTGGGACTTGGGCTTGGAAGAAACAAAATTGATCCTTGTATTTATTTTAAACATGAAGGTGGAAAAAATATTATCATAGTATTGTATGTGGATGAAATGTTATCAATTGGTAATAATAAGGAAATGATTAGCCAAGTTAAGTATCGATTATCATCTCAACTTGATATGAAAGATATTTGTATTGTAAAATATATTTCAAGCATGGAAATTAAATGGGATAAATTAAATAGGAAATGGTGGTTAAATCAAATGAAGAATGTGTATGAACAAATGTTAAATATGCATGAAGGTAAACCTATCATAACTCATTTTCTAATTGGTCAAAAACTATTTATTAAAAAATGTCCAAAGACACAATAAGAAATTGAGGACATGTCTCAAGTCTCATATGTTAGTGTTTCTATAATATTGGTGTATGCTATGGTATGTACAATAACTAATATTGATCATGCAATGGAAGTAATGAGTATATCTATGTCAAATCCAAGAAAGGAACATTGGATTGCAATGAACTGGATCTTCAAGTAATTATGCAAGATGTCAGACTATACAATATGTTATCAAAATAATCTTAATGAAATTAAAACACTGAATCTGCATGGTTTTGTGGATTTGGATTGGTTTAGATATCTTGATTTTTGAATATATACTAGTGGATATGTGTTCAACTTGTTTAGTGGAGCTATAAGTTGGATTAGCAAATGACTGGCTAGTATTATGATATCCACCATAGAGGTTGAGTACATGGTAACTACGCTGGAAAGCAACGAAGTAGTTCTAATTTAATAAATAAGTAAAAAAACTACTCTAAAAATAATTAAGACTTTTTAATCCTTTTGTAGCATAAAATACTTGATATGATTTGTTGCGCCTTCTTTAACATTTACCTTTTATTTTTGTAAATGTTTGAAAATAAAAACAAATAATATATACTTTTTTAAATTAAATTTGATATTTTCATTTATTAAAAAACATTATTTGAGTGTTTTTGAAATATTTAAGTGAAGACATATTTTTTTTGTTAAGGGTATATGGAATCATTAGCCCACACAACATTTGGTGCCATATAAAGGACAAAATTTTAAGCACTTTGACCACTCTATAACTATGTGCCTATGGATTGAACCACTTTAGAGCACCACCCCAGTAATGACAAAGTCATCGAGCAGTAAGCACCTAAACATAGAGTGAGATTTGAACCTTAATTCTCCCACTATTAAGAGACACAAATTACCATTACGACACTACTCGATGGACAAATGAAATCACATTTGGCATTTAATTTTTTTGAGATTAATTATTTTTTATTAATTAATTTTTTATCAATATTTTAAATATGACCTTAAAATTAGCAATTTAGTACATAATTATTTTTTATTCATATAATTTTAAAATAACTATATTTTTTCAAGTGAATTTGATAATTATTTTTTTATTAATATCATTTTTAATTATAATCCATTATGTTTTAATAGCTTTTTTCAATAAAAATATTCATCTTTTGTTATTTAGATATTTTATTTTAACTTTTAAATTAGCATTTTTTTTCTTTTAAAAATGTTAAGCAACAATTTTTTTAAAGAAAATGAAATATGTACTTTGTAGTATGAAATTGAATGCCATAAAATGACTATTAATGCATTTTAAAACACATATATGATCATAAATTTTTAAAAATTATTCATTCTATTTTCTTTCCTAAATAAGATCTTTGTAGGCTCTATAAAACGCAAAAAATATGGATACTCAACTTCCTACATTGACATATTACTCAATGTTAAAACCCTAAGCACTTAAATAAAACACATCAAAATAAAATTAGAACTCCTATTGTGTGAATAAAGCACAAATATCCATGCAAATACACATCTAATCATAATATGAAATAAAAGGTAAAATACATCATTCATATTTTAAAAATATTAACATAAAAATACTCTAAGAATACACAATATCCATCAATTATTACTATATTTATACTCCTTGTACATCAATATATAATTTATAGTCATTCCAAAGCATATAATTTCTATTCAATAGTGATATTTACACATATACATTATTCAAATCTAGTTCACTCCTTTTCTTCTAACTAATCCTAAACCACACATGTAAACTTGTGACACATTCCCCTCTTTTTAAATGAGAGGCCTAGGCCCCTATTTATACTCTTCATATAACCCTTGAGCCCTTTTCCACATGTCATCTTTGCATAGTTATATTTTTAAATTTTTGTGCATCTTCTATGAAGATTATCTTAGATTCTTTCCACCTACCAATGCAATGGCATATTCCTTTTCCATTTTGGCATGTATTAATCAAGCCTATCATCTTATAATTCAACCTAGGTCTTCTTGCTATATGATTGTGTGACATATGTAAACATCATCTTCTATCATCTTATTTATCAACTTTTATTTCTTGATTTGATTTATGCTGCAAAACTTTGCACATCACAAATCATTTATTCTTGTATAGAGTCCTTACATATGATCTTAGAAAATTATAATATTAAAAGTTCTTAAGACTCATCAACATGTCTCACTTGTGCATCAAGCCTAAATAATGATTTTAAAATTTCCTTAAGTAAAATTATATGATCAACATTTCCCACACTTCAATTCTTCTCTATCTTGAGACAAGCTGTATAGATTCCATCATTGTTGGGATAGTTTATCATGCAACCAACACTTCAAGTACTTATTCATTAAACTCACTCAAATTTTGATCCCAAAAATCAGTTTTTAGCTTAATTTATGTTATTAATTCATACATGACATCCTTCAAACTTATTAAAATTTCTCTATTTCCCTAGTTATTCACATAGATATCAATTATATTTTGTATTTCCTTTCGTTTGTTGATACTCCATGTGCATGGCCATTTCTTCCACTAACCATTTATAATGAAATTACTTATATTTTCACACAAAATGATTTTATATCATACAAAACAAGCAAATATGAGAGATTACACAACAATAATTGACAGCAAAGAAGAATACTGGATAATATAGCAAAGCCACTTCAAGGGGGTAACCTCCACAACAATGCACTAAGAGCAAAATACTTAACATCATGATCAAAGACTAACTACTACTTCCTATATATAGTATAATTAGACATGGTTATTCCATAGACCTACCTAACTAAGAACATAGAGAAATGTAACAAGAATATAAAAGATGTATGTAAGCCATAAGTTGACCACACATATCCCAAGACATGCCAAATGTTAAGGGTATAACACTCCCCTCCCCTTCAAAATTTTTTGTCCTCAACATTGAGTCAACTCCAAATGTTATTGCGTAAAGGATTCATATCCTTCTAAGTAGCATCTTCATAGAGCAGATTCTTCCATTTGATCAGGTACTCCTTAATCACTCGAGACCATAACTGATTAATGTGCATTTAAAGGATCACCTCAGGATCAAAAATAAATCTTCCTTCCTCATCTAATTTTGGTAACTCAGTTTGGGTAGAAAATTTGTGTCTAATGACTTTCTTCAGGCATGATACATGAAATATTGTATGTATACGAGTGGAGGAAAGAAACTCTAACTTGTACACAACACTACTAATTTTATGCAAGATCTGATAAGGCCCATAATACTTATGAGACAACTTATTATCCTTTTTTATTGTTTCAAAGACATCTACTTATATGAATATAAGAAAAAAACACTCAATCACTAATGTCAAAGTGCCTCTCACTCCTGTGTTGATTTGCCTACTATTTCATGCAATTCTAGGCCATGGTTAAATTTTCATGCAAACTAGCAAGGACCTCTTATTGATGGTGCATATGTTCTTCAATTGCATGAACCTTAGGATAGACCTTCAATGTTGAAGTGATGGACGGTGGGTAGTATCCATATAGTGATAAAAAAGGAGACATTTTGGAAGAACTATGAACAGAAGTATCATACCATAATTCAACAAGTGGCAACCAATGAACCCATTGATCCAAAAATTGAAAGCTTTGGTTGAAAGATAATTCAAAAAACAAGAAAAAAATAATTCAAATAATGCTATCTCTGATAAGAGATGTTTTATTCATCAAATTTGCAGACCCAAACATATGCTTATCTCTGAGAAGAGATGTCTAATTTCCATTTTGGGTTACATCTTCATTTATACATGTTTTGAAGGTGTGGGGAGGATGTGTAAAGTCACCAATATTGAGGGAGATGAATTGGTTTGAATTCCATGATTTACAACAATACATAATTTGAGGAATTACTATTTTTAGAAACTTACTATTTTTAGACTGCACTACTAAAATTAAAATTTGGGACATTTCCATTGGGTTTTATGGGGTCAAATTTCATTGAGCAAAGCTCAATTCCATCTCACGATGTTCCCATCATTATTATATTTCCAACGCTTCAAACGGTGAGTCAATTAGAGCTACGATGCAAAAGTTATGGCTCCCAGAAGTTCCACCATCAATTGGGGTGGACCCATCACCCAAATTGTCATCTAAATTGTTGTCCGGATCATTCCTCCCTCCTTGAGAAGCAATGGTCCCCATTACATCAAGATTTTTCATCAAGTGTGGTATTTTTACTTCAATTTGATTCTTGATGTATACTTGGAAGGGACTGTGATTTATGGAACTATGCAGGGCCTGATTGTTCACCATTTCTATCTGACCATCAGTCTATGGATAGAAGGCTGTGAACTTCTTCAACTTGGTATCAATTTGATTCTATTGTTGTGTTGTTTGTGTAGTCGGGGCTGTAACATTGGCCCTTTTGGATTCCTATGGCTTGACCACCATGAGAACAAATTTATTGGCACTAATCAGAGAGACAGATGTAAAAGGTGGTACTTTTGGTACCCTGAAGCACCGTGTTCTAAGAGTGAGAGTGATCCTTCTAGTTCTTGATTCATATATACCATGTTGATCATACATGAATGGCTGACCAAAGAGTACATCACAAACATCTAGATTGACCACACAACATAAGACCTCATCTTGGAAAGGTTGTATTGCATATGAGAGAAGACATTGGTGGGTGACATAGAGGTTTCTCCCTGGACTCAACCATCCAATACTATATGGTTTTGGGTGAGGCTTCATGCACAGATTTAGGCTTTTCACAATATTAGTAGAGATCAAATTCTTTTAACTTTCACTATCGAGAATGAAATGCAGAGGCTTACCTTTCACCCATAACTTAGAGTGAAACAACCTTACCTTGTCATCTAGCATCTTGTCGTGTGTCTGTGATGAAGCAATAATGGCTTCAGGATCAGCATCTATAATTTCTTCTTCAACCTCTTTGACTGCAAGGTCTGTATGAGGTAGAGCAGAGGATTGTGACTCAAAAAGTAGTGATTTGATAGCTCGACATTCTTCTTTAGAGTGAGTTCCATATTTATGATAATCACACCATTTCCCACTCTTTCCTTCCTTTTGCTTCCAATTTTGGCCTTGTGTTTGACATTCTTTGTCACTTTTCCATTTTGAAGACTGATTCTTTATATTCATTCTTCCATGTTTCTGCTCAATCTTCACTGCGAACTTGTATGCCTCACCGATGGTTTTCAAATTGAAGAGTTCTATTTCTCCCCATATGTACCATTGTAGTCCACCACGATATTTGAGAACCTTGTGTTTATCACTTTCTTAGATGCCCAATCTCGTAGATAGAGAATGAAAAATGTCAGTGTAATCTTGAATAAATTGTTCCTTACATTGGTGAAGTTGTTGCCACTCTATATACAGATCATCATATGCTCCAATGGGGTAGTATTCTTCCTTTACAACATCTATGAAATCATCCCATGTAGGTTCTATCTCAAAGCCAATATCATCTTCACTGAATCTCTTTTTGTGCACTTCCCACCAATTTTTGACAGGCAATGATGCTTTCAAAAGAGCAAAAGTAATCTTCTCTTTATCGATGAATTTATTTACAAAAAAATAAGATGATAATTGATCCAACCAATTTTCTACTACATCAGCATTGATTTTGCCTTCAAATGTAGGGATATCAAAATTCACCTAAACTTTGAAGGGTGTTGGGGCACTGAAAGGATGTGTGGGTGCGGATGAGGAGCCAAAATTTCCCATCAAGATTTATTGCAAAATTTGAGTGAATTGTTGTAGCATCTACACTTGTTGCTATTGGAGGGCTTCATTCACCATTTCCTTGAAAGGATCAGATGCCTCGGTGTTGTCCACCATTTGAAGTCATTTGGAGTGAATAGGTGGATATTCTGCTAGTTCTATTTTCCACCCAAGCTTCTTATAATCTAACCTCATCCTCAAGATCATACACTCTAAAGACAAACCACTCTAATACCACTAGAGGACTAGACGTCACACCAAAAGCTCTAGAATGATCTAGGTCCTCCTCCAGATCCCTATATGGCCAGCGATGAAGCACCTGAGGTGATTCCTAGTTAGACACGTGGTGTATAATGATCACCTCAACGGGGAGATGTATCCTTGAGAAGGGATGTGGATCATGCCCACTAGCTTCCATGGGTCTCGACCTCGAGACCTAGCTTTGATACCACTGATCCAAAACTTGAAAGCTTTGGTTGAAAGATAATTCAAGAAATAAGAACAAAACAATTCAAATAATGTTATCTCTAATAAGAGACGTTTTATTGATCAAATTTGCAGACCTAAACATATGCTTATCTCTGAGAAGAGATGTCTAATTTCCATTTTGGGTTACATATTCATTTATACATGTTTTGAAGGTGTGGGGAGGATGTGGAAGGTCACCAATCTCAAGGAAGATGAATTGGTTTGACTTCCACGATTTACAACAATACAAAATTGCAGGAATTACTATTTTTAGAAAATTACTATTTTTAGACTACACTACTAAAATTGAAATTTGGGACACTTCAATTGGGTTTTAGGGGGTAAAACTTCATTGAGAAAAGCTTAATTCCATCTCATGATGTTCCCCTCATTATTAGCTTTCCAACGGTTCAAACGATGAGTCAATAGGAGCTATAGTGCAAAAGTTATGGCTCCCAGAAGTTCTACCATCAATTGGGGTGAACCCATCACCCGAATTGTCATCTAAATTGTTGTCTGGATCATTCCTCCCTCCTAGAGAAGCAATGGTCCCCATTCCATCAATATTTTTCATCAAGTGTGGTAGTTGTACTTTAATTTGATTCTCGATGCATACTTGGAAGGGATTGTGATTTATGGAACTGTGCAAGGCCTGATTGTTCACCATTTCTATCTAACCATTACTCTGTGAATGGAAGGCCATGAACTTCTTCAACTCGGTATCTATTTGCTTCTATTGTTGTGTTTTTTGTGTGGTCAAGGCTATAACATCAGCCCTTTTGGATTCTTGTGGCTTGACCACCATGAGAAAAAAATTATTGGCACTAATCAGAGAGATAGATGTAGAAGGTGGTACTTCTGGTACCATGTAGTGCCATATTCTAAGAGTGAGAGTGATCCTTCTAGTTCTTGATTCATAGATACCATGTCGATCATATATGAATGGCTGACCAAAGAGTACATCACAAACATCTATATTGACCACATCACATAAGACCTCATCTTGGAAAGGTTGTATTGCATATGAGAGAAGACATTGGTGGGTGGCATGGAGGTTTCTCCTTGGACTCAACCATCCAATACTATATGGTTTTGGGTGAGGCTTCATGGATAGATTTAGGCTTTTCACAACATTAGTAGAGATTAAATTCTTTTGGCTTACCTTTCACCCATAACTTAGAGTGAAACAACCTTTCCTTGTCATCTAGCATCTTATCGTGTGTCTGTGATGAAGCAACAATGGCTTCAAGATAAGCATCTATAATTTATTCTTCAACCTCTTTGACTGTAGGGTCTGTATGAGGTAGAGCAAAGGATTGTAACTTAGAAAGTAGTGATTTAATATCTCGACATTCTTCTTTGGAGTGAGTTCTAGATTTATGATAATCACACCATTTCCCAGTCTTTCCTTCCTTTTTCTTCCAATTTTGGCCTCGTGTTTGACCTTCTTTATCACTTTTCCATTTTGAAGACTGATTCTTTATATTCATTCTTCCATGTTTCTGCTCAATCTTCACTACGAACTTGTATACCTCACCGATGGTTTCCAAATTGAAGAGTTCTATTTTTCCCTATATGTACCTTTGTAATCCACCACAATATTTGAGAACCTTGTGTTTCTCACTTTCTTGGATGCCCAATCTCGCAGATAGAGAATGAAAAATGTCAGTGTAATCTTGAACAGATTGTTCCTTACCTTGACGAAGTTGTTGTCACTCTATATACAGATTGTCATATGCTCCAATGGGGTAGTATTCTTCCTTTATAGCATCTATGAAATCATCCCATGTAGGTTCTATCTCAAGGCCAATATACTTTTCAGTAAATCTCTTTTTGTACACTTCCCACCAATTTTTAATAGGCAATGATGCTTTCATAAGAGTAAAAGTAATCTTCTCTTTATCCGTGAATTTATTTATAGAAAAATAAGATGACAATTGATCTAACCAATTTTCTATTGCATCAGCATTGATTTTTCCTTCAAATGTAGGGATATCAAAATTCACCTAAATTTTGAAGGGTGTTGGGGAACTAAAAGGATGTGCGGGTACAGATGAGGAGCAAGAATTTCCCATCGAGATTTGTTGGATAATTTGAGTGAATTGTTGTAGCATCTACACTTGTTGTTGTTGGAGGGCTTCATTCACCATTTCCTTGAAAGGATTGGATGCCTCAGTGTTGTCTGCCATTTGAAGTCATTTGGAGTGAATAGGTGGATATTATGCTAGTTCTATTTTCCACCCAAGCTTCCTGTAATCTGACCTCATCCTTGGGATCATACACTCTAAAGACAAACTACTTTGATACCACTAGAGGACTGGCCATCACACCAAAAGCTCTAGAGTGATCTAGGTCCTCTTTCAGATCCCTATATGGCCAGCCACAAAGCACCCAAAGTGATTCCTAATTAGACATGTGGCATACAATTATCACCTCAATGGGAAGACGTATCCCTGAGAAGGGATGTGGATCATGCCCATCAACTTTCACGGGTCTTAACCTTGAGACCTAGCTCTTATACCACTAATCCAAAACATGAAATCTTTGGTTGAAAGATAATTCAAGAAACAAGAACAAAACAATTCAAATAATGCTATCTCTGATAAGAGATGTTTTATTGATCAAATTTGCAGACCTAAACATATGTTTATCTCTGAGAAGAGATGTCTGATTTCCATTTTAGGTTACATCTTCATTTATACATGTCTTGAAGGTGTGGGGAGGATGTGGAAGGTCACCAATCTTGAGGGAGATGAATTGGTTTGACTTCCATGATTTACAACAATATAGAATTTGAGGAATTACTATTTTTAGAAACTTACTATTTCTAGACTGCACTACTAAAATTAAAATTTGAGACACTTTCATTGAGTTTTAGGGGTCCAAACTTCATTAATAAAATCTCAATGTCATCTCATGATGTTCCCCTCATTTTTAGCTTTCCAACGATTCAAACGGTGAGTCAATTTGAGCTACGGTGCAAAAGTTATGGCTCCCAGAAGTTCTGCCATCAATTGGGGTGGACCCATCACCTGAATTGTCATTTGAATTGTTGTCCAGATCATTCCTCCCTCCTTGAGAAGTAATGGTCCCCATTGCATCAATATTTTTCATCAAGTTTGGTATTTTTACTTCAATTTGATTCTTGATACATACTTAGAAGGGACTGTGATTTATGGAACTGTGCAAGGCCCGATTGTTCACCATTTCTATCTGACCATCAGTCTGTGGATGGAAGGCCGTGAACATCTTTAGCTTAGTATCTATTTACTTCTATTATTGTGTTGTTTATGTAGTTAAGGCTGTAACATCTGCCCTTTTGGATTCCTATGGCTTGACCACCATGAGAACAAATTTCTTGGCACTAATCAGAGAGATAGATATAGAAGGTGGTACTTTTGATAACCTGTAGCATCATGTTCCAAGAGTGAGAGTGATCCTTCTAGTTCTTGATTCATATATACCATGTCAATCATACATGAATGGCTGACCAAAGAGTACATCACAAACATCTAGATTGACCACATCACATAAGACCTCATCTTGGAAAGGTTGTATTGCATTTGAGAGAAGGCATTGGTGGGTGACACAAAGGTTTCTCCCTGGACTCAACCATCCAATACTTTATGGTTTTGGGTGAGGCTTCATGGATAGATTTAGGCTTTTCACAACATTAGCAGAGATTAAATTCTTTTGACTTCCATTATCAAGAATGAAATGCAAAGGCTTACCTTTCACCCATAACTTAGAGTGAAATAACCTTTCCTTCTCATCTAGCATCTTGTCGTGTGTCTGTGATGAAGTAACAATGGCTTCAAGATCAGCATCTATAATTTCTTCTTCAACCTCTTTGACTACAGGGTCTATATGAGGTAGAGCAGAGGATTGTGACTCAAAAAGTAGTGATTTGATAGCTTGACATTCTTCTTTGGAGTGAGTTCCAGATTTATGATAATAACACCATTTCTCAGTCTTTCCTTCCTTTTACTTCTAATTTTGGCCTCATGTTTGACCTTCTTTGTCACTTTTCCATTTTGAAGACTGATTTTTTATATTCATTCTTCCATGTTTCTACTCAATCTTCACTTCAAACTTGTATGCCTCACTGATGGTTTCCAAATTGAAGATTTCCATTTCTCCCCATATGTACCATTGTAGTCTGCCATGATTTTTGAGAACCTTGTGTTTCTCACTTTCTTGGATGCCCAATATCGTAGATAGAGAATGAAAAATGTCAGTGTAATCTTGAATAGATTGTTCCTTACCTTGGTGAAGTTGTTGCCACTCTATATACATATCGTCATATGCTCCAATGGGGTAGTATTCTTCCTTTACAACATCTATGAAATCATCCCATGTAGGTTCTATCTCAAGGCCAATATCGTCTGCACTAAATCTCTTTTTGTACACTTCCCACCAATTTTTGATAGGCAATGATGCTTTCAGAAGAGCAAAAGTAATTTTCTCTTTATCGGTGAATTTCTTTATAGAAAAATAAGATGACAATTGATCCAACCAATTTTCTACTACATCAGTATTAATTTTGCCTTCAAATGTAGGGATATCAAAATTCACCTAAACTTTGAAGGGTGTTGGGGCACTGAAAGGATGTGCGGGTGTGAATGAGGAGCCAAAATTTCCCATCAAGATTTGTTTTAGAATTTGAGTGAATTGTTGTAGGATCTATGCTTTTTACTATTGGAGGGATTCATTCACCATTTCCTTGAAAGGATTGGATGCCTCGGTGTTGTCCACCATTTGAAGTCATTTGGAGTGAATAGGTGGATATTCTATTGGTTCTATTTTCCACTCAAGCTCCTATAATGTGACCTCATCCTTGGGATCATACACTCTAAAGACAAACCACTCTGATACCACTAGAGGACTTGCCTTCACACCAAAAGCTCTAGAGTGATTTGGGTCCTCTTTCAGATTCGTATATGGCTAGCCACAAAGCACCTGAGGTGATTCCCAATCAGACACGTGGCATGTGATGATCACCACAATAGGGAGACGTATCCCTAAGAAGGGATGTGGATCATGCCCACTAGATTTTATGGGTCTTGATCTCAAGACCTAGCTCTGATACCACTGATCCAAAACTCAAAAGCTTTGGTTGAAAGATAATTCAAGAAAGAAGAAAAAAACAATTCAAATAATGTTATCTCTAATAAGAGATGTTTTATTGATCAAATTTGCAGACCCAAACATATACTTATCTCTGAGAAGAGATGTCTGATTTCTATTTCAAGTTACATCTTCATTTATACATGTTTTGAAGGTGTGGGGAGGATGTGGAAGGTCACCAATCTCAAGGAAGATGAATTGGTTTGACTTCCATGATTTACAACAATACAAAATTGCAGGAATTACTACTTTTAGACTGCACTACTAAAATTGAAATTTAGTACAATTCTATTAGATTTTAGGGGGTCAAACTTCATTAATCAAAGTTCAATTCCATCTCATGATGTTCTCCTCATTATTATCTTTCTAACGGTTCAAACGGTGAGTCAATTGGAGCTACGGTGCAAAAGTTATGGCTCCCAAAAGTTTTGCAATCAATTAGGGTGGACCCATCACCCAAATTGTCATCTAAATTTTTGTCTAGATCATTCCTCCCTCATTGAGAAGCAATGGTCCCCATTGCATCAAGATTTTTCATCAAGTGTGGTAGTTGGACTTCAATTTGATTCTTGATGCATACTTGGAAGGGACTGTGATTTATGGAACTGTGCAGGGCCCGATTGTTCACTATTTCTATTAGACCATCAGTCTATGGATGGAAGGCTATGAACTTCTTCAGCTTGATATCTATTTTCTTCTGTTGTTGTGTTGTTTGTGTAGTTAGGGCTGTAACATCAACCCTTTTGGATTCCTATGGCTTGACCACTATGAGAACAAATTTCTTGGCACTAATCAGAGAGACAGATGTAGAAGGTGGTACTTCTAGTACCCTGTAGCATCGTGTTCCAAGAGTGAGAGTGATCCTTCTAGTTCTTGATTCATATATACCATGTCGATCATACATGAATGGCTAACCAAAGAATACATCACAAACATCTAGATTGACCACATCACATAAGACCTCATCTTGGAAAGGTTGTATTGCATATGAGATAAGACATTGGTGGGTGACACGAAGGTTTCTCCTTGGACTCAACCATCCAATACTGTATGGTTTTGGGTGAGGCTTCATGGACAGATTTAGGCTTTTCACAACATTAGCAGAGATTAAATTCTTTTGACTTCCACTATCAAGAATGAAATGCAAAGTCTTACCTTTCACCCATAACTTAGAGTGAAACAACCTTTCCTTGTCATCTAGCATCTTTTCATGTGTCTATGATGAAGCAATAATGGCTTTAGGATCAACATCTATAATTTCTTCTTTAACCTCTTCAACTACAGGGTCTATATGAGGTAGAGCAGAGGATTGTGACACAAAAAGTAGTGATTTGATAGCTCGACATTCTTCTTTAGAGTGAGTTTTAGATTTATGATAATAACACCATTTCCTAGTCTTTCCTTCCTTTTTCTTCCAATTTTGGCCTCGGGTTTGTCCTTATTTGTCACTTTTCCATTTTGAAGACTGATTCTTTATATTCATTCTTCCATGTTTCTGCTCAATCTACACTATGAATTTGTATGCCTCATTGATGGTTTCCAAATTGAAGAGTTCTATTTCTCCCAGTATGTACCATTGTAGTCCACCACAATATTTGAGAACCTTCTATTTCTCACTTTCTTGGATGCCTAATCTCACAGATAGAGAATGAAAAATGTCAATGTAATCTTGAACAGATTGTTCCTTACCTTGGCGAAGTTGTTGCCACCCTATATATAGATCGGCATATGCTCCAATGGGGTAGTATTCTTCCTTTATAGCATTTATGAAATCATCCCGTGTAGGTTCTATCTCAAGGCCAATATCATCTGCACTGAATCTCTTTTTGTAACTTTCCACCAATTTTTGATAGGCAATGATGCTTTAAGAAGAGCAAAACTAATCTTCTCTATGTCAATGAATTTATTTACAGAAAAATAAGATGACAATTGATCCAACCAATTTTCTACTACATCAACATTGATTTTGCCTTCAAATGTAGGGATATCAAAATTCACCTAAACTTTGAAGGGTGTTGGGGCACTGAAAGGATGTGCGGGTGTAGATGAGGAGCCAGAATTTCCCATCAAGATTTGTTGGAGAATTTGAACAAATTATTATAGCATCTACACTTATTGCTATTAGAGGGCTTCATTCACCATTTCTTTGAAAGATCATATGCCTCAGTGTTGTCTACCATTTGAAGTCATTTGGAGTGAATAGGAGGATATTATGTTGGTTCTATTTTCCATCCAAGCTTTTTGTAATCTAACCTCATCCTCAGGACCATACACTATAAAGACAAACCACTCTGATACCACTAGAGGAATGGCCGTCACACCAAAAAATCCAAAGTGATCTAGGTCCTCTTCCAGATCCCTATATGACCAGCCACAAAGCACCTGAGGTGATTCCCAATCAGACACGTGGTGTGTGATGATCACCTCAATAAGGAGACGTATCCCTAAGAACAAATGTGGATCATGCCCACCAACTTTCGTGGGTCTCGACCTCGATACCTAGCTATTATACCACTGATCCAAAACTTGAAATCTTTGGTTGAAAGGTAAATCAAGAAATAAGAACAAAACAATTCAAATAATGTTATCTCTGATAAAAGATGTTTTATTGATCAAATTTGTAGACCCAAACATATGCTTATCTTTGAGAAGAGATGTCTAATTTCCATTTTAGGTTACATCTTCATTTATACATGTTTTGAAGGTGTGGGGATGATGTGGAAGGTCACCAATCTTGAGGGAGATGAATTGGTTTGACTTCCATGATTTACAACAATACAAAATTCGAGGAATTACTATTTTTAGAAACTTACTATTTTTAGACTACACTACTAAAATTAAAATTTGGGACACATCTATTGGATTTTAGGGAGTCAAACTTCATTGAGTGGATCTCAATGTCATCTCATGACATTCCCCTCATTATTATATTTCCAACGGTTCAAACAGTGAGTCAATTGGAGCTACGGTGAAAAAGTTATGGCTCCCAGAAGTTTCACCATCAATTGGGGTGGACCCATCACCCGAATTGTCATCTGAATTGTTGTCCAAATCATTCCTCCCTCCTTGAGAAGCAATGGTCCCCATTGCATCAATATTTTTCATCAAGTGTGGTAGTTGTACTTCAATTTGATTCCTTATGCATACTTGGAAGGGACTGTGATTTATGGAACTATGCAGGGCCTAATTGTTCACCATTTCTATCTGACCATCAGTCTGTGGATAGAAGGCTGTGAACTTCTTCAGCTTGGTATCAATTTGATTCTATTATTATGTTTTTTGTGTAGTCAGGGCTGTAACATCGGCCCTTTTGGATTCCTATGGCTTGACCACCATGAGAACAAATTTATTGGCACTAATCAGAGAGATAGATGTAGAAGGTGGTACTTCTGGTACCCTGAAGCACCGTGTTCTAAGAGTGAGAGTGATCCTTCTAGTTCTTGATTCATATATACCATGTTGATCATACATGAATGGCTGACCAAAGAGTACATCACAAACATCTAGATTGACCACATGACATAAGACCTCATCTTGGAAAGGTTGTATTGCATATGAGAGAAGACATTGGTGGGTGACACAGAGGTTTCTCCCTGGACTCAACCATCCAATACTATATGGTTTTGGGTGAGGCTTCATGCATAGATTTAGGATTTTCACAATATTAGTAGAGATCAAATTCTTTTGACTTCCACTATCAAGAATGAAATGCAGAGGCTTACCTTTCACCCATAACTTAGAGTGAAACAACCTTTCCTTGTCATCTAGCATCTTGTCGTGTGTCTGTGATGAAGCAACAATGGCTTCAGGATCAGCATCTATAATTTCTTCTTCAACCTCTTTGACTACAAGGTCTATATGAGGTAGAGCAGAGGATTGTGACTCAGAAAGCAGTGATTTGATAGCTCAACATTCTTCTTTGGAGTGAGTTCTAGATTTATGATAATAACAAAATTTCCTAGTCTTTCCTTCCTTTTGCTTCCAATTTTGGCCTCATATTTGACCTTCTTTATCACTTTTCCATTTTGAAGACTGATTCTTTATATTCATTCTTCCATGTCTCTACTCAATCTTCACTGTGAACTTGTATGCCTCACCGATGGTTTCCAAATTTAAGAGTTCCATTTCTCCCTGTATGTACCATTGTAGTCTGCCACGATATTTGAGAACCTTGTGTTTCTCACTTTCTTGGATGCCCAATCTCGTAGATAGAGAATGAAAAATGTCAGTGTAATCTTGAACAAATTATTCCTTACCTTGGTGAAGTTGTTGCCACTTTATATGCAAATCATCATATGCTCCAATGGGGCAGTATTCTTCCTTTATAGTATCTATGGAATCATCCCATGTAGGTTCTATCTCAAGGCCAATATCATCTACACTAAATCTCTTTTTGTACACTTCCCACCAATTTTTGATAGGCAATGATGCTTTCAGAAGAGCAAAAGTAATCTTCTCTTTATTGGTGAATTTATTTATAGAAAAATAAGATGACAATTGATCCAACCAATTTTCTACTGCATCAGCATTGATTTTGCCTTCAAATGCAGGGATATCAAAATTCACCTGAACTTTGAAGGGTGTTGGGGTACTGAAAAGATGTGCAAATGCAGATGAGGAGTTAGAATTTTCCATCAATATTTATTGGAGAATTTGAGTGAATTGTTGTAGCATCTATGCTTATTGTTGTTGGAGGGATTCATTCACCATTTCCTTGAAAGGATCGGATTCATATATACCTTGTCGATCATACATGAATGGATGACCAAAGAGTACATCAAAAACATCTAGATTGACCACATCACATAAGACTTCATCTTGGAAAGGTTGTATTTCATATGAGAGAAGACATTGGTGGGTGACACGAAGGGTTCTCCCTGGACTCAACCATCTAATATTGTATGGTTCTGGGTGAGGCTTCATGGATAGATTTAGGATTTTCACAACATTAACAGAGATTAAATTCTTTTGACTTCCACTATCAAGAATGAAATGCAGAGGCTTACCTTTCACCCATAACTTAGAGTGAAACAACCTTTCCTTGTCATCTAGCATCTTGTCATGTGTCTGTGATGAAGCAACAATGGCTTCAAGATTAGCATCTATAATTTCTTCTTCAACATCTTCGACTGCAGGGTCTGTATGAGGTAGAGCAGAGGATTGTGACTCAAAAAGCAGTGATTTGATAGCTCAACATTCTTCTTTAGAGTGAGTTCCATATTTATGATAATCACACCATTTCCCACTCTTTCCTTCCTTTTGCTTCCAATTTTGGCCTCGTGTTTGAACTTCTTTGTCACTTTTCCATTTTGAAGACTGATTCTTTATATTCATTCTTCCATGTTTCTACTCAATCTTCACTGCGAACTTGTATGCCTCACCGATGGTTTCCAAATTGAAGAGTTCCATTTCTCCCCATATGTACCATTGTAGTCCACCATGATATTTGAGAACCTTGTGTTTCTCACTTTCTTAGATGCCCAATCTTACAGATAGAGAATGAAAAATGTCAGTGTAATCTTGAACATATTATTCCTTACCTTGGTGAGGTTGTTACCACTCTATATACAGATCATCATATGCTCTAATGGGTAGTATTCTTCCTTTACAACATCTAGGAAATCATCCCATTTAGGTTATGTCTCAAGGCCAATATCATCTGTACTAAATCTCTTTTTGTACACTTCCCACTAATTTTTGACAGGCAATGATGCTTTTAGAAGAGCAAAACTAATCTTCTCTTTATCGGTGAATTTATTTATAGAAAAATAAGATGACAATTGGTCTAACCAATTTTCTACTTCATCAACATTGATTTTGCCTTCAAATGTAGGGATATCAAAATTTACCTAAACTTTGAAGGGTGTTGGGGCACTAAAAGGATGTGTAGGTGCAGATGAGGAGCCAAAATATCCCATCAAGATTTGTTGGAAAATTTGAGTGAATTATTGTAGCATTTGTGCTTGTTACTGTTGGTGGGCTTCATTCACCATTTCATTGAAAGAATTAGATGCCTTAGTGTTGTCTGCCATTTGAAGTCATTTGGAGCGAATAGGTGGATATTCTGTAGGTTCTATTTTTCACCCAAGCTTTTTGTAATCTTACCTCATCCTCGGGATCATACACTATAAAGAAAAACCACTTTGATACCACTAGAGGATTGGCCATCACACCAAAAGCTTTGAAGTGATTTGGGTACTCTTCCAAATCCCTATATGGCCAGCCACAAAGTACCTGTGGTGATTCCCAATCAGACACGTGGTGTATGATGATCACCTCAATAGGAGACGTATCCCTGAGAAGGGATGTGGATCATGCCCACCAGCTTTTGTGGTTCTCAACCTCGAGACCTAGATTTGATACCACTTATCCAAAACTCAAAAGCTTTGGTTGAAAGATAATTCAAGAAATAAGAACAAAACAATTCAAATAATGTTATCTCTGATAAGAGATATTTTATTGATCAAATTTGTAGACCCAAACATATGCTTATCTCTGAGAAGAGATGTCTGATTTCTATTTTATGTTACATCTTCATTTATACATGTTTTTAAGGTGTGGGGATAATGTGTAAGGTCACCAATCTCGAGGGAGATGAATTGGTTTAACTTCCACGATTTACAACAATACAAAATTTGAGGAATTACTATTTTTAGAAACTTACTATTTTTAGACTACATACTAAAATTGAAATTTGGGACACTTCCATTGGGTTTTAGGTGCTCAAATTTCATTGAGAAAAGTTCAATTCCATCTCACTATGTTCCCCTCATTATTAGCTTTCCAATGGTTCAAACGGTGAGTCAATTGGAGCTACGGTGCAAAAGTTATGGCTCCCGGAAGTTCCACCATCAATTGGGGTGGACCCATCACCCGAATTGTCATTTGAATTGTTGTTCGGATCACCTATTTACCCTATTTATCAGAAATAAAATAATAGATATATCTTTTTAGACATTTATTGACTACCTCAATTTGTCCATATAGTTGAGGATGATAGGATGAACTGTGAGTCAATTGGGTGCCAAAACATACAAATAACTCAATCCAAAAATTACTAGTGAAGATGGGATCTCTATCACTGTTAATGATCTTAGGGGTACCATGCAATTTTTGAATTGTATTAAAAAAAGTAAAAGCTACTGTACTAGCAACAAATGGTTGTGATAAAGAATAGAAATGAACATACTTATTGAGATGATCTACCACAACCATGATAACATTTTAACCATCAAATCTTAGTAACCCTGTAATGAAATCCATAGACACCTCTTCCCAATGTTGGTTAGGGATGGATAAAGGCTGCAAAAGACTTAGGGTTTTGATGGTTTCTCTTTTATTTTGTTGATAGATCATACATTCAGCCATATATTTCCATACATCCCCCTTGAGTCCTTCCCAAAAAAATCCTACTTGATTTTATGATAGGTTTTCAAAAATATTGAATGACCCCCAATTGGATTTGCATGACGTTCCTAAAGGATTTTTTGTTTAATAAGAGAATTCTTACATAAGTATAATCTATTTTTATACCATAATGCATCACCCTTCCATATGAATTTTTCAAATCCACACAAACCTTGTTGAAGATTTTGAATAAAATCATGGGTAGCACTATCCTTGTCCCATTCTAATCATGCTTCCTTTAGCCAATTTGCATACAGAATGGTCATAGCATATAGTAATGCCTCAACTAATTCATCCTTCCTAGATAGTGCATCTGCCACTACATTATCCTTGCCTTTCTTGTAAACTATTTCAAAATCATAACCTAACATCTTAGTTGCCCATTTTTATTGTTCTTTAGATAATAACCTTTATTTTAAAAGATATTTAAGACTGTCATGATTAGTCTTTACCTAAAAGTGATGACCCATCAAATAAATCCTCCATTGTTTGACTACATGCAAAATGGCCATCATTTCCTTCTAATAAATGGGCTTGTGCTAATTTTTACCCTTCAATTGACAACTTTCAAATGCAAGTGGTCTACCTTATTTCATGAGTACAATACCCATACCATACCCAAATGCATCACATTCAACCACAAAAGTCTTGGAAAAATCAAGAGTAGCCAATACTGGAGTGGTGCACATTACCAATTTCAATTATTCAAATGCCTTGGTAGTTATATCCATCCACTAAAAGGAGTCTTTATTCAACAAAGATATGAGTGGGGCTACAATGCTACCATAATTTTTGATAAACTTATGATAGTAACCAATTAGCTTGAAAAATTCCCTTAGTTGCTGAGTGTCTTAGGAATCAGCTAGTTTACCATTGTTTGGATTTTTTTAGGATCCACTTTTACTCCTATATGTGAAACCAAATGACCCAAATACTCAACCTCATAAGTTCCAAAAGTACATTTGAAAGTTTTACATAAAACTGATGTTGTTCCAAAATTGAGAGCACCTGTTTCACATGGTGCAAATGGTTTGCCCAATTTTTACTATAAATGAGGATATCTTAAAAAAATACTAGAATAAATTTCCTCAAAAATGGCCTAAAATTAGTATTCATCAAACTTTTAAAGGGAGATGGTGTATTTATTAGCCTAAAATCCATAACCAAAAACTCATGATGGCCCTCATGACTCCTAAAAGCAATTTTGGGTATGTCTTCATCATGAATTTGGATTTGATGATACCCAAAATGCAAATCTAACTTGGTAAAATAAAGATCATCATTTAATTCATCTAGAAAATAATCAATGATAGGAATAGGAAACTTATCTTTGATAGTGTACTTGTTGAGTTCCCTATAGTCAAGGCACATCCTCCAAGTGTCATATTTATTTTGCACCATGATATCTAGTGAAGAATATTCGCTTTGGCTATGGCAAATGATCCTTGCATCCAACATCTCATGTGCCATATTTTCAATTTCACTTTTTTGGGCATAGGGATACCTATATGTCTTGATTTTGGGTGATGTACTACCAAGAATAAGTTTGATATCATGATCATGCATGTGGCTAGGTGAAAGTCCTTTTGGCATGTCACCAAAAATAACTGAATGAGCATCAATCACTTTTTGTAGATTAGGAGGTGTAAATAACTAAGTTGCATGAACTTCCATGGAAAACAAGTGAGCTATAAATCCTTTAACACCTTTTTAGAGAATCATTGTCATTTTATGGGAGCTAACAAGTTGTGGAGATTTAGCCCTTAATCCCCTTAGCTAAAATGTTCTTCCCTCATAATGAAAATGCATGAATAATTCCTAGGAATTTATCTCAATAGTGCCCAAACTGGTGAGCCATTGTACTCCCAGAACAATGTCAACTCCCCCCATGAGAATAAAAAACATAAGAGAATCCAATAAGTAGTCTCCCATGACCACTTTAATACTATGATATTTTCTTGAGCAGTTGCTAGTATCACCATCTGCAATCATGACCTAAAATTTTGGAGTGAGATAAATGAAATAGTTTAAGTGAATAACCAAATTATTGTTGATGAAGTTGTGTGTGCTCCCAGAATCAGTCAAAATAGTGACCTTTTGTTTCTTTAGTAAATCAACACCTTAAGAGTTTGGGGAGTACTAATATCTGAAAGGGCATGATAGGAAATACTAGGATAAGAGTCTTCAAATTCCTCCTTAGGACCTTCTTCATCCTCACCAAGTGCCTCCTCATCATCATCATCATCATCCTCATTGACACTTTCGATGTAAAATAGCTTCTTTTCAGCACAATGATGGTCTTTACTCCATTTGTTCTTGCAACCATAACACAACCCTTTGGCTCACTTCATCTCTATTTTTTGAGGTGTCAGTATAGTGGGTTGAGGATATGATAGTGCTAGAAAGGTGCAATCATGACTAGTAGTGAAGATTTTCCATTTGACCATCTATTTTTCCTCTACCATGCATGCCTGTGGGATAGGTTTTGATACATATTCTAGGTTAAACATCCAAACCTCCAATTGTATGCTATCTTTGAGACTACCTAAAAATAGATCAGTCAAATTTTCCTTAGTGATGTCTTCTACCCATAAGGATAGATTTTAAAACTAATGAATATAATTCTTCACATTTCCCATTTGCCATAGTTTAGCTAATTGGTTGAAGTGGTTCTCAGAGACATTATTTTCATAATGAATTAACAACTCATCAATGAAAATAGACCATGTAATAGGAGCACCATTATTTTTATTTTGAGCAAACAACCAACAATACCAAATGAATTGCTCAGGTTCCAAATACAGAGATTCCACTATCACCTTCTAAGAACTAGGAGTTTGATGTAGATAAAATAAATTATCAATTTGTGTTATCTAAGTGAGAGTATCCTTACCATCAAAATTATGCATGTATACTTTGGGTAATATCAATTTCACACCAAAATTTGAGTTGTTAGTGTTGAGAGGAGGAGGACCTACATGATGAAGTGAAGGGTTGTTTGGATATAACTCAAATGAAAGAGTAGCCAATGAAGCGATGATATAATTCAATTGATTGTGAACCCCATTAATCTCTCTATGCATCCCTAAAACATTAGTTTAAACTACAACAAAGTCATCGTACTACACTAAGCCCTTTATATCAGCCTAAAGTTGAGAAATCAACATATCTAAAGTTCTAGATTCCATGTCACCAGCAAAAGGAGTCTTAGGAGTTTCTTGCCCCTTTTCATCCTCATGTAGAAGGATCAACCATATACAAACCCTAGGAGATTTTTTTTCCCCAAAAAAAGTGTACCAAGAGATGGTACCTTTGTAATTACCTCATCGAGATGAATCCAATGACTGCCTTTGTGCACTAGGGTAAAAATTTCAACATAAAAAAGTGTATTGATAGAATATACCATTACAATCATCTCATCGAGATGAATCCAATGACTGAAATTGTGTAAAGTGTTAAAAAAATCATTAATATATATATATATATATATATATATATATATATATATATATATATATATATATATATATATATATATAACCATTACAATCTTCTCGTTGAGATGAATCCAATGACTGCAATTGTGTAAAGTGTTAAAAAAATCATTAATATATATATATATATATATATATATATATATATATATATATATATATATATATATTTTAAAAAGCATTTTAAATAATATTACATTGATAGAAAAAAATAATTATTCCTAGATTGTAAGTTATGTTTTTTTGCTCCTTCCCTTCACCGAAGTCACACCTAGCTAGATCCAAAGAACAATGTCATAGGAAACTTGCCCAAATCAAAGCTCTGATACCACTTCTAATGAAATTATTAATATGTTCAAATATAATGATTTTATATCACATAGAATAAGCAAATATGAGAGATCACATAGTACTAATTGATAGTAGAGTAGAATACTGGATAATATAATAAAACCACTTTGAGGGGGAACCCTCCACAATAATGTATTAAGAGTAGAATACTTAACATGATGATCAAAGACTAACCACTACCTCCTATATATAGTCTAATTAGTCATGTTTATTACATAAGCTAACCTACTAAGAACATAGAGAAATGTAATAAGAATATAAAAGAGGTATGTAAGCCACAAGTCAGCCACACATATCTCAAGACATGCAAAGGTTAAGGGCATAACACTGTTTGTCTTCAATTTATGTGAACAATTCATTAAAATATTTTCACTTTTCATCCATCCTTTTTATCACTAATTTTACTTCCTTAAACTTTATATGGCTCTTTGATTGATCTATCATTTCCTTTGTCTACTTTTTCAAGTTTACATGCTCAGTGTCCTCTTGTTTATAACTTGCTTTCATAAATCTGTTTACATATTTTAATATTTAAAAAACATTTGTGGCATCCCTATTTTTAAAATAGAGGTAATTAATCATAATTTTCATTGTCATAATTGCATCTTCCAATTCTAATTTAAATGCATGGATTATTTCTAAATAGATCTACCCTTGCACATTAAATTTATTTAGGTTTATTTATGTGTGCAATAAGTATTTCACCACTTTACTTAGCTTTCAATAGGTATCATAATACTAAAATCCATGTTAAATTATTTTGAAAAAGGGGGAAATGATTTATTTCATCAAACCTTGGAACGTGAAATGGGTACTAGAAAACCCAACATAAAAACTAGGAATTCACAGTGGCCATCGTGTGTGTGAAAAGTAGTTTTTGGAATATATTCATCTCAGAAGTGGATTTAATGATAGCCATGCCATAGATTTAACTTGGATAAGAAGTGGCCCTATGAAGTTCCCTAGAATTTTCATCTCTCATTATTATAGTAAAATTATCTTTAAAAGTGAGTTTTTTAGCTCATGAAAATCAATGTAGAGCCACCAAAATCCATCTTTTTATTAGACTAGTAACATTGTGGGAGGATAATAGGCTTTTTATTGAACAAATGACTCCTAGCTAAAGGATTTATTGAACCATATTCTCAATTTTAGATTTATATAAAAAAGGATAACAATGTGACCAAATTTTGGTGGGTACACTATCGAGAAGGAGTTGAAAACAATGTTATTCTAGTTAATGAGTCTAAAAACCTTTTAGTTCCTTGAATATTGATGCATGTTTAAATAGAACATTTTTTAAGCCCCTAGGTTGGTGGGAATCAAGAAATGTTTTGATCTAAATGGAGGAGAGCTAAGAAATGATTCCATGTGAACCTTTCTTATGGAGCTTCTCCATGTGGTGGGAAATTATGACACTTTCAAACCCTGGTAAGAGACCTTTTAGTGTCTATTATTGGCCATTGTTAGAGAACCACATCCAAATTTCTAAAAATTCCCACAAGATAGGACCAAGAGTGCACAACCATAAGGCTCCAAGAGCCACATCACATCCACCCAAGGGCAAGGAAAACATGTATGTTTTTAGGGTATAGTCTCCCATATAAATATAAAAACTTTAACATTTTCATTTACATACAATGTTCCTCTATTGGTAATCATATCTTAAAATATAGAACAAGGGTACACAAAATAATCAACTTGTTTCACCAACTAAGATTTAATGAAATTATGTGTGCTACTGGAGCCAATGAGAATAAAGATGGGTTTTTTTTAAAATACCCCTTTGCACTCATATTATAATAAATGATTACCCTAGCCAATGCATGTGTTAATATTTTAGGGTATAACTTCACGTTATTGAATTCTTCAACTTCAAGTTATTCATCATAGGAATATTGACTATCTTTCCTTTTTTAAGCATTTGATGGTGACTCAACATTAGTAAGCACAACTTTTTTTCAATGCATTAGTGTCCTCTAGTGAATATTTCATCACATTTTTAACATAACCCTCTTTCATGACAAGCACACATTTTTACCTTTATAAGGAATTTAATGGGGATGAATTTTGGAGGAGGGTTTATGACTGATCATGATGCTATAGATGTCCTAAAATTAAAAAAAATGGAAGATCGATGTTGGGAGGTGATCTTGTCTTTCACAAGCTTGGTTGATCCTAATGCTTCCATCACATTCAGTGGTTTAAACATCTTAACCTCCACATAAATTATATCTTTGATCCCATTGATGAAATAACTCTTGAAAAAATCATCATTTAACCCTTCTATTAGGTTGGCCAATTTTTCAAATTCAAATTGATATTCTTGAGTTATTATATTTTTTGATAGTTTGGTTAAGGCTCTAGTGAAATCATCATAAGCATAGGGACCAAATCGAGCCAATAAAATCTTGACAAAATCATCCTAAGTGGATTTTATATGATAGTTTTTATATTATTGGTACCACTAGAAAAATTTATTCTCTAAGTGAAATGACACAATGGGTACCTTTTCTACCACCAATGTATTATGCAAGCTAAAATATTATTCGAGATGGCAAATCTAGCTTGTTGGTTTTGTATTGTCAAATTTTAAAAAGTCCTATTTAGGGCCACATAACATGGTTAGATATAAATCCCACCTTTAAATTATCACCATTCAGTGTGTTTGAGATTATGGTATTTTATGGATTGATATAATGTAGTCCTTATATAACTCAATGAGTTGAGAGTTGATCTGAGATTAGAATTCAGCTTAGAGTTCTTTAATGTTCTAAGACATGGCCTAGGTTCCTACATGGGTGACAACCATTGACTATACGGGTTCAAGGTTTTCATAAAATGCTTATTGAATTTATATGTTATAATGATTGATTCACTAAGATAATCAACATGGTATAAATTACACGAGGGTAGAAAAGTTTTTTTTGGGACTTCAGGTAAAAAACAAATTGTATGAAAAAATTTGAAAAAAATAAATACCAATTAAAATGATCATATCGATGAAAATATATTTATTTTATTTTCTATTTTTTGGCTAATATACCAAGTTCAAGTAACCATTTTGTAATAGTAACCCTTATAGATATTATAATTATTGTGTTTCTATCAACTAGCATAATATGTTGCTTTTTTTAGTTGTTGGTTGCTACTACTTTTCCAATAAATCAAAGTTGAATATATGACTATAAGAATGCTAGGGTTATAGGAAAGGTTAATACAAGGTGTGTTTGGTATATGATATTTTAAAATATACTAATATTATTCATAAAATAACATTGGCTCAATATTTAAAAGCTTTAACTACAATAAATAACTATTTTGTATCCCACTATCTTATCTATGAGGTACAATACAAGTAACTTCTAGGAGCTAAATGCTTACCAATGCATCACAAAAACAAATGTTTCAAGGATTCCTATGGCTAGGATATGAAAATAACTAGGTGTCTTCTTATATACTTAAATATATATAAAAACACAAGTATGTAGAAAATAATGTCTAATGGCTTGTGCATTTGGGCATAACCCCTCACTCCATGAAATCAGGGAAAATTGATAACCACTTATCAAGAAATGATAACTTTCTATTACTGTTCAAACTTTAAAAACATAATTTATAACCTAAAGGAAAATAATATAGAAGGAAAAAAATTGGTAGGAAGATTAGTGCCACCACCCTAAAACCACTTTCTAATCACCAAGATCTTGATTGGGTAGGGTGAGAGCATATGGTGGACAGAAGTAAGGAACCCTAAAACACTTAAACTATTGTGAAAAATATCTTGGGAAAGAGCTATGATGCCAGATGTTATGACTAATCCTATAATAGATTATAATGATATTTAAAATAATAGAAATAATACTCAAATTAATAAAAAATATTATATTGCATAAAAAGTGAGCATAATTGCATTACAATATTGTTGGCCCCTTTGAGAAGAGAAACTCCCATGAGAAATCTCAATACAATATAATTTTTGGATACCTTTCCATTACTCTAGGTTATTATATATACTAATTATATCTTAGGTAAATACTACTTCCATGCATGTGGGGTTATTACAATTAGCTAAAGGGATTACTTAAAAATCATATGCATCCATAGATTTTATTAAAAACAATAATTATAAAGAAAGAGTTAAGACAAATAGGTCCTAACATACTTCTCCAAATATATATTTTTTATTGTTACTTCCTTTTTTAGATATTTGATATTATGATATCTACTTAAATATATATTCATTATTTATAGGATTAACTTTAAGAATGTTAACCCAATGACATTTATCATCATTCACCTCAAATCCACCACCTTGATTTCTCCATCTTCACTATCATCTAGTTCCTCGCCTTCTCCATTCACTTTGACGAATGTTTATATTGGGAGCTCGAACTCGTGTGATTCTAAATGACTATCAAACATAATTCTAACTTCTTTAGAGATATCTTGGACACATTGTCATTTCGAATCATGCATGTTGAGATTCTTAGAGACATAATAGACCTTTTAAACTCCTCCCTCATGTATATGTATCCCATCAATTTTCAAAACATCATATTTTAACCCTTGCATCTATTTTTACATAATCTCTTATATTTTTAGCATATTAGTATGTGCATCACCTAAAGTTTCTACAACATTTTCCCACCTCCTTGTGGCTCAATACTTTGTGCATGTCCTACATCTGCCTCATCCATTTCATTTATTTCTTTTGCATTCCATTGAGCTTCCTAAATTATCTCATATTTTATCCTTTTATTGTGTCTGCATCTATACATGTCTCCTATGTGTTTCCATCCATATTCACACTTTTCACTACCAACCATTTTTATACATTTATTTCCTCACTTCCTATTTAAACTTATACCTCTACACCACTATGTATATCATGAACCTTCTCGTGAGGATTCAAAAACCTATTGGAAAGCTAGTGTATAGAGTAGCTTGTGCAACCAAAATATTTAGACTAGGACTCTAAGTGTTCCCACTAGTCATAACCAATGGTGGTTTATTGACTCCCTCTACACTACCCTAAGTTTCATATACCTCAACATCAATTCTCTTGAAATATGGTTCAGTTAGATTTCTTGTCCTTATCTCTTGAGGGATTGGGATTTTGATCTCTGTTTTCATCATTGTTGGTCTATAGGTACCATTTTTTCTAATTGATTGAAATTATTTGAGATTCAAGTGAGAATAATGTTAATTCAAGTCTTTACCTGTAACTTTTTATTTTCCCTTTTCATCAACCAGTTATTCATGTTGTAGTTTCCTATTTCTCTCCTCCATTACTAGTGTCTTGCATCACCTTCATCAATCACCACCATTTTTTCAAATAATCTAACTTGTACTAACTTTGTAGGATTTATTTCCAACCTCTTCTTATGCTTTAACACAATTGATATTATAATCATGCTTCCCCACTTTTGCAAATAATGTTGGCTTAATCCATATACTTTCATTATCCGAGTCTTCATTGGAAACATCTATTACTTTGGGTTTATTATACTTAATCCACGTCATGTATGTTGGTTAATCAATCAAAATCATCACATTGTTAACTATTGGTGGTCTTGGTATGTCTACCCTTACTAGTTCAAATTATGAATATAGTTCACTTACCATGTGGAAATTTTGCCCAACTTTTCCACTATCTCTACCTTTGACCATTCCTTTGTATCTTTAAATGTGGCTAAAGTATAGTGTACCATTAAAAAATAATAATGAACTCATCATAATGTCATGTAATTCCTCATAGTATGCAATACTTTTCCTTTAATGTTTCCTTCATATAGATGTACTAGCATGCCATCATCTTCTTATAAATCTCATGCATATGATGTTTGCAAGTGTATGCTACATACTTTTATGTAGGTGAACCACTTTAAATTATGGGTTTAAATCCTTCCATAATTTATCCCACTATCCTCAATTAATATTATTATCATTATGTTTCCCCAATAAAATTATCAGCCTCGCATGTGTACATCCTCACATGCCATCACCACTAATTCTATAATCAACTTAGCATAATTGATCTTTCCCCCAAGTTTTACAACTTGATGTGATAAGTATACAACTTCCTTGATTATAATTGACCATTGTCTTAGAGTTAAAACATTGGATTTGATCAACTATGTAATAACTCTTATGGCTGGCATTGGTAAATTTTTTAATATTATCATCATGATTGATTCTTGTATCCCATAGTTATTGCTACTAAATTGATATCATTTTTATTCGCACATGCCCTAAAAATATCCACTCCATCATTATGGATTTTTATTGTTCTACTTATCTTTTTTGGTGATATTTTGATCTAATATACTGCAATATTCAATCACCCCTCATGGGTGCATGTTAAAAAATATTAAATAAACTCCTTTGTATTTCCAAAGTATGGTAGTTTTAATAGAACTCCTATCAGTTTTAATGCATATGTTATCCTTAGTGATTCCTTGTTTTCCCTCATTAAATATCACAACTCACCTTCAATAAAAAGTTAATACCTCTTGGTGTGGTGGTTTAAATCATTTACTCTATAAGATCCATAATTAGTATTCTATGTTTCATCCTTTGGTACTATTTATATATATGCCATATGTGGTTACAAACCAAAGGTTTATTCTCCATCTTCCTCTTCTTAGCTAGTGGTGGCCTTTCTGGTATTTACACTACTACTTATGGTTCATCCTCTTATTCTAAGTTATGATTTATAATAATGGCCCCTTCCCTAACATTTATAACTTCTAATTCTCACTTTCTTGACATTCCAGGTCCTCACACCCTCTCTTAGCTCCCTGTAGAATGTCTTAATTTTACAAGAAAAAAATTATCAAAAAAATCTCAATTTCCTTCACTCCATCAATTCCCAAATCTTCCTATGGATCTACTAGGTTGTAATAGTCTACAACTTACCATTGTGCACCTACTTTGTGCGTCACTCTTATAATGCCCTGTAACTTTTCACTATGATGGTTCCTTTTACTTAACTCCTCATTTTGGTTCTCATTAAATTTTAAAATTATTGTTTAGAATGCACCTAAATCCTTTTATACATGTGTAAGCAATGTTACACCTAGCTATTATTTTGCTTTGAATGCATTCATGCTCCACATTGTGACATAAACTCTCTCTTCCTCAATACATTTTCATGTGTCCTATGCATCATTATTTATATTATGCACACATAACCCCCCACATGCTCTTTATGCATGAAATCTCTTACAAAATTAATGGTTGTTTAATATGTTTTCCAATGTCACATTTCACACTCTTGAGCATTCATTGAGAAGTTTAATTTTCACGCTTCTCTATTAAAATTTTCCAAACTACTTTCCAACTTATTGATTCCTAATTGTGCACATATATATTATGTAAAACCTTTTTGTAGGCACAAATTCCCTTTCTATGGCAACTCAAATAAATCTTAATTACCAATTTCATTGATCTATTTGTTCTAACTAAATGACTTTTCCATAGTAATTCTAATCTCTTATTGTATGCTTTGTACACCAAACCTATACAATGGGATTTTATCTCCCTTATTATATGCATGATCTAAAAAATCCCTCCTAAAACTACTTAGACATTTGACATTTTAGTATCTCAAAATAGTCCTCACTCAAATTGCCTAACTAGATTTACATGATTGCATGTGCTTATTAACATAAATAAAAAAATTGTTAAGAAAATATATCTAAAAAGAATGGAAAAATTGTGCTAAATTTTTCTCTTAGTCTCATATCTACGTTATTTATGGCTATTCCCTACACATCACTTAAAAATACTTGGAATCTATTCTCTAAACTCTTTCTATGGAATAATTCTTTAAGGATCCATACTTGTGTCATTTTCTATTGTGTGATGATAAGGTTGACATTTATGGGTAATTTTTTAACCTTGGCCACTTGTTTTCCATTTCTTATGTAGTGTGATTTCACTAGAGAAATTTTATCATGAAATACCTTTTTATACCATGTGTTCTTATTTTGTATTATGCCCCTTGTATTATTTTTTAGTGGTAACTTATGTGTTTTCTTGTCACCCTCTTTACAAAATTATTCTGATTTGTAAAGCCATTTCCTAAATATCCTAAATTCTAGGTTTTATGTGTGTGATGGCACCATAGACCTCTGCACATGATTCCTAAATCCTTCCTTTTTTGGGTCACCAACATTTACCTCAACAACCTTTTAGACTTATGGTCGTTTAACTTATTCTACCATGATAGGTTTTTTATTTCGCAATTTTGGTGTCCATGGGACCCATCATACACCATTTTGGTCCCTTCTTTCCCTATCCCTCGATTTTTTGGCTTTAGATCATTCTTCTTTTCACATAATATGAACAAGTCCCAATCACCTTTTCACATTTTGTCCTTATTAATTTAAAAGTATCTTGCACCATGTTAATGTAATTAATAATGCATTGAATTTTGTGTGGCTAAGATGCACTTGTAATATTTATTTTTAATATTATACATGGATAAGCATTAATTTTTGCACACTTATCCATAGCTTGTTATTAGATCAAATTATTAATTAAGCATTTATTTAATATATGTTTGATAATCATAGGATTGACTTGTTCTATGAGTATCTACACCTCTCGCAACCCAGTGGAGCACAAAACACATTTAAATCCAAATGAATTAGATTTTGAAACTAATTTAGGATAATATTTTTTATCTAAATTATTTTTAGACAAATGATCAGGTTGCAGACATCTTCACAAATTCTTTGCTTGGGGCCCAACTTGTTCAACTAAACAAAATTTTGGGAGTGAAGGAAAATATCTTCAAAGGGGGATAGTTCATTAATTTCTCCATCATTCCCTTTATCAAATTACATCTTAAGTGGGGATTTTAGTGTATTTTATAACACATACACTTTTAATGGTTTAAGTCCCACTTTAAATATTCATTTGAAATATAATTCATGGATAAACACTAATTCATAAATAATTATCCATGACCTATTATTAAATAATATTATCAATTAAATATTTACTTAATTGACTTATACTAACTATAGGAAAGTATTATATATAGGACTGACTTGTTATAAAAATAACTACTCTAAAAAACCCTAACCCTAATTGTAGCCTCCTTTTTCTTATCTATATATGAGCATAGAGGGATAGTGGGTGAGAGAGATTTAGGAAGAGAGTTACTATTATTATACTGGAAAATTTAGGATGGAGTTCTTAATCTACAGTGATAATAATGTTACTTGTAATAAATCTGTAAATTTTCTTTATTTAAGATTTCATTGGATTTATATATTGCATGTGTTGTGGGTGTTTTTATTATGGTAGATACAATAATTCTGAAACTACTCCAATAATTTAATACACCCAACATGTGGATGTTTGGCTTCACTAGTCTATTTCAAGGATTTATCCTTTTATAAGTTCCCCATTTACTTCCTTTTTTTCAGCCATATTGAAGATAATAATATCTTCCTCATTTGATTGCATGTCCTCCATGTATGCTACTCCATGATCATTATACAGGAAAATAAAAATCATGTTTTCCCCATTTTTAAAACTCATATAATGATATTTAAAGTGCATATCAACTTGGTTGTCATAGCACCATGTTATCTCTAACAACATAGGATAATTTTCCTCCTTGACCATTTATATTACCGCAAACTATTTTGAGAATGATATCCCCATTATCTCCAATTATGTATTATGTAAGACCATAATGTATCTTGACTTTATCCTAATTTCCATAAATAACATGTTTATTTAAGATTATAGGGTTGGCTTCCCCATATGCTTCCAAGCCTCCTTAGTCAATATGTTCACTTTTACTCTTGTATTAGTCAAAATATTATTCATCTCCTAATCATTGATCTTATCATCTCATTTCTTGGTCATATGGTGCATTTATTTTTGTGCATAATACTCGTGGTCCTTTTTGGATTGACTCTTGGCCATCCCCCATAATTTTTTGAAGCCAAAATTTCAACAAAATAAGATCTATTATCTCTTTTATTCCATTCTAATGAGGAATTATGTGCATTCATTTTTTGGTTATCTCCTTCATCTCCCACATAGTTTTCACTTCACCTTGTAGAGTTTAGATCATTTTTCACACTAATCTTAGGCTATATTTTTGTACATGTGCATCAAGATATCTATTCTTCCCATTGTCTATGTTTCACTGCACATTCTTTCTTAGAGGTAGTGGATCAACCATCCCTACACATTATGTTTACATTGCACCTCTTGTCATGATATTTACCTTTAGACCTTTTCCATTTCTATCATTAGCCTAATTTTTAGCCCCAAGACATCTCATAACCAAATTGGATCAAACTTTAAGACTTTTGTGATTGATCTTTATATAAGATATTCACTCTAAATTCTACACAATCTTCCATTTTATGATCTTTCTAATAATATCCACAAGTTAAGTTCGGTATAGTCTATTTGGTAATGTCCTTATCACCACTTGAAACAAGTTACAGGACCATAGTCCTTACCTCTACTATTAGAGTTATTGCCAAAATCTGGATAACGTGAATGCAATGGAGACATGATCACATGAGATGAAGCAAGTGCACACCACATAGATGTTAAATCAATTTGAAAATTACACAAGAAGATAAATTGCACAAGATAAAATGGAGAAAACCAAAATTTGATTAACATGAGATGGCCAAAGTGAGGACTACAAATAGGAGAGTACGTAAGTAACTCCTCCACAAAAGGTGGAAAAGGCACCCCAAGAATAGACTGTAACTCCTCCATGAAAGGTGGTGACAAGGTGCTAAGAATATGTTAGGTTGTGGAGCTAAAAGCTTCATTGTTATGAAAATAGAGGAGGTTGCTGAGTTGCAGAGCAATCGACATTGGTAGGCCAATTAACGTCAGTCATATTTAGTGTACAGAGCAATTGGCATCAGTCAGAGATCAGCCGACGTCGGTCATCTTCAAACAGACAGGGACTGACGTTGGTCGCCTGTGTAGTTCTAGAACTGCTAGTTGACGAACAATTAGTTTAACAAACTGGTTGTTTGCATGTAAACACTAATTTTAGTCTTGAGCTGTGTTTCTAATTATTGTAATTAGGAAGTCTAATTAATTTTTGCATGGGATCTATATAATAGACTCATGGGGTTGTATTGTAATCAAGGACAAGGAAGAGATCCTTCTGATTATAAGATCTAGGTTTGCAAGTGTGCAAGACCAGGTTGATCTGCAAGTGTTTCAAGATCAGGTTAGATATACATGGTAAGTAAGATCATTTGATTTTTAGGTTGTTGCAAATTCAAGGGAGATCTACTTAGAGTACTTTGAGTACTTGTGTACTGGCAGTATTGTTATTGACTGGTGGAGGTGAACAACAACTCTGTGTTTGAGTTGTTTGTTGTGATCGTAATTGAGATAGAGAACTCTTGAGGGAGATTATTATACACCCTAGAGAAGTGGGAGCCCTAAAGGTGTGGGAAGAAGAGTGTGACTTCTTTATTGTAATTTCTTTCTGGATGAGTTGAATACAAGATTGTATTGTCTCTCAAATTCTATGTTGTTTCTAATTTCTAGTTACTTGTTACTTCTGGTTAAATTCCATGTTTAGTTGCTTATACAAGGTAATCAATTGTGCTCCTAATCCTAACAAAGTGGTATCAGAGCTTTATGTTCTAGATCCTGACAAGTGGTATCAGAGCTAGGGTTACAGGTTCACAGAGCCTAGTTTAGAGCAGGTTTGTGTTTGATTACAAGTCACTCTCAAGGGTTTCTGATTGAGTGGGAGTATAGCAATGGTAGAAGAAAGTAAGCTAAGAATGGAGAAGTTTAATGGAAAGAATTATCAATTATGGAGGATGCAGATAGAAGATTATCTGTATCTGAAAAAGATCTGTACTTACCATTGGGTGGGGTTGCAAACAAGCCCATGGATATGAAAAATGAAGATTGGAAGGTTCTTGATCAGAAGGCTCTGGGATCTATAAGGTTGAGCCTAGCATCATCTGTGATTTCCAACTTATCACAAGCTAAGACAACGGTAGAGTTAATGGAATCTTTGGCAAATTTATATGAAAAACCCTCAGCTTTGAATAAGGTATTTCTTATGAAGCAATTATTTAATTTGCAAATGTTGGAAGATGGATCGGTACATAGTCATCTTAGTGATTTCTATGGATTAGTTAATTAGTTAGTTTCAGTCAATATTGCTTTTGATGATGAAATTAAGGCTCTCTTAATCTTATGCTCATTACCTGAAAGTTGGGATAGTTTGGTAATGGCAGTTAGTAATACTGCGTCTGCTTCAAATATCTTGAAAGTTGATGATGTTGTTAGTGTAATCTTGAATGAAGAAATTCACAAGAAAAGCACAGGTGAATCATCAGGGAATGCTTTAAGTGTTGAAAGCAGGGGAAGGCAAAGCAAGGGAAATCAAGGTCAAAGATAGGCAGGAGATCCAAATCCAGGTATGGCAGAGTAATCTACTGGAATTGTGGAAAGGCAGGGCATGTAAAGAAAGATTGCAGGTCGGTTGTGGATCAACGTGAAGGAAATGAAGATGTAGATGTTGCAGATATTGTTGCACAGGATGCTCTTGTATGTTCCATGGATAAAGTGGAATCTTGGGTTTTAGATTCTGGTGCCTCTTTCCATGCAACCTTAAATAGAGCATCTTTTCATGATTATGTCCAAGGGGACTTTGGAGAGATTTATTTAGGGGATGGTAAGCCTTGTCAAATGGTTGGCAAAGGGAAAGTGCAACTGAAATTGTAGACGAGCAACACATGGTTGTTGAAGGAGGTCATGCATGTCCCAGTCCTGAAGTGGAACTTGATTTCTATTGGAAAGTTGGGTGATGAGGGATGCATAGTAACTCTCACAGTGGACTCTTGGAAGTTTCCAAGGGTGCACTTGTTTTAGCAAGAGGTAAGAAAGTAGGCACTCTTTATCTATCTACTTGTATTACTGATTCTCCTTCTAGTTTATCTACTTCAGTTGTAGATTCAAAGATGTGGCTCTGTAGGCTTGGTCACATGAATAAGAAGGGGATGCATGTTCTTGAGTCAAAAGGTAAGAGTTCATATCTGGAGAGCATAGATCGAGATTTCTGTAAGCAACAAAAGAAAGTGAGGTTTCTTGAAACACATGCTACAAGAAAGGATTGGGTTTATTGCATAAAAAGGAAATCTGATGTTTTGACAAGAACATGAAAGCCTTAGTGTTCAAGGAGAAGATGATGGATAGAGATTAGTCATAGGGGCTAAATAATTCTGAGTAGGGTAGTTTGGACAGGGTTTTGATTCAAAGTAAGCTCACGGGTAAAAAGTCATCACTCACAAGAAAACACAGTTACCAGCATCGGTCAAGTGGAACTAGCATCAAATAGGTAGGTACCGACATCAGTCATGTGCAGACTAGAGTCAGTGGTGTTGAGCAAGTAGACACTGACGTCGGTCAGGGAATCGATGTCGACAGTTAGGTCAGTCGCATGGAATCGACATCGGTTAGGTGCAGACTGAGAGGTGACCAAGGTCGGTCACTATCAGAATAGATTTTGGGTGGACAACAAGCTATCAAAGGGTCTCAAATGCCCATGAGGAGGACTAAAAGTGTAAGTAAGGCTCAAATTCGTTATTCCCCTTCTTTAGATTACTTGTTGCTCACTGATGGTCAAGAACTAGGAAGTTTAATGAAGCAGAGCAGGTAGAATCTAGGAAACAGTGGGAATATGGCATGAATGAGGAATTTGATTCCTTGGATGAGAACCAAATGTGAGATTTGGTAGAGTTTCTAGCTGAAATGAAAGCACTGAAAGATGAATGGATTCCTAGATCAAAGAAGAGAGAGAATGGACACGTGAGATAGAAGGCCAAGGTATATGGTCTTGAGTAAGCTGCAGGATAATGGAGGTTTAACCATTGTGTTTTCTTTACCAAGTTGGATAATATTAGCTACATTATCCTATTTATATATGTTGTGTGTATGCTTATTGCAGGGTCACACATGCGGGGAGTTGATGAGCTAAAGGTAAAGTTAGTTCAGAGGTGTGTCATGAAGGATCTGGGAGCAACAAGATTCTTTGGCATGAGTATTCCTAGAGATAGGGAAGATCATAGATTGATGTTGTCTCAGGATGATTATGTGAATAAGGTAGTGGTGAGGTTCAAGATGTGGGATGCAGAACCGGTTAGCACACCTATGATAGGATAGTTCATAGAACAGTGTTCCCAATTCACATGATGAGGTTAAGTACATGTGTACTAGACCTGAGTTTGCCCAAGCAGTGGGTGTTGTCAGTGAGTTTAGGGTCAATCCAAGAAAGAAGCATTGGAAAGTAGTTCAGTGGATTCTTAGGTATCTGAGAGGGACCGGTAATAGGTTAACATGCTATGCAGGGTCAAGCACTACAGATGTGGCAGGGGACTTGGATGACAGGTGTAGCACCACAGGATGTGTGGTGGTTGGTCTTCAAGATTGAACTTGAAGAGGGATACAAGCTAGGAAACAAAATTAGATGATGTATAGGTATAGGTGCAGCTATTTATCTCCAAGTGGGAGATTGTTAGGTTATGGAGCTAAAAGCTTCATTGTTATGCAAATGGAGGAGGTTGTTGAGTTGCAAAGAAACTAACGTTGGTAGGCCAACTAACATCAATCATATCTAGTGTATAGAGCAACTGGCATCGGTCAGAGATTGGCTGACATCAGTCATCTCTAGACAGATAAGGACCGACGTCAGTCACCTGTGCAGTTTTAGAATTGCTAGTTGACAAATAGTTAGTTTAACGAACCGGTTGTTTGCATGTAAAGACTAATGTTAGTCTTGAGCTACATTTCTAATTATTTTAATTAGGAAGTCTAATTATTGTTTACATGGGATCTATATAATAGACTCATGGGGTTGTATTGTAATCAAGGACAAGGAAGAGATCCTTCCAATTGTAAGATCTAGATTTGCAGGTGTGCAAGACCAGGTTGATCTGTAGGTGTTACAAGATCAGGTTAGATCTACATGGTAAGTAAGATCATTTGATTTATAGGTTATTACAAGCTCAAGGGAGATCTACTTTGAGTACTTTAAGTACTTGTGTACTGGCAGTATTATTACTGACTGGTGGAGGTGAATAACAACTCTGTGTTTGAGTTGTTTGTTGTGACCGTAATTGAGAGAGAGAACTCTTGAGGGAGATTATTATACACCCTAGAGAAGTGGGAGCCCTAGAGGTGTGGGAAGAAGAGTGTGAATTTTATATTCTAATTTCTTTCTAGATGAGTTGAATACAAGATTGTATTATCTCTCAAATTTTGTGTTGTTTTTGATTTCTAGTTACTTGTTACTTCTGGTTAAATTCCATGTTTAGTTGCTTATACAAGGTAATCAATTATGCTCCTAATCCTGATAAATTAGAGAAGTAACTCCCATCAAGGGAGTTACTTATGACATTCTTATGACACCTATGACACATCTATGACACACACCTCCATATAAGCTAGCCTATCCCACAAATGTAGGAAAACTCCATGTATGCACAAGAAATACAATTTCCCTAATAAAAAAATAGGAAAAAATAAAAACCTACACTAATACCCCCATAAGCACAGCTTAGGTGGGCAGTGTGGAAATATAAAATGGGTTTCGACAACTAGGCCTGATGAGGTACCCATGTACAAATGCAATCTATCATAAGATAGAGAAAAGGAGAAAACTCGTAGGAAAAAACTCCCCCCCAAAAGATAGACATAAAAGAAGGAAGAGGCTAGTGGCCCCCCCAAAGATGATGCTGCTATAGATGTGGAACACACCCCAAGAAGAGCTCGTAGATGAATGAACTTGCTCTCAGTGAAAGGTTTGGTGAAGACGTCTGTAACCTACTCTGAAGACTGGCAAAATATCAAGTCAATGACCTGACTATGAATAAGCTCCTGAATGAAATGCATGTGAATCTCTATGTGCTTGGTCTGCTAGTGCTGAACTAGATTCCTGCAAATCTGAATGGTACTCTGGTTGTCACAATAAATGATGGTGGGTTGCCTGATAGGAATGCCAAACTTAGAAAGAATCCCTTGAAGCCAAATAGCCTCAGTAGTTGCATTAATAGCTCCCCTATACTCTACCTCTGTGGAAGATATAGAAATAGCATTTTGCTTCTTGCTAGGCCAACTGATAGGACCAAAACCTAGAGAGAAACTGTAACCAAAATTGGACTTGCAAGTCTATAAATTGCCAGCCTAGTCTAAATCTCTATATCCAACCAAGTCAACCTCTATGCTAAATCTGTAATGAATCTTGTATCTCTGTGAACCCTGTATGTAATGCAAGATCCTCTTAGCTGCTTTCCAATGTAGCTCATGAGGTTCCTGCATGAATCTAGAGACAAGTCCCACTGTATATGATATGTTGGGCCTAGTGTGAGTCAAGTAGATGAGACTACCAACAAGTTATCGATACCAAGTGGCATCAACCAATGGTGAAGAATAATTAGCCTCAAGCTTGACTTCTGATAGAAAGGGAGTTAGAGATGGCTTACAATCAGCCATGTGAAACCGAGCCAATAAGTCAAGAACATACTTAGGCTGTGTAAGAGAAATCCCTGAATCTAACTGTGAGATCTTGATGACAACGAAGTAGTGCCACAAACCCAAGTCTGTCATGTCAAATCTATCCTAGAGAGATGCCTTCATTGCTGAAATAGCCGATGAAGAACTCCCAGTGATCAAAAGGTCATCAACATATAGAACCAAAATCAAGAGCAAATCATCCTACCACAAGAAGTAGACATTGGAATCAGAATGGCACCTAGTGAAACGTGCTGTGAGAAGGAAGGAATCCATCTTGGCATATCAAGCTCGAGGGGCCTGTTTGAGGCCATAGATAGATTTCATAAGTATGCATACTAAGGAAGAATCTTGAACAAATATTGGCGGCTGCTCCATGTAGATCTCCTCCTCTAGGTCTCCGTGAAGAAAGGCACTCTTCACATCCATCTGATGCACATCCCAACCATGTGCTATGGCAATAGCCAAGGTGAGTCAGATAGAAGTCATCTTTGCAATAAGAGCAAAGGTCTTTGAGTAATCAATGCCTACCACCTGTGAGAAACCCTTGGCGACCAATCACACCTTGTACTTATCAACTGACCCATCTGCTGCAAACTTGGTCTGATATATCCACCTACATCAAACCATCTTTCTTCCTTAGGAAGTGAAGTCAAATTCCAAGTGTGATTTTTGATTAAGGAAGAATATTCTTCCTCCATATCACTATCCCACTCAGGTACCCCTAATGCCTCTCAAAAATTTTGTGGATTCAAAACTGAAGCAAAGAAGGCATGTGGATCTCTCTGAAATCCCCCTAGTACATTTGTCATTTGTGGGATCTCCTACCTAAGTGCCAGCACTCTCAAGTGTCTGTCTGGCCCAAAGTGGCCTAGAAGTGGGCAAGTCAGGTGCTAAATCCTCATCCTCTGACTGACTAGAGGTGGATGACTCTACATCACTATCCTCGCTATCTGAACTTGAAGAAGAAGAAGATGTCTCTGGCTCAAGAACCTACTATGGCTGATCTAAATCTGATGAGGAATCATTATGAAGAAGTAGATTTGATGAGGGAGAAGAAGTGCCAAGTGTTGAGTCCCTAAGACTCTCTTGAAAATGGACACTTCTCTCGATGAACAACTCATGAGTGACAGGATCTAGAAGATGATACCCCTTAATACCATCCATATATCCTAAAAAGATGCAAGGCTTGGACTGATGTTTCATAGCTTTGCATTTCTTCTTTGAAATGTGGGCCATGGCTAGGGATTCAAAAACCCTAAGGTGATCAACATCAGGTTTCCTTTTATGCCAAGCTTCAAAGGGTGTTATCCCTTTCAAAGCTTTGTGAAGAACCCTGTTTTGAATGTAGCAAGCACAATTGATGGCTTCAACCTAGTACTATGGTGCTAAGGATTTGGAGTGAATCATACAACTACCCATCTCTTTCAAGAACCTATTTTTACATTCTACAACCCCATTCTGTGAAGGACTATAAGTGACTGTGCGCTGTAAATTAATCCCCTCTGTGGTGCAAAACTACTCAAACCTATTGCTGACATACTTCCTTCCATTATCAGTTCAAAAAACCTTGATGGATTTCTCACTCTGTTTCTCAACAAGAGCCTTGAAGTCTAGAAAATTTTAAAACACTTCAGACTTTTGTTTGAGAAAATATATCCAAGTGTACCTAGAGAAATCATCAATAAAAGTGAGGATGTACTTGGCCCTTGTGAAAGATGGTTTGGGAAAGGGTCCCGATACATCATTGTAGACTAACTCCAAAGGTTGTGAAGCCCTCCAAGCTTTGCCTTTGTCAAATTTTGCTTCGGGATGCTTCCTAAGGGAGCACCCCTTGCAAAGTCCTTTTGAGAATTGGACACGAGGCAAGCCAATGACCATGTCATTTTTGCAAAGTTTCTCAAGGTAGCGGTAGTTAAGGTGGCCAAACCGCTCATGCCACAATTTGCTAACTCCATCTGAATGAGTCAGCAATGTTGTTGGAGAAGAATCTAATGAAAAATATGAGAAGGTGTATAACCTTTCTTGGTGATCTGCCCTACCCACTGCCACTCTAGTATCACTATGCAACTCCTTGATAGCCACTGAATCTAGTGAAAACTCAACTCTCATGCCCTGACCAATGTGAGTGATTTGGTACACTAATAGGAGATTGGTTGAAAGAGAAGGAACACTTAGAACATTATTGAATGTTCCTCCTTCCATTTCAACTGACCCTCTCCCTGCAATAGAAACTAAAGTGTCATCACCCAAACTAATTGAAGTCATGTTACAAGGCTCTAAAAATGAAAACTCAACTAGTGAAGAGCCCATGTGGTGAGAAGCACCTGAGTTGATGACCCATGAAGATGTAGAAGCTACTATAGCTACAAGAGCCTTGCCTTTTTGTTTCTCCTTACCCTTGCCTTTTGCCTTGGTAGAATCTTGGGTAGATGAATTTTGCTTGATGGACTCAAGAACACCTATGTTGTTCTTCTCTAGAAGATGAGTTAGGTGATATATTTGTTTCTTCATGAATTTGTGTTCATCATACCCTATCTTTTTACAATAGGTACACTTAACCTTCTCCTTCTTAGGTTTAACATTGGAGAAGGAAGACTAAGTGTTGTTTTTGGCAGGATTGTTGTTTTCTTTCTTCTTCTCCTGGTCCTTGTTCTTTTTCTTCTTCTCCTCTGTTGAAGTCTTATCTTTACCTTTTTCAGCTATCAAAGCTTGGAGTTGAGTAGTCTTCATTGTGCCTATTTGAATTAGCTTATCTTGCTTCCTAGTCAAGTCAGTAATAAATGAATCTAAGGAAGGCATTTTCCATGTAGTGCCAAGGGCATTTTTTGTGGCATGAAAAGTGGAGACAAAGACTGAATAGCTTGGACCTAACTTTGCAAGAATAGAAAGAATGAGTTGATCATCTTTCTTCTCTATCTTGAATTCTTTCAATTGCAATCTAAAGGCCTTAAACTTAGTGAATAAGTCCTGTAGGGTGTCAAAGTTGCTAGGACTTAGACTTATGAGTTCGTTTTTGAGCTCATGACCTCTCATTTCATCAAGCTTCCCAAATAAGTTTTCTAAGGTGTCCCATATGTCATTAAGAGTCTTGGAGGAATCTAAATGGAAAAGAAGTTTTGGAGACACAGACAAGCTCAACAATCCATAGGCTTCATCATTACGATTGTACCACTTGACCTTTTCAACATCAGTGTTGGGTTCTACTTTAGTACCCATGGTGATCCTATACAACCCTTTGCTTCTAAGAATGATTGACATTTTAACCTTCCATTCATGATAGTTGAAGGGTGTTAGGGGTTTAAGTTGATAAGAATCCATTTTTAAGCTAAATTTAGGTGAAGTTGTGTTGATTGCAAGTTGTGAAATTATGCAAAAAGGAGAATGAAAGCAAAGATTTGTAAGTTGTGAAAATCAATCACACCCCCCCAAAATATTGAGACCCCCCCCCCAAATATAAAAGTGCATGCTCAAAATATGTCGGGCTCAGTCGAGAATGCATCTTAGAGCAATCAGTGAAAGACTAAAGCAAACAAGACGTCGGACTCGGCCGAAAATGAGTCTTGAGAGACCCAAATTTTGGGCACTTTATAAACTAGTGCATTTTTTACAAATAACAAACCTACGCTATGGAGAATTGAATTAAAAATACTTTTGAAAAAAATGGCACCCAAATCCGAGCTATCGTTTGCAAGATATTAAAGGTTCAATTTTCCCGTAAACTAGTGTTTTTGCAAAAAAAAACACTAATACATTAAAAAAATGCCTATTTTGAGAGAGAAAGTGGCCTTCCAACCACTCGTTGGATTTGGCACAAAATGAGGAATCCAAATGAGGTTTGTGTGAGGGGGAAATGGCCTCCCGCCAACCCGGGCCTCACCCTTCATCTTCATAGGTTGAAGATACAAGTTTTAAATGAAAACCCCCAATATTCCAAATTGTCTAAAAAACTAAATATTTAGTCAAATTGACTGATTTTTGTTTTACAAGTCAAATTTAAACTGAAAACAAATCAGGCATAGACATAATGAAGGATTGCCAAGTGTCCTAGGGGCGCCACACGGGATGCCAAGTAAGGAAGAGGCACCAAAAAAGCACAGTCCAGATTATACTTGCAGAAAAGACAAAAGAACAGCAGATGTGGTAGTATGTTTTCACCAAAAATAAGGGCGCATTTCTAATTTGTTGGGCAAGAAAAGGTTAAAGAGTTTCCAAACTTCAACACACAATAGGTTTACCAAAAACAATGCACCATTTTTAGAAAAAAAATAGACCTGGATGCCATACAACCTGCTTGGCATGGCAGACCTGAGTGCTTTGCTGAAGGTGCCTTGCTTTGCTAGAAGGATAATAGTAGAAGTAGACAAAATGCAGGCAGTGGGACCCCAAAAAAAGGACGCAGATCAAAATATGCTTGCAAAAGAAAGAACCTGCAGACTTGCATGCCGTACACCCTAATGGAGTGGCTGGAAGGATTGCTGGAAGGACGTTGCTGAGTGCTCCTCCTCCTTCTGCTCCTTGCACACAATAATGGTGCCCAAACTAACTGCTGAACCAACCCCTAAAGTGAAGATAGCCAAGACACCCAAAGGCCAAGGATTCCCAAGAAAATGATACTAGAAATGAGATATTTTTTTATTTTAGATCAGATCTAGAAATAAAAAATAAAGAGAACTCCACTCCTCTTGATTTCAAAATAAACTAAAAGCATAACCAGACACACAATTACCGGGTTTGTTCTGATACCATATCGGAGTTGTTGCCATAATCTGAATAACGCGAGTGCAATGGAGACATGATCACATGAGATGAAGCAAGTGCACACCACATAGATGCTAAAGCAATTTGAAAATTACACAAGAAGATAAATTGCACAAGACAAAATGGAGAAAACCAAAATCTGATTAACATGAGATGGCCAAAGTGAGGACTACAATTAGGAGAGTACGTAAGTAACTCCTCCACAAAAGGTGGACAAGACACCCCAATAATAGACTGTAACTCCTCCATGAAAGGTGGTGACAAGGTGCTAAGAATAGAGAAGTAACTCCCATCAAGGGAGTTACTTATGACATTCTTATGACACCTATGACACATCTATGACACACACCTCCACATAAGCTAGCCTATCCCACAAATGTAGGAAAACTCCATGTATGCACAAGAAATACAATATCCCTAATATAAACAATAGGGAAAAATAAAAACCTACACTAATATCTACCACCTTGTCATCCATGTAAATAAGCTCTTCCACTTTGATTGAAGCATCTTCTTGATTATATATCACATTTTTATTGTAATTTACCCTTGGTTTTGGGTGTTTCCTCTTCCTTAGTGTTGGTAAAAACCCCTACCTTAATTTTCAATACACCCTCCTCCTTGAGGTTGATTAGATCCTCCTTATTTTTATTAATGAACTTGTTACTATGGTTGTGGCACAATGGTAGTCTGGCACAATCCCATGTACGTTGATTTTTTGATCTCATATATCAATTCACAACTATTGGTGTCATAAGTGTTCACATCAAAACTATTGGAGTAAAAAATGATATTAATTTATTTTGCATGTTATAGCAATAAATAGTTATGCATTTCATGGTATTTCTTACATACCTTACATGACAATGTCACAACTTTCACCTTTTTATTTGTGTAATTTTCCCTAGTGTGACCTTGTACTTCACATATGTACATCACATTGGATTTGACACGTCCCATATAAAAATTTTAGAACCACTCTGCAACTTTTTCACTATCTTTGATATCTAGGATTCCAGAAATAATTTAATCCCTATATCAGATTTCCAAACAACCTTAATTCTTAGTAAGGCATCATATGCCTCTCATGCATCAGAAAAAATTATTCACGGCCATTTGTCTCTTATAGGCTAACAACAATCCAGTGAAAAACCATTATGCATCTTGTATAGGACAACTTTAAAATAAGTGTCTTAAAATGGATGTCATATGCACACACACTTTCATTGGCATCCTAATTGATATCTTTTAGCACAAATATGGTCTCTTTCTCAAATTTAAGGATGTGAAATTCTCTCATAAAATCTTTTTTTAATTATTCAAATTGAACCACTATTTGATTTGTGTCATACTTCCTATACCATGTGTGTGCATGCTCTAATAAATTTGTTTCAAATTGAATAGTTTTATTTTTTTGTGTTAAATCCATTTATAAACCATATGATTTCACATTTTTTAATGTGATCCATGGCATCCTTAATTATTATATAATCTAGTGGCATCATCGACATTTCATACACAATTTCTGGATGTGTTACCATTTTTTTTGTTATTATTGTGTATTTCTTCTAGGTGAAATACCTTCTTTTGATCCACTAGGATCCAATCCTCCTATAGTTTTAGTCAATACTAAAATCCCTTACATGGTAGCTTCTTGACTTACAACTATTAGGTTCACTAACAAACTAATTAATCCTACCAATGGACTTTGTACAAGGGCCCCTTTTATTATAGTAACAACTAACATGTCCACTCTTCTGTATCCCTTCTCTAACTTTATAATAATGATACATCTTTCCACTGGACTTTGAAATATAACTTGTTCTAATACAAAATCATCTTCTCTTATCAGTGTAAACCTCTAAACTTCAAACACCATTAGATTCACTCCTTTTCTAAATCTATACATGCAAATGTTTTGATATCCAATGAATCAGGAGTCACTAAGTTATAGATTAGATAGTTCATGTCTATCGCATATATAAATCATCCTATTCTAGATCACATGGAATGACACAATAAACCATATTATAATAACTAGCATAACTATCAATAGAAATGTTTATGCATTATATCTATATAGATGTCTCGACTGATATACTATTTATAGTCATCTCAATTGAATCTCACCCATATTCTATTCTAGGTCAAAAAAACATTGCCTATATTGCCATATGAGTGACCATACCCATGAGGAGGGGGAGGGACTCTCCCAAAAAAGAGGGAATTTATTCTCTCAATCACCTAGTTCTAATATGATCTTTATATATGGGTATGGAGATGGGGTTTCAAAATTTATCATGATGTGTCAAACCATATATATCTTATGTTGGATTAGATAATAATTGAATTGTGTTATTCTCATAAATCAGGGGCTCTCCTGAAAAAGACGTGAATTTATTCTCTTGACTACCTAGTTCTAATTTGAACTCTATAGATGGGTATGGGGTGGGGTTTAAAAATTTATTGTGATATTTTAAACCCTATATATATTGTGTTGGATTGGATCACAAGTGAATTGTGTCATTCTCATAAGCCAATGGAAATTAAACATTTATTCCTTTTTAGATGACTAAACATTGGTGTAGTGTCACAACTAATATTGATGTTAGGAATTTAAAGCTTCCTTCACATTATATGTTTCCCACAACCTTATATTATTATAATATTCTATCATTATCTTCCCATAGATCATCCTCAAACAAGGTTTTTTCCATATGCATATCTTTATACACAAAAGGAGTGTTTCTCACCCTCATATGAACCTACCATATGCCCTCTCTACTTTCCACTAAATCCAATATCATCTCCTTTAAAAATTCCTCCCATATTCCTAGGATCCTTGGTAGTGATTGCCTTATTTTTTACTTTACTTTACTATGCATTCTCTTTTTCCTCTCATTAATAGATTCCATGTTTTAGAAATTTCGCTTCATCAAACTTATAAATCACTCACTATAATCTTTTTCACTATATGCCTAACCCAAGAATGATAAAAAATTTCCTCTCATTCTCATGGTTGTATTTCTATAATTAATCCTAAGCATATTTATCCATAGTGTAATTTATGAAATAAATGAGCCTCTAGGATCTTGCATAAACTTAAATTATGCCTCTTCTAGACATGGGTATGTTGAAACCAAAATTTATAACAAGTAGTTATTGAATGCACCTCTACACAATAAATCCATGGATTTTTTCCACACTTCATCCAATTATCTCAACCTTTTGACTCATTATTTATTCCACAAAAATTAATTCCATAGTTTTAAAAAATTTCTACCACATATGTAAATAATTAACAATGTTTGTGTCCCCATAATTCACATAAAAATATCTCATGAATATCACTCAGACTATGCTCAGGTATAACCACCTCTTCAATTTTAAACCCTTGTTTCCTACATCATATTTATGATCTTTAAATACTTCACTTTAAACCAATCTTCCATACACTCTAGCGATACACATCCTCTTTTTCATCAAGCCAATCTCCATGATGTCTTAAAATAGAATCTTGATAATGAAATCAAATGTTAACACTTCATTTCCTTTGCTAAATAAGCTCTATATTAGCTCTAGAAAACACAAAAAATACCAACACTTAGCCTACTGCTCTTGCATATTATTTAAGGCCAAGACACTAAGCACTCACCCAAGGCCCAACAATAGAATATCATATTCCTCATTACATGAATAAATCATAAATATACAGGAAAATCTACTTGTGCTATGAAGTAAAGGCAAAACACATCATCCATATAAATAAATATTAACATAAATATACTTAAATAATACATGGAATCCATCAATTCTTCATATATTCATACTGCAAGTACATTAATATATAATTTATAATAGTTAAATATCATACAATTATTGTTTAATGGCAATATTTACACATATCCATTCTCTAAATCCTAAATCATCATTCATAAATCACCCATGCAACCTCGTGGGTTTTTCCCCTCTTTCTAAATGAGTGGCCTAGGTCAATACTTATATTTTTCCTAGACCCCTTGAACCTCTTTCTAGATTTCATCTTTTCATAGCTTAATTTTCACCTATTTGTGCATCTTCTAAGGATATTCTCTCGTATTCCTTTCACCTATCAATGTAATGACATATTCATTTACCCTTTTAGAATATACTACTCCAACCTATAATCTTATAATCCAACCTAGATCTTCTTCCTATTTGAATGTGTTTTATTTTTTCAACATCATCTTTTCTCATATTATTCATCAACATATACTTAATATGATTTATGATGTGGAACCTTCCACATCATGTCTCATATGTTCTTACATGGAGTCTTTATTGTGCATGATCTTATAATATTGTACTCTTTCAAGTTTTTAAGACTTAGGAACATGTCTCATTGAGCATAAAGTGTAGATATGGATTTTAAAATTACCTTAAGTATAATTTTAGGGTCAAAAAATATGAATAATTTAGTTGACACTCTTAATGTTCAAATTACATCTTTTTAAAAATAACAATTCTCTAGGTTTAAATTAGAAATAATCTTTCTTCTCCATCAAATAAATAATGCGTATCTATGAAAATTCATTTTTATAACCCTCATTTTAAAATTATGAAATAAATGGGTTACAATGGAGGTGGTCTTGGTAAATATGAAAATGGTATTGTTGAACATCTTTCTTTTAAACCTAATTCTAACTTTAACCAACTTGTTTTTAATGACGTTAACATTAATATGAATTCATCTCATCTACATCATCAAAGGACATTGTACCATAGTTTTTTTGGACTTAAGAATAAATAGAATACTTATTTTACAATTATTTTGGTATAAAATGATAAGCCCTGTGATCATTATGGTTGAAATGAACATGATATTGCTAAATTTTATAAATTGCATCATTGTAAATATTGTGGTAAAATAAATCATGACTTTTCTCATTGTTGAAAAAAATTAATTCCACCTAATATAATTTTAAACAAATTTAGATCCTTAAAATTTGGGTATCTTAGAGGATTTTAACAAATTTTATTAAAAGGTGATTTTTTATAAGGCTAGACTTGGAATTTATAAAACACACCTAGCTAATATTATTTATAGTATTTAATGCATGAGTATGTAGATAATTATGAAATTATCTTAAAAGTACAAATGCATGATTTGTCATCTCCATCAATATATTGAAAATATTGTCAACAAGGTGATTGACTACTACATGAATCTCAATTACAATTACATAGATGGATATTAAAAATATTGTACTTTATAAATGTAGTGATAGATCTTCATCATCATGATTATAAGTCTTTATATTAAAGACTAATACTTAGAGTATGATGGATTGATTTTTATGTACAAGTGGATTTATTGTTACCTCTATTAATATATAGGTAATTTTGTCAGCAAGGTGGTTACTGAAATAATCTCAATTATGACTGCAGAGACAAATATAGAAAATTGTGTACTTAGGTTAAATATTTGCCATCATGATTATAATTATTTATATGCAATACTAGTACTCATATAATGATGAATCGATTTATGCCTACCGATAAATGTGTAGTAACCTCCATCAATATATTTAGAATGTTTTAGAAAGGTGAGTATTTTAAGAAATTAATCATGACTAGACACAGATATAGAAAATCTTGTACTTTGTAGCTACAATGATGTGTCTTCATCAACATGATTATACAGTTTTGTTTGCAAGGCTAATAACCATAGAATGGTGAACTAATTTATACATACCAATGGATTTGTAGTAACATCCATTAGTATATTGGAAATATTCTCAACAAAGTGTTTGTTTCAAGAATCACAATTATGACCAACAAATATGGAAAATCTAGTACTTTACAGGTGCATTAAGAGATTTGTGTCATCATGATTATGATTATTTATATTTACTACAAAAAATCAAATAATTATCAACTTATATATGTACTGATAGATGCGTAGTCACCTCCATCTATATATTATGACTATTATTGACAAGGTGACTATTGTGAGAATCTTAATTACAGCTAAACATATGGATATGTTAAGTCTTGTAATTTTAAAGTGAACTCAAATACCCTTTTTTAAGTATCAATGCAACCTTATATTTATAAACCACTACAAAGTAATAAATTCTACCACTAACATCATGTTATTCAAATACCAGTATTAAATTTTTACATCATCTTTCTTTGTATAATCAATCATGGCACCTAAAATCAAAGTAAAGTTATAAAAATTGATTATCAGAGAGATAAATAAGTTAATAATTAAATAGATTCCATAAAAGAAGATCTTAAAATTTTGAGTTCTAATGAGCCCTCTTAAGAAGGGTGAGAATCTAGGCATTAGATTGGAACCTATAAAGGCACTGAGGAGGATTAAGTAGAGGAAAAGAACTAAGATGGTGAGGATGAGGATGAGGATGAAGAACCAAAGGAGGAAAATGAATAATAAGAAACAAGGGAGGAATATCACCCTCTATCACCTAATGATTGCACTTCATCATATGAGTCCCCAGAAGATGATAAAGAGCAATCTTGGGAATTTGATACTTTATTTGAGCACCTAAGTTATGGAAATGACAATGAAAATAACATGTGATCATCATTACTCATATATTTATAAATTATTTAGTTTAGGGGTTGGTTTAATATAGTTTTTAGTATTTAGGATTGGTTTTGATAGTCAAACCTATAATTTCATCTTAAGCATGTTTGTAATTCTAAATTTTTTGACGTCTAACTTTTTTGAGTACCTATAAATTGAAATATGTATTCCTTTAAAAATATCATTTTTTTAGTTTATATATTCACATAAATACTAACGCTTATTATATTTTCTAAAATTATACTCAAACATAATGTTTTTATCCAAAAAATGAATATTAATGCATCCTATGAAACTTAGATTTATATAAATAAAATAATTGATGAAAAGGTGTAAAAAAATCATTTTACTCATTAGTTTTGAAAAAAATCATTAAATGAATTAAAATTTATATTAAATAATTTGATTTTCATTATTAATATTTTAATTTTCAACAACTTATATTTCATAACAAATTAAAAAATGTTGGAAGCACAATCATTGAGAGGGGGGGTGAAACAATGTTTGAAAACTTTCATTTAATTATCCTTTAACATTCCTTGAACCATGAAAATAATACAGTGATATAGCAATGCATAAATAATCATTTACATGAGCATAACACAAGAAAACACATATATGAGTGGGAAACCCCCAAGGGGAATAATACCCACTATGATATTTGAAAATGGAATACAATCCTATAAAAAAAATACCAAAATATATTGATCACCAACTCAACTTGTAGTACCAAGACCAATAAAATTGAGCACCCACTTGACTAGGCTTTAGTAAGCACCTACTTGCAAGGAAGCACCAACTCCCTCAGTGACTCAGCACCAACTTAGACACCTCATGAATTTTGATCACCACACCTCTGATATGTTTTTATGGTATCATTTCAATAAATCCTTCTACTCAACCATGAAATATTTTATTTGCTTTTGTTACATATAACAAATAAGCCTAAATTGCCTTAAATGTATACTATTCTCATGGTCACATACCACTTGGTCAAACACACACATTCGACCTCTTAGGTCATCCATATAATATGTATTAAAACATATTATGAACATGATTAAAATTAAATTTGATCCCCTTTTTGTCTAAAACAACTCAATTAGGCCTTACTCCTCTTTTAGTCCTCATGAAAACCTAATTGTGTTAGGTTTGTCCTTTCAATGTCAAAAATTGATCTTCTCAGGCCTACTTGTATTTGTCCAACAACTAAAAACATTCAAACACTTAACCAGTGAACTATTTTAACATCCTCCATGCTTGATTAGACATGTATCCTTCATTCATATCATGAAAGCTCTTTTAGGATAAACTACCCTATTAGACCTGTGTACCTAAAAAATTTACCTTGCAAAAATGAAGCTTAAACATCCTTAAGATACTAAAATATAAAAAAATAAGTATATATATAGATTATTCATGACCTGAAATTAATCACCAAATTCTTGAAACACTTTCACTCAGGAGATAACGGCTCAATAACATCTCTATAACTCACTCACTCAAAACTGCCATTTTATCTCAAAAACTAGTCATGGTGAATTAGACCTCCAACACCTATGTAGACACTTGTCATGAATATTTATGAATGTAAATGATCCTATGATATCTCCAAAACTTATTTATATATAAAATTCATATGGTATAATCACAAATATTAGTTTTTTAGATCAATTTCTTGACTTTATATCACACAGTTTTATCTAAACAAGACATGTCATTCTGTGAGCAACTTTTTTACCATATACTTTAACCTTAAAATATTATAAAAATAATGAATATGACTTAAAATTAATGAAAAACTTTTTCATGCTTTTTTTTTAATCAATATATCATGCTTAGACCCTCAAATCTATATCTTCATCTCTACCTAGAATTTTCAATATTCACACCATTAGGTTTGTCTATGACTGGATAACTTGGATGACCAAATTAGAAAAATTTAAGGATAAAACCTATCCATAAATCATCATGTAGATGTAAAATGAGTCTCTATCTTATTTTAATATCCATTTTATTTTCTTAACCAATATAAATTTTGAGATCTACATCAACTTTTTAATAAATAAGCCTGTATATGTGCATTTTCTCTCTCATCTAACTAACCACCACCACCTGGAGGTACTTAGGAGAGTTGGATATATTATCCAATAGTGTGTCTAAGAATTTTACTACATTTTTATCTGATTTGAATAATATATTTAATATCATGTCCTTATTAGGGTTTTAGGGAGGTTTAACATAGGTTTTGGTGTTAACAATTGTTCATAAAGGATTGTTCCTTGAATCCAAAAATAATGCTTGGAGAACATAGATAAGACACTCCCTATCTATACTTAACATATTAAGCTCCCATGTAGAGGTTACATGTGTTAACAAATGTCAGAAAGTGTTTTTTGGGTCTTGAGACCTCATTTTGTGAACTCAAAAAGACCTAAAACATTAATTCATGTAATTTCCTTCAAACTATGACCTCAAACTTTATGAAAATACCTAAAAAATACTTATCTCACCTCTTTCCATACTCACATGTGCATACTTGCCTTGAAATCTGATCTTCATACCTCATTAGGTCAGGTAGGGTTTAAGATAGGTCTATGTGTAGACCTAAACTAAAGGTCCTACCCATATAGGCTCACCTTAAAACTCTCATGAATGATTCAATGACTCACATACATTCTAAAATATTTCATTACAACCTTCACATTCATACGTTTATTCATTTTCATACAGATATCTCTTCATGTCATGACTAGGCTCATGACTATGATTCTTATGCACTTTGACATCAATGACATGTACCTTCATTCAACCATAATACATTAGTTACCTTCAAATTCTCTCTTGACTTAAAATTATCTCTCATGAAAACATCCTTTCATGACAACACTCTACATCAACCTGAGTCTCCTTTGACATCAACCTTCACAATATGCACCTTTGACATCAATGATAATACTCAACAATTTCCCCCTTTATCATTGATGGCAACCAATCTCAAAAACTTTTCTCAATAATAAATTTCATCCTCATTCTAAAATTTCTCTCCCTTTGACATAAATGATAAAGAGATACCTGCAACTTCTTGGATCACACCTCTTGCAACCAAAATACTCAACACATAGGATTATGAGTTTATGAAACACTAGACAAACATGCTCCTCCTATCTCCATGTATACCTTCTTGGCATTACTCACCTACTCTTGGAGATAATGAACCACCTAATTATCTCCCCATAATCACTTGACTTCCCTAATGACTGTTAGGGGTAGGAACTACACCTAATTCCTATCTTAGATGTTCAAATGTTACCTTTGTAAGTGGCTTAGTTAAAATGTCTACAATCTTATCCTTTATAAAAACATATTCAAGTTTAACACTTTGTTCACTTACATGCTCTCTTAGGAAGTTATAATTTATGGGAATGTGCTTAGTTCTTGAGTGCATGATAGGATTATTTGATATGCTTATGGCACTTGTATTGTCACAATAGATAGGGCTAGGACTATCATACTCCATCTTGTAGTCTTTCAAGGTATGTCTCATCCATAAGACTTGAGTGCAACATGAAGTTGTTGCAATGTATTCAACCTCACAAGTAGATAATGCCACAGATGGTTGATTCTTACTTATCCATGATACTAAGCATTCTCCTAAGAAGAAGGCTCTTCCACTAGTGTTCTTTCTATCATCTAGACTCCATGCCCAATCTACATATGTATAGGCTATTAAATTTAACTTCTTACTCCTTAGATACCACAATCCAAACTCTGTAGTCCCTTTGAGATACCTAAGTAAAATTTTTTCTTCTTGTAAATTATTTTCCTTTGGATATGCTTGAAATCTTCCTATAAGGCCTATTAATTACATGATATCAGGTCTAAAGGTAGTAATATCTAGAAAACTTCCAATCATTTTCCTATATGATGTCTAATTGATCTTTGGAGACTCATATTCTTTATTTAACTTACACCCTATGATCATAGGCGTGCTAACAACCTTTCAATCTTCCATCTTAAATTTATTCAACATCTCTATTATGTACCTATCTTATGAGATGAGTATACCTCTTTTTGATTGATTGATTTTTATCCTAAGAAATAATGATAGTTCTCCTAGCATGGACATCTCAAACTCCTTATTTATTACATCTACAAAGGCCTTAGTCATATGCTTATTGTTTCTACCAAATATGATGCCATACACATAGACAACTACTATCAACTGATGTTCATCTTTTATCTTTATGTATAAATTATTATATACAACTCCTCTTTTACATCATTGGTCTAATAGATACCTATCCAATCTGGTGTACCAAGCTTTAAGAGCTTTCTTTAGAACATAAAGAGTCATTTTTAATATACAATCATAGTCCTTATTACCTAATAGTGATAAACCCTTAGTTTTCTCTATGTACATCTCCTCTTCCAAGTTTACATTTAGAAAAGTTGACTTCACATCCATCTGATACACCTTAAACCCTTTGAATCCTGCATATGCTAAAAATAGTCTAATAGCCTCCAATCTTGTTACTAGAGAAAATATCTCCTTAAAATTTACCCCTTCAACTTGTGCATACCCATTTCAAATCAATCTAGCCTTATTCTTAATGACTTCTCCATCTTCATTCAAATTTTTTCTAAACACTCATTTTATGCCAATGACATTCTTTTCTTTAGGCCTAGGAACTAGTTCCCAAGTCTTCTTATTTTCTATTTGGTCGAACTCCTAATTCATATCACCTATCCAAAAAAAAAATTCTTGCTTATAAAAGGTTCTTAGGTTCAATATTAGACAATAGAGAAACATTCTATTAATTTAGGTTACTTACCAGTCTTCTCCTTGTTTGCATACATGCATCCTTGTTGCCAATGATTTGTGATTCAGGATGGTCTCTCTGAATCTATCTTGAAGGACCTTTTGAATCTTATCTTTTTTCAAATTATTATTATTCCTCATTAATATCTATTATTTCCTCTTCATTATTGAAGTCCAGATTCTCTAATGTATCATTTGACTGTGAGTGTGACTTCTTAAAACTTGTCTCATCAATCTTAACATTGGTGCTTTCCACTATCTTCTGTAACCTCTTATTATAAAATTTATAGGCCAAGCTCACTGATGAGTATCCCAAAAATATACCTTCATCAAACCTATAATGAAACTTACCTAAGTCTTCCTCGTCTCTTTTGATGAAGCATTTGCTTCCAAACACTCTAAGGTGTTCTACATTAGTAGGTCTACCTTTCCACAATTCATAAGGAGTTTTATTTTCATTAGTCCTTATTTATCCTCTATTCAAAATGTATATTTTATTTCTCACTACCTCTCTCCAATATCCATTAGCTAACCTTGACTCATTTAGCATAGTTCTTGCCATCTCTTGAACTATCATATTCTTTCTTTCCACTACCTCATTTTGTTGAGGTGTCCTAGCTACTGAGAACTATCTCCTTATCCCATGGACCTCATAGAAGTCATCAAATTCATTAGAAAAAAAATTATCTCTTATATCAAATCTTAAACATTTGATCTTTCCATTCTTCTCATTCTCAACAAGAGCCTTGAATGCCTTGAATTTATCAAGATATTCTGACTTTTATTTTAAGAATACTACCCAAGTCATTCTTGTGTAGTCTTCTATGAGTAGCATAAAGTAGCTATCTCCTTGAATACTTTGGATTATTGTAGGCCCACATAGATCAGTGTGTATTAAATCCAAAGGTATTTTAGTAGAGTACTCCTTATACTTAAACTTCTTCTAGTTTGCTTACCATGTTGACATGCTTTTCAAAGTATGTTTGTAGGTTTGGTGATTTTAGGCATGTTCTCCACAGACTTCTTAGAGCTTATATTAACTATATTGTCAAATTTTAGGTGGCACAAACTTCTATGATATATCCAAGATTCATCCATCTTCCTCACAAATCATCTCTCCTTCTTGATCTTATTCAAGACATACATATTATTCTCAGTCCTCTTAGCATTGGCAATTAGTCTTCTTGATTTAGCTCTCCTTATATCACACCCTCTATCATGAAAGGTTAATGTGTGTCCTTGGTTGCATATTTTAATTACACTAAGTATATTATGTTTTAAACCATACACATACAACACATTCTCTATCTTGGTCTTTTCATTTTCCAAAATCAAGATACGCTTGCCAACTATATTAGTATTTGTGTTATCTCTAAATATCATTGTTCCTAAAACACTATTTTTCAATGAGATGAACTCGATCTTGTCCCATGTCATGTGGCTTGAAAACCCACTATATATATACCATTTAATGCCTTCATCTTAAATGTGAAAGGCATTCTAAGATAGCATATATTGTTCTCCTTTAGTATTCTATTCATCTTTCACCTTGTCCATAAGATCTAACTTCTAGATCCACTTCTTAGTGGTATGACCATATAGCTTTTTATCTTAACTAATCTTCCTCATTTGCCTGATCTTATAATCCCTTGCAATACATCCTCTCTAATCATAATTATAGCATAGAATTTTGCATCTACTATTGAAATGTACATTCACCCTATTCTTCCATGATGAATTGATTCTATCATGATGTCTACAATCCATATCTCTATGTACATATTGATTGCATGAGAAATAGTAACCATTGAAAGTATTCATATACTTTGTTTGATGTAGAATGATGCACCTCTACCTTTGTTATCTCTTGAAGGAGTCACATTCTTCTTGACTTCTTGATGACCAGTTTTAGTTTCATATTTGAGAGTTTATACATAGGTCTTTAATCTATCAGTACCATCACTTCTTGATAGTCTACTGTCTTTTGAGGTTTGAATCTCCTTGTTTTCCTTTTGGTTTTATTTGAATCCAAGACCTGTATTATCATTTAAGATCTCTGACTATTCAAAATGTCACCAAGGACTTTAGTGTTATTTTCAAAAAAAATATGTGTGTTTAATTTGATTATTGCCTGATCCAATTATACCTTTAAGTACTCCATTTGTATTCCTAACGTGATGCATTCTTCCTCCTTGGTCTTAAGACTTGAAATGACAATCTCAATTTGAGTTTCCAATTATTTTATGATCTCTTCCTGTTCATTGGTGTTGTTACTTAGTCTCTCTTCAAAGAGATTGATTTGTCCCTCATAAATCTTAACCAATGATCTTAGTTTTTTATTCTTCCTTCTTTGAAACTTCAAATCCTCTAGAGCACTCACCAATTTTGCCTCAAGTTTCACTTTAGCCTCTTCTTCATTTGATTCTTCATCATCTATAAGACTTTTCCCTTTTTAACAAACCTCATTGTCTATTTCTATAGCCATGAATAAGGTTTCATTGCTATCATGATCATACTTTTATTATCAATATCAGATGTACTTGTGCCACTTACATCAGATGAGCTATTGTCTTATTTGATATAGAAACTTCTCTTGTTTTTGAATGATCCTTTCTTGCCTTTATATTTTTTTAAACTCTTTTTATTCTTGTTAGACTTATGAAACTTCTTATCATCATCATGGTGCTCTCCATCATGCTCATTCTTATCCTTGTTAGGACATTTAGATGTAAAATGACCAATCTTACCATAGATAAAACACTTGAATGGAAACTTGCCCTTATACTTACTTGATCCTTTCCTTAGTTTTCTAATAAACATGGCTTGTATCTTGTCATCATCAATGTCTATATCAACTTCATCCTTGACCTTTCACCTTGTGAATTTTTCTCAACTTTGAATACAACTTGCCTTTTGGAAGGTTTTCCATCACTTATTCTCATTTCATAGGTAGTAAAGATGCCATGAAGCTCATCCATATACATTATGTTAATATATTTAATCTCCTCCATAACAGACACTTTTGAATCAAACTTAGATGTTAGGGATAGTAATACCTTTTATAATACTATTGATTATGTTAGCTTCTCTCTTAGACCTTTGATGACAATTACCACTTCATCTACTATTAACAAATAAGATGTAATGTTTTCATCCTCCTTCATTCTTTGACTTTTAAAATACCTTTAGTGGGTATACAACTCGACCAAATTCACTTTGGTGTCTCCTTCATAGATGGTTTGCAAAGTTTCCCAAATCCTTTTAGCTATATTATAATGGATGACCTTTACAAACTCTATCTCTAAAATACCACATAGGATGACATTCATTGCCTAAGATTTGTTCTCACTTGCCTTCTTGCATGTTGTGTCAATTGGTGGTGTAGAAGGTAGAATGAATCCATCAATAACAAATTGCTATATGTCATATCCCATGCACATTAGATAGGTTTTCATTCTAATGTTCAAAAATACATAGTTAGTCCCATTGAAGAGAGGAGCCTTAGTGATTGATAAACCTCCTTATACTTGATGACTAGACATGCTTGTACTTCTAAGATCTCCTTTAAGTTGTTAATCCTACTTCAAAGGATCAGGTTTTAATACTAATTGTTAGAAGAATAATCACTGAGAGGGGGTGAATTAGTGTTTGAAAACTTTCATTAAATTATCCTGTAACATTTCTTGAACCATGAAATCAATATATTGATATAGCAATACATAAAGAATCATTCCCATGAGCATAACACAAGAAAACATATATTTGAGTGGGAAACCCTCAATGGGAAGAAAACGCATTATGATCTCTAAAAATGGACTAAATTATTATAAAATAAAATACCAAATTTTGTTGAGCACCAACTCAACTTAGAGCACCTACCCCAATAAATTCAAGTACCCACTTGAGTAGGCTTTATCAAGAACCTACTTACAAGTAAGTACTAACTCCTTAAGTGTCTCAGCACCAACTCAGTCACCTCATGATTTTTTATCACCACACCTATACTCTATTTTTATGGTCTCATTTCAAGACCTCCTTCTACTCAACCATGAAATATTTTAGTTGCTTATGTTACACATAATAAATAGGCCTACATTGCTTTGTATATATATTATTCTCATGGTCACACACCACTTGGTCAGACACACACCTTCAATATCTTAATTTAGCCATAAATTAGGTCTTATAACATCTTATGAACATAATTAAAATTAAATTTGAGACCCTTTTATTTTAAAATAAATCAATTAGGCCTTACTCATCTTTTAGGCCTCATGGAGACCTAATTGCATTAGGTTTGTCCTCTTAATGCCAAATATTTATCTTCTTGGACCTAGATGGATTTATCCAACAAATAAAAACCATTAAAACACTTAACCATTGAAAAATTTTGACCTCATCCATGTTTTATTATACCTGTATCCTTCACTCATATCATGAAAGTTATTTTAGGACAAACTACCCTATTAGGCATGTGTACCTAAAAAGTCTATCTTGTAAAAATGAAGCTTAAACACCCTTAAGATACTGAACTCTAAAAAATAAAATTTTAGATAGATTATCCATGACCTCAAGGTCATCACAAAATTATTTTAACACTTTCACTCAAGAGATAAAGGGTCAAGAACATCTTTACAACTCACTCACTCAGAACTACCAATTTATCTCAAAAACTAGTCATGGTGAATTACACCTCCAACACTTGTGTAGACACTTGTAATAAATATTTATGCATGTAAATGATCTTATGATATATAAAAAATATATTTATATAAAAAAATCACATGGTCTAATGTCAAATATTGGTCTTGCAGACCAATTTCTTGACCTTATATCACATAGTCTTATCTGAACAAGATAGGTTATTTTATGAGTAACTTTTTCACCATATAAACTGATATAAAAATCATGAATATGAATTAAAATTCATGAATAAATTATTCATGTAATTTTTTAAATCAATTTATCATGTTCAAACCCTCAAATCTATATCTTCATCTTTACTTGGGTTTTTCACTATTCACACCATTAGGTATGTCTATGACTGGCTAACTTGGATGACAGAATTAGACCACTTGAGGGATATAACATATCCATAAATAATCATGGAAATGTAAAATGAGTCTCTATATTCTTCTACCTTCTATTTTATTTTGTTAACCAATACAACTTTTGAGAGTTATAATAACGTTTTGATAAACAATCCTATATTTGTGCATTTTCTCTCTCATTTGACTAACCACCACCACTTAGATGTACCTAAGAGAGTTTAATATATTGTCAAATATATTTTATATGCATTTGAATCCATTATAAGATTATTTGGACAATATCTTTCATATCAAGTCCTTATTAGGGTTTTAGGGAGGTTTAACACAAGTTTTGGTGTTAATGATTATTCATAAAGGATTTCCCCTTGAATACAAAAATAATGCCTAGATATCTTATATAGGACCCTTACCCATCTCTCCTTAACATATAAATTTTCCATGCAGAGGTTACACATGTCAATGAACATATGAAAATGCTTCTCTGGTCTTGAGACCTCATTTTGTGAACTTGAGAAGGCCTAAAACACTGATTCATGAAATTTAATTAAAAACATGACCTAAAACATTGTGAACATGTATAAAATAAATTATCTCAACTCTTTTCATGCTCAAATGTGTATACTTACCTTGAAATTTGATCTTCATACCTCATTAGGCCAGCCAAGGTCTAAGAGAGGTCTAGGTGCAGACTTAGACTAAAGGTCCTACCCCTATAGGCTCACCCTAAAACTCTCATGAATGCTTAAATTCCTCACATACATTCTCAAATAGTGAATTACAACCTTAACATGCATATGTTCATTCATTTTTGTGTGCATGCCTCTTTATGTCATGACTAGGCTTTTTATGCACTTTGACATCACTGACCTATACCTTCATGCAACCATAATACATTAGTTTCCTTAAAATTCTCTCTTGCCTTCAAATTATCTCTCATGACAACATATTTACATGACAACACTCTACATCAACCGTAGTCTCCTTTAACATCAACCTTCACAAGATGAACCTTTGACATCAATGACAATACTCAACAAAAAATAAAAAAAGAATTTAATAAGTAAATATGTAATTAGATAACAAATTTTTTATTTAAAAAATTATAAACATAACAAATTAATCTATAACTAACACAAATCCTAAGTATTAGGGTTGTTACAACTATTAACACACTTACACCAACATTTACATTGACCCTATCTATAACATTTGCAGTATAGTTCTTAATTTTTCTTTTATTCCCAACATTTCAAATTATCATTGTCATTGCATTCCTAAAAAATAATAAAATAAAATGACAATAAAATAAAAACCAAATAAAATAATATGGAAATAAAATAAATTTTCCTTCCAAATTGGCCACCAAATCAATAGGAATGGTGCAAAAAACACATCCTTTTAATTGGTTCATAATCTTCTTCCAATTAGGAGGATAATTTGGTAAGTTTATATTATAAATTTTAAACATATCTCTCATTTAATTTAGGATTGTTCCATTTTATTTTATTAATCAAAATTTTAAAATATTTTATTAGTCTAATGTCCTGGTAATAAGGTACTTGCATAAAAACCTCTAAACCCTCACCAAATTGGAGAGAACTCCTTTAGTTGAAAAAAAACTTTAACAAGTGGGTAAGTTTTTCAGACTGTGTGGTCTAGAAAATATGAGGTATTTAAAAAAAAAATTATCCAAATTAATTATGACATATGCCTCTACACCTGTAGTGCTCACTTATCCACTCATAATCAATATATTTTCATATATGTTGTTACTTGCACAACACACCCTAATTCCCTTGGAATCATGGTACCCCTTTTTTTTAATTTTTTTGCAACTCTTGTTTATGCTTGTTGGTTAATTGGTCTAAACTTTATTAATTTTATTAGTAGGTTCATCTTGGCTTATGTGTTAAACTAGGTCTCAATACCTACTCCATTGTGATGACCATCCCCGTGCAAAAAAATTTCATATTAATCACTTGGTGTAAAAATGTGTTTCTTATAGTTGTAGTTGCCTTTGAAAAATCTTGTTTACAACCTCAAATATGTATGTTGTAGGCTCAATTTCATTTTATTCACTTTTATTTCTAATTGGGATTCTAAATCTTGATTAGGTCTACAAATCTATAAATTTGCATTATCTTTGGTAATCAGACTTTTTAGCCCAATTGGGTCAAGGTGATTTGTTATAATATTCTACTTTGTTAATTAGATAAATAACTTTGATTAGGTCTAGAGTCTCAACATTGGTTGTTCATAGTGATATTTGGTAATTTTAGTTTACTTTGGTCTAAGTGTCATCAGCTAAGTCTTATAGTTGTAATCAAGGTTGGTAACCCTGAATAAGTCTTAGTAGTAGGCAGGAGGCATTTTAGTGTTGGTTAGGAATTTTTCCTTGACTAGCTCTATAAGGACCATTTGGTTTTTACCCTTTGGTGTGAAATTTTTTCTATAATTAGTTGATTCAATCTTTTTATCCCCTCAACATAATGTGAGTCAAACCCATAGGCTTGATGGGTCTGTGAACCCCTTCAAAATGCCTTCCTTTGCAATGTGGGCTTGTATGCCTAGTATAAATATGAAGTGTCATTACTAAAACCAACAATATTATTGAAGGGTCTAAACCCTAGTTAGGTCTAATACCCTCCCCCAAACTTTCATAATCTCAAATCATAGTTTTAATCAAGGTTTCATTACCCGATTACGTCTTCATGCTCATTTAAGTGATTTTCAATGCTAATCATAATTTATAAGCCTGATTAGTAAAAAAGATTTTAAATTTTGAAAAGTGTATGCATGTTCCTCCTAAAACCTTAATTAGGTCTCATGGGCCTATGGTTTACCCCTTAATGGTTTTTCTGATAACTTCTTTCTCATGTGCTCATTTTTCAATCCATCTATAGCACCGAGAAGTTGGTTCCAACTTGGATGTTTTGGTCCTTTCAATTTTGGAAAACTTTGTGGCGATTATAAAAAATCATGTTCTCATATTTTTCTTGTTTGAAGTGTTTTTAATTAGTAATTTTAATTGGTTTCTCATCTTTTTAATAAAAAAAGTGGATATGGAGTGCAACTCTTGGGCTTTTGGAGGGAAAGAAAATTCAAAGGAGGTTTTGCAGGGAAAGTTCTTTCCCACTATTGACCAAAGAGCTATATATTTTTGTGTTGAATCCATTCAAAGGGTTGGATCTTTGTGACTTCAAGGAGGAATATTGAACTAGTCATTCTTTTCATGCACTTTTATTGTTTTATAGTGTAACCTCTCTTTTTTATTATTAGGGGTTTATGCTGCCAAAAAATTTAACTAAATGATCAGTTCAATCCCTATTTGTGTTATTTAAACAAATATTTTATTAATAAAAGTAGTGGAGTTTTTATTTCATTACATGCACATGTAAATGGTGTTGGTGTCATTTTTCTTACTAGATTTTTATCCCTAAGCTCTAGTACTAATCCCTATTGGGGTATGTGAATACTAGCCAAATGGTAGATTATTTTATGGGTACATTTAATCAAATAGAATGGATTTGGCTCCATGGCAATATGATTTTTCTCTTTTCTCCCTTTTGCTTTTTTATCATCTAGTTAGCTAGGGTTATAGTAGGATCTAAATGCAATCTATTTCTTGTGTTTATTTCAATTGCAAGATTTTTTTTCTATTGTTATTAAGTCATTATTAAACATTTATAATTCAATAGAATGAGTTTTTTTAATTAATTTTTCTTCATTATTGAATGTATGTAATAAACTTCATAAAAATTAGTCGTGCTTCTCATTATTTAAAAACTCTTAAATGCTAATTTTTTGGGTTAATTATATACACTTTGTTGTGGTTTCCTATTATATGTTTAAATCTCTAATCTATAAATTGAAATAAGTGGAAAACTTGCATTTCCATCTCTTTGTTGATACTAAAACAATGTTAAATCTCAGTTAATATTCTAAACTAGTTAGCCCCTTATATTGGAATAGTTTTACATAAACCAACTGGGTCACCCAATACACGATGACCTAGTACATATAGGCCTTGGGGTGACTCTTAGGTCTCTTTTCAGAAGAGGTTAGACATGATACCATCCCACCTAAGTTTGTGTGTCAAATAACCCATCAACAAATTGGCACTAGAAGGAGGGTAGATCGGGAATATTTTAAAATTATCATTCATTTTGGTTTTGTGTCTATCCTTTATGACCATGTTGTGTGCCTAAAAATCACATCAATATTTTGGCTTTAGAATAAGGACAGACTAGAATAATTTGAAATTTAACATTTATTTTAGTCTTTTGGCCATCCTTTACACTTTCCCCACATTTTTGTGTGTTTAACGCACACATCAATAGAGTTTACTCTAGAAGGGGGGTAGATTGGCAATATTTTAAACTTATAATTTGTTTTGGTGTCATGGCCATATTTTACATTTTACACACCATGTTGTGTGTTTAAAATACACATCAACATATTAATGTTAAGAGGGCCAAACTAGAATTTAGATGGAGATTTTTTAACTTTTAACACTTTAGAGGCATTGCCCAAAATAACACATTCCAGTTCTTGAAAATAGAAAACTAAAATTTTAAACCCACCAATGGATTTTTCCTAGCTTGGTGAAGTTGGTTGCCTTATGAACAGTCTAGGGCCTAATCATGACTTTCCTAAGAATCTTGATAAATTTTGCTCAAAATATACACATGGTAGGATTTAAACATCCAAATAATACATTCAATAATTTAAAGATGCCATTATCCAAACTTGGATCCAACATTAATATGTTGCATGTCATATGTTTCCTTATTATTTAGATGTGATTGCTTATGGTTGGTACCTCAAATTTTTAGATTGATATATTACCTCATGGGTTACTTTTGAAAATACATTTATCAATCATTTTATGATGCCCAACGATCATGTTTCCCTATATCATTAGTTTCCTATAACCTGTGGAGAGCCTAATGAACCCATGAACAGGTTAAATGCTCACTTTCATCAATTATGCATGAGGTTAAAAGATTGATTTTGGCAAACAAAAGTTATTTCTATCAATATTTATCTTAAAACATTGGACCCAATATTTTTATGTTCATCTGGTGAAATCCATCTACACTCATATCTTAAGCATTAACATATCAATAAGCCTTCATTATTGAGCAAAAATCAATGTCAAATGAAAATGGTGTTGACCTATGGTAATTATTAGGATAACCAAGTATATACAATCCAACTCTTTCAGTTTGTATGCCTATAAATCAGACAATGGACCAATGTGCACCTTCTAATAATACATTGCCTCAAGCATATCCTCAGTCAAACCTCCTTGTGATTAATAAGAACATTGTTGTTACACTTTATGGATGTAATTATACTAGTTCAATGTATAATAAGCAGGTTTTTTTACCTTGTTTTAGTATTAAAGGATATTTTGTTGTGGTTATTAATCAAACATCATTTTTTTAGGAGATATAAAATAAGAAATGTCAAGGCTTACTTATGAGATCATGTTTTCAGGATCTATGAGAGTAGAAAAGGAACATGTGTTGAGTCAGTCATGTTGATTGAGAATGTTCCATTTAATACAAAAGGACTAGTCCAAGAAAGTAGTGATGAGGATGATTCTAATGATGAAATCATATAAGTTATTTTAGGGAAGTTCACGTGTGAAAATCAGATTACCAATGATTAGTCCATACAAGAAGAGAATTTTGAACCTTATTGTGACCAACTTAAGGATGAAGCTAAAGAGTTAGAATAGTTGAACAAGGATGATGCATTATATTCATTTAAAATAAGCCCATAATATGTTGTTATAACATTTGGAGATTTGATTCAATAATATAAACAATCTAATTACATCATTTTAGATCTCTTTATGACATTAGAGATGTCTAAAATAAAAGGACACCATTGAACATGGATAAACATTCAAAGGATAATAATTAGATGAACACAAACTTGAATATTTCTCATATAAGATAGCTTTAATTATGATCTATTTGATGTAAATATAACTATAAATGAAGTCATAAGGTCACTCACCACTGAATTACAACACATATACATTGTTGATGATAGGTGGAAGGAAGATGAAGGTCAAGTCATTATTCTTACATTTAAGAATTTAGATCATTTGGAGTAGATCATTGGGTATGATTTTAGTAGTTTGGTGCTCCTCATAGTGGTGGCAATGGTTAAGATAGAAGTGAATAATGATAAATATGGTGGCCCAAAAAAATAAATAGAGCCAATAGGCATTAGATCTGGTGGTACTTTGACTCAATACAACTCTCCTCATACTTCATCCACCAAAGATAAAACTATAATATATTTTTCATGGGAAAATAGATAAAATACACCATGGTGATCAATAAGATGCAATGTGAATATGATGTTGCTACAACACTCCTATCTCAACATCAACAACAAAAAACTAAAGTTGTAGTTGGTTTCCTCAAAGAGCATATCTTCACCAAGTTAGGTGTTCCACTCATTCCAATATTATGATGATACTCAACCTTATCCCTCGCTATAATTCACTTTTGTGAAAAGGTATTTATCAAACCACTCATGAAATAAGTGTAAATACATTTTTGAATTCAATAACAAAAATTACTTTAATTTGAGTAAAAACATCAAAGATAGGACTCTTTAAGATATGGTGTTGGCCTTTTTGCTGACCATTTTGGCCCACATACCAAGATTATACCTAGTTTAAGTAGATGAGTTGGGTCCTAATTATTGAGTGGATCAGGTGTCTTAGAAGCAGGCTCAACATTGTAAGTGGAGGGACCCAAGCAGGTTTTCATTTTGTTGAACAATTATAGGAACATGTCTAGAAAAGGTCACTTTTTCAACTTTTGGCCAAGTGTAACATTTAGAATTATTTTGAAGAAAGTGTTCAAAATAAAGCCTAGAACAAAAGTACAAGGCTTAATTCTTTCAAGAGTTTTGTCCCACTTTATTTGGTTAAGTGTTGGAATTCTTTTAGGAGTTTTGTTTCAAGTTTTTTGGCCAAGTTGTTTTAGATATTTTGTCCAAAACAATTTCCTTGTAGGGTCATTTCTTCGAAGAGGGTCCTTTTCAAAAGGCATCTTTTAGATAATTTGGTCCAAAATAAAATTCCTAAAGGGCACTTTTTCAAGAAAAGTGTCCAATGCACTTTTTCTGAAGGGTCTTTTCTCAATAAGGTGGACCTTTGCAAAAAGCCTGAAGGGTATCTTTTAAGGCTAAGTGTTAGATTTATTTTTGGAAAATTGACTACACAATTTTCCTGAAGGCATGAATTCTTTTAGACAAAATGTCTAAAGCAAAAGACAAAGTTATATTTCTCTCATGAAAATTGTTATGCAACAATTTCCCTAAAGACCTATTTCTTATAGAGAAATTGTTTGCATCAAAAAAAGCTATGTCTGAATTATTTTAGACATTTTTTTTGCAATAAAATATTAAGGGTCATTTATTTTAGGAAAAGTATTCAAATAATTTTCTTGAAGGGTCATTCTATAGGAAAGTGTCACAGACAAAGTCCTAAATGATTGTTCTCTCGCCAAGTACCCTATAATTTTCCCAAAGGGTCATTTCTCAAGAAAATGGTCCAATTCAAGGGCATCAAAGGGTATTTTTTCAAGTAAGGTACCCCAAATAAAAGGTCCAACAAAAGGTCCAAAGGAAATAGCTCATGGAATTTGTGATCTAGACAGTGGTGTAAATGTTAATTTCAGGGTAAAACAAATAACCATTTAATTTTAAAAAGTACAGGATGGCCCCACAGAGATCAAATTCAAGCCCCAAAAAATGATCATTGAAGTTCAAATTTCTTAATGATGTCCATGCAAATGTCAAGTTTGGGCCCCCAAAAATAGCCATTTGGATTTGAAAATCTAAGGATGTTTGCATAGCCGTCAAGTTTGGGCCTCATAAAATATTTGTTTGTATTCAAAAACCATCAAAGGGGTCCTTGATTGAGTGCAGGCTTGACAAGTGCTCAAATATTGGGTGATCAAATCAAATCTAATGATGAGAAGGTAAAGATAGGACAATGGGCCGAGATTAGATCAATGACATGCATTCAATTACATATTCAAGATTAATAGTATGTAATAAAGTCAAAGAATCAATGAACCTTAAGTGTAAAAACATGATGGATAAGTGGCACAATCACATGAGTCCTAGCAAAAGATCTATGGTTTACATTCACTCATATCAGGCAGATCAATAGAGTGAAATGAGTCAAGTGGTAAATGATTCAAGTCAGTTTTTAATAGCTAATCAAATAAAGGAGATCCCAAATGACTTAGATCAAGGTTAAGGGGTTAGTTCTTGACCAAAGCAAGAAATTATGAATGAATTTGAGCTTGAAAATGATCCAATTTGGGTAAATAATGGATATTTTAGGATAGGATGGTACCATTAAGAACCTATAGGGGCAAAGAAATGAGATATGGTAGGGGATTATCATCATGACTCAATGAACTTCTACTCTAAGTGTAAATGGTGTAGCTTTATTAGTTTTAAAGTATGAGGATCTAATCCTCATAATGATTAACAAGTGGTAGATGGCATGGAAAACATAGATAGACATGTAGACTCTAATGATAGTCACTAGACCCAACTACATGAAAGTGACTCCTCTCTCCACTTTGGCATGCATCAACAAACCAGTCATGATTAATTTTAGTTTATTACTTCTTTTACATTGATTTTAGATTTATCATTTTACTTTCACATCATTGGTTTGATCTAGTTTATTAGTTTTCTTACTTAAGGTATATCTTATTTGAGTTTTTCATTCATTTAGTAGTCTTGGATTTTTTAGTTACCAAATTAACTCTTAGTTTTCCTTGGTCCTTTTGGTTCTAACTTAGAATTTATCACCCTATCTTACTAAATTACCAAGTGATTTATTTCATTTCTAAAATTTTCATTTATTTTGATTTACTTATGTTTGTTTATTTTTTCTCTTTAGTTTTGTATACCTAAGGTTTATCCAAAGTAATTAATACACCCTCCATGATAAAAATTACAAATACAACAAAAAAACCACTTAACAAAGGTAAGACAAGATACATATATGATAATTTACAAAAAAAAAATTCAATTATTTCCTTAATGTCATTTCAATTTATGTTTTTACTATAATTTAATAGCTCAACGTTGTGGGATTCTATGTTCTTTTCCTGGAGCACCATCCCATGTTACAATTACATGACACATGATGAGCTTTAAGTGGGGAATATATATACACAATATTTTTATACTTTATAAATTACTAATACTTTCTCTCTTATAAGAACTTGTCAAATCTCAATCTCTCTAAGTACATGCCTTAAATTGTGAACTGGGAAAGTGGTTGGCAGACCTTTGGTGCTTCACAGAATTGTTGGCCCTATACCACTACCTAAAACCAATAAAAGTTACTCCTATCTATTTTCATATGCATTTAAACCTTCATTATACACTTCCCTAAGTATCTCACCACCAAAAATAGCCCTACCTAAATAAAAACCCACTTTTCCTACTATGTCAATCAAATTGACCCCATTATGGGTTTTGTTAGGATTGTGGAGCTAAAAGCTTCACTGATGCAAACAGGAGAGGAGGTTGCTGAAGGTTGCTGAGTTGCAGAGAAGTTGGGGTTGGTCTGATCAGCCGACGTCGGTAGGATAGCAAAGGGAAGCAACCCACGTCGGTCATATATCGGCCGACATCGGTCACCTCCAGGCAGACAGGGACCGATGTCGGTCGCCTGTGTGGTTCGACTACGAGCTAATTATGGACAGTTAGCTAATGAACCAAGTGTTTGCATGATGAGTGCTAATTTTAGACTCATAGCTGCGGATCTAATTATTGTAATTAGATGTCTAATTATTGTTTGGATGAGATCTATATAATAGACTCATGGTTGTATTGGAAAAGTGTGCTAGGGAGTAAGAGAGCATAATTATAAGCTCCTTCTGTGTGTGAGGTAGAGCAATGGTGTGTTCCTCCTAGTGCCTCAGTACCAGGTGTGTTGGTGCTGGATTGGAGAGCCAGCTGGGTTCTTCAAGAGTGTAGGATCTTGGTCACAGTTGCATGGCCTATACAGGAGATCTACATGGTAAGTAAGATCGTTGATCTGCAGGTGTATGTGTGTGCAAGGTCGAGGTTCACAGGTGAGCAGAACCGTTGTTTGATTTGTAGGTGTGCAAGGTCATATAGACAGCAACACAACAGGGAGCAGTATCAGGCAGGATCTACTTGGAGTACAGGTGTGTACTCGAATAGAGCAGAGAGGAAGGCAAGGAAGTTCCTTCCATAAGTATGGTCTGTTGAATTGTAGGTTGTTGCAGATTCATGGGAGATCTACTTGAAGTACCTTGAGTACTTGTGGAGCACGTGGAGTGCTTGTGGAGTGCGTGGAGCACTTGTGGTGTGCGTGGAGCACGGGAGGTGAACACCAACTCTGTATTTGAGTTGGGTGTTGGGACCTGTGAGAGGGAGAGCTTTGGGGAGAAGATTTACTATTCACTTGAGGTGTGGGAAACCTCTGTAAGGTGGTGGAGAAGAAGTGGCATCTTCTTTATTGTATTCTTTTCTGTATAAAGTGTTAATACAAGTTGTGTATTGTCTCTCATATGCTGTGTTATTCTGAATTCTAGTTACTTGGTGAATCTGGTTATTTCTGCATATTATAGTTGCTTGGTATTTTGTATGCTTCCGGTTTCGCATCCTGACAAGTGGGATCAGAGCATGTTTGTTGTTCTAGATTCCTGACAGGTTTAGTGCACATGAAGGAACTTTTTTAGCCTAAACTGATATAGTTCGATACCTAATGGCTCTATTTCCTTCCTAAAAAGGTTGATTGGGCTAACTACATTATTTAAATTATTAATAGGTTTTAGGGTCACCCCATGGCTATATATACCCCATTAATTTCTATTCTAAAGATAGGATCATTCAATTGCACATCATTACTACTCAAAAATCTATTTATACAATCAATTGGAGGTTTTGTTGCTTAGTTTTTTACCTTAGATAAGTATCACTTGTATTATGGAGGTCTTGGATGCATATGATAATTCTTATATCCTTTATTTGATTTGTCATTGTGATCCTTATAATCCCACAACAACCTCTTTCAAATCACCATTTGCCAAGGGAGAGATTGAGGCACAATGAGTTCACTTCAACAAGGTAAGTATATTCCTAGCCCTTCATATTTTGATAAGTAGATGTTGTAGAACTAATGGATTGAATTGTATCTCTCCTTGATTAGATCATTTCTATGTTATATAAGAAATATTTTTCTTTTCATGTTTATTATCTTCCCCATCTATTTTATAATCTTTGGTGAGAACTATATTAGCTTACATAGTTGTTTATTAGATTATCTTGCTTAATATTATTTAAAATAATAAGGCCTAGTTAGGGTTATCATAAAATGGCATTTGACTAGAGGCCTCCAAAACCTCTCCTTTGCCATTGTGTGATAATAGATCCCTTAGTGTAGGTTTAGTGGATCGATCATTGGTCATGACCCCAAAATAAATTTATTTCCAAATAGATTTGTTAGTTGATTACCTTATTTGATCTTGAATATTATTGAGTAGGATAAGTTATATATCTGTCTAGTTTCACTTCATACACTCCCTATTATATTTCCAAGTGTTATGCATCTACACTCTCCCCCATTACTAGTTATGGGCTAAATGGTGACTTTTTAGGTCATGCCTTGATTTTATAATTCCTTAAATTTTGACATAGTAACAAACTTTAATTTTATATCATCTTAGGTTGTGTCTAATCTCAAGTATTAAGAATGCCTTAAAACCCCACTTAGGGAATAGATATAACTATTTAACCCTATATTTTTTATGTGGTATAGGGATAATAATATAGAAATTAATAATCAAAAGGGTGATAAACATATCTATATAAAGCTAATTAATTGTAAACTCAAATAAACATATACTATATTTATCATGCTAAGATATACTAAAAATGGAAAGTACAACTATTATAAGATATTAAAATGATAATGAAAAAAATATACTTAGCTGGATTATTTTGCACATGTAGTTCTAATGTAGAATATGTAAGAAATAGACTAGGTCTAAATTCTGGATGAATCATTATATTATATAAATTTAACCTTTTTAGCCTCAGACACTTACATTGACCTCAAACTATTACATCAAAATCTAGACATAGTTGTCCAATATAAAATACCTATTAGATCTAGATATGACAACTTAGGTTCTTCTAGGTTTTTTATGACCTTCACTTTGGTGCATTCAAATATAGATCATGGACTATGTATCTTATTGAATCATAAAAATATATCCCTTCATCTTCATAGTGACCTTAATAAATATGGGTTCATGAGTTCATGGTGTTCAAATAACCCCAAAGACCCCTCTATCAATGGGTGATACATACATATCCAATAATATGAAGAGAGCCTCTAACTAATATAGTTCTCCCTTAATGTGTTGGCTTGTGTGTGTACAAGGGTACAATATGTGGAAAATAAGTACATACTGTGACTTAGCTTGTAACCTAGAAAATAAGACTCATAGGATGTTCCTTCAGTACTTCATACCTATAGATGGACTTCTCTTATGACTAATATGTAATTAGGAAACTTTTCTCAATTAAATGTTTGATTAATTACTTATTAATAATTACCTAGTGAGAGGTGCAAAATTTCTAGGTGAGTTATGAATGAGGATTGGACTTGCCTATATACCAATCCTCTCAGTAAATATCATGTTCTATAGAACATAGACTGAACATAAAGACACGTTACAATTGTAGATTTGATGACTTTAGGGCACTAGACACATGTGTTGGCATAAGACACTTTTGCCAATATAGGTGTGTAACTAGGACGTAAGTGGTTGGGAAGCAAGAAAGTAGGTACCTATCCAAAATTTGTAGAGATAGAAGATAAGCATGTTTGTGAAATTCTAAAAATGATAGAAGGTCATATTCATCAACATAATATTGGTTGTACTAAAAGATAAGCAACTAGGCACAAGGATAATAGATGCAATCTTTTTGGCAGTGAGAATGTCTTCGAAACTGAGAGGAATAGACAAGTTATATGTTTTTCATGTTATAATACTGAGGTGCTATATAATTCATATTTAGAATCTACATTTTCCCCCCTTTAATTTAGTAATGACACACATTACCTTTATGTGAGCCAACCATAAGTGCTTTACTAGTGATTGAACTACAACCAAGAACATGTTACATTACATAATTAATGCATATAATATGAAATTGAAAGCATTTGAAATTATTGAAAGAAAAGAGAACAAGGTTTAGTAGTACACATGCATATAAATGCAACTGCCTTTCCTTTTGACAATTTGATTTGAAAAATATGTTTCATTATGACCATTGGAGTTAAAAATAAAGAGGTGCACTTATGTATAGATATATAGAGAGATATTGTAAGACAAATGCCCCAAACCTTGGAAAAAAGGTGAATTTCCATCTAGTAGTTAAGATTAGCTCAACCATGCAACCCAATCATAATTATAACTTGGTGAGCATGAGTTGATCAAAGTCAACCCAAAATATCTATCTGGTGAGGTTGGATGATGTAATCAAGTCCAATCTATCAAACTTGGTGAGACTGAGTAATTTAATCACCTCAACCATACCAAAATTGAACCAACTATTACAGTAGATTCATGTAATACAATCCATAAAAGTCCATCCTGGTGGGTGATGATACTCCATAAGAGTGTTTTGAAATCTAAAACTAATTTTGATTTTATAATTTGGGTGTCATTTACATAGTATATACACCTTAGTTATGTATCATGATGAAGAATTATGCCACAAATGTGTATTTGAATCATATAACTATGTAATTTGGCTAATTTAGAATTAGAACAAATTTGGAGAACATGTTTGTAAAACATGCCCCCACTACATTTGGATAATATGTGATCCACACCATGGGGCCTAGGACTAAGCATGTGAGAGATAACCAAGTTTTGGTTATGCAAATTCAATGGGAAAATTTATTTTAGAAAGAAACAACTAAACAAATTTAATGGAATGGATGTCTTACTTGAAAGAAATGTAACATCTATTCATTAATAAATAAAAGGGAAAATTGGTACAATGTGTTATAGTTAATGTTTTACAGAGTATATATGTAGAGTATTTTATTTATGTTATGATTTTTTGGAGCATCAAACTTAAGCTAGATGTGTATGTTACATACTTATACAATTAGGATACAATAGTGGTTACAACCATTGTCAGTTACCAATAAGATGGTTGTGTTAGTTCATCTTCCAAGTTGGATGATAGTTGGTGAACCCCTCAAAGAATGTGTCTAAGGTGAGGTAACACGTAGACATGTTTTGGAGTCTAATATTTATCTAGGCACATGGGGTTGTGAGCTATGATGTGGGATTATGTATTGTGTAGGTATGCAAGCTATGAGGTGCACACAAGTCATCAAGATAGCATGAAATGTTTTTGGTGCATGGGCCACTGAGGCAAGTGAGTGTACAATCTATGGACAAAAATGTGAGGTACACTAAACTATATACACAAAGGGTGTCGAAGTCTATGTATTTCATGGTATTATGATTTTTGAAGTGCATAGTAATAAATGCATAGTGTAGAGTATGCATGGGTCATTTTGTATAAGTTTATGCTATGGCATGAGACTTGTGCATATGAATTTTAGAAAACTTTGGGTAAAGAGTGTGCAAGCTTGGGTGAGACGTGTGCACCCTACATAGTAGAGTGAAAGAGGAGTAAGATCATTTGTGTGGGGACTACACACAAGTCATTCACCCTTTCTTGAAGAGCAATGGTCACTATTGCATTGGTACATAATTGTATAAATTAAACCTGAAGTTGTTATGAACTATACCACTTAGATTGATCAACATATTGCTCAACCTTGACCACTTAGAAAATTTGATGTGTGACATGGTGGGTGCATGTGTCTATCACTTTGATGATTTGGTCTTTTTCTATGGAATTCAAGTGCTCAGGATCCAAAATAGAAGGATGTTTTATCACTGCTTACTCAAAAAGTACAAGAGTGTAAGGCTTGATAAGTTCCACATTAAAGACTAGGTGTATGCCCAAGTACTGAGGTAGATCAAGAATGAAAACATTATCACTAGATGCATGTAAAATGATATAAGGACCATAGTGAAAATTCTTGATCTTTCAGTGTGGACCTTTGAAGCACTCCTTCTAAAATTACTTCCAAACCTTATCACCAACTCAGAATGCATGAGGTGTTCAATGTGCATCATGTCATTCCTTGTATTTATTTTGAGTGTGAGGGAGAATCCACTGAACTTAATGATGAAAAAATTGAATTTGGTGCATAAAATTCTCATTTTTGCCTTCTTCCCATTCTTGTACACATAACTCATTTCTTGATGGTGTATAGTAGGAAAATTTTAGAGGTGTTAAAGGTTAAAAACCAAGACATGTATGGAATGGACTGTGGATAGTATATTTGTGAGGAGCCCTATTTTAGGTTTGTTGAATATACAAGATATTGTCATCCTAGGTGGTATTATGTGCATGGTTGTATATTTGTATAAGATGAATAAGTGTGTGATTGACCACTTTAGTTTGCCCATCTATTTGAGGATGAAAATTCATCAACCAATCTAGTTGCATACCCATCACATACCATAATTCTTGCCAAAAGTGACTTAGAAAGCATGGATCACAGTCAGAGAGATGGATGTGGATAACCCTAAATGAACCCAAACATGGTTAAATAATTCCTATGTAGTGTTTTTATGTCAATGTTTTTTATACATACAACTAGATGGCCATCTTGGAAAATTAATACACTACAATGAACATAATCTCATTAATCACCTCATCATAGGCAATCCATTCATGAAATCCATGCTGATATATTCCCATGGTATGGATAAAACTAGTAAATGTGGGTAAGTTCTTAGTTTTCTATTCATGGGATTGGCAATGTAATAAGAAATATAAGACTTAATGTGGCACTCTACATCTATGTATATGTACAGCTAGTATAGGTGCAACTACAATATAGATAAATTCTTTATCATGACAAAGTGTCCCAAGGTCTTGACATAGTGCACCTTGGAGATGAAATATTGGAAATGTGCACCATAGGGAACATATATATGTTTGAGATTGTAGAGAAACTAGTTATAAAAATAGAACTCTTGCAATTTTTACCTTACATGAGGTTAGTGTAAGTTACTATGAAGTCCGAATCAATTGAGTAGAGAGGAACCCATTCTATAAAATTATGGTCATGCATTTCCAACACTATGACGAGTGTGTGAACTGAAAATCAGCTAAGGCAATCTATGGCCTTAATGTCCTTCATTTTCTTACTCTTGATCACAAGATAGAACTATTTCCTATTCTTATACTATAAGAATTGAATTTTTTTAAGGTCCAAATGACAATTGTATCCTTTCTTATAATGTAGTGTCTTTATTGCTTAATTACTTTCACAATAGTATACATTTCCTTCTCATAGGTGGAGTACCTTTTCATCATGTTACTGAATGTCTAAGATAGGTATGGGACCAAATTTTCATGTTATATGAACACTACATCAAATATACAGTCACATACATCAATATGTATTTTGAAGGTTTACATAATGTCAGGTATTATAAGAATAAGCATTATGTAGAGGCATTGCTTGAGGGCCTCAAAAGTGCATTATTGTGCATGTGTCCAGTCAAACTTAGATTTGGTGTGTGTGATATGGCTAAGAGCCCATGATATGTACAAAAAACCAAGGATGAACCTATGGTATAAGTTAGTGAATCCAATAAAATTCCTCAATTATGTGAGATTACATAAAGTAGGCCAATCTTGGATCACTTTGATCTTATCTAGATCTACTATGATGCTATTATGATCAATTATGTATCCCAGGTATTATATCTACACAGTGCCAAATGTACACTTCACTAAGTTGTTTTACAACTTGTGTTGGCATAAAGTGTCTAAGATGTGCAAGATGTGCTCCATATGCTCCTTCAAAGTATTAATAAAGATGAGAATGTCATCCAAGTAAAAGATGATGAAGGAATTTAGGAAGGGCCTGAGTAGATCATCTATCAAATGCATGAAAGTGGATTTCACATTACTTAGGCCAAAAGGCATGACCAAGAATTCATACGATCCTTCTTGAGTCTTGAATGTTATTTTCCAGATGTCTTCATGATGGACCAGAACTTGATGGTAACTTGAATTCAAGTTATTATTGGTGAAGTATTGTGTACCTCAAATTTGGTTTAAAAGGTCATTAATGTGAGGTAATGGATATTATTTATTTACCATAATTTTTTTGAGTGCATGATGTTCTATGTAAAGTTTCCAAGGCCCATCCTTCTTAGGTTAAATAAATATCATACTCTTGTAAGGTGAAGATCTAGTCCTAATCTTACTCTAATCAAGAATCTCTTGAATCTGGCATTAGACTTTATCATTCTCCAAAATTGATCTACAATAGAGGAGGATAATTAGAAGAGGGGATATAAGAAATAAATTGATGTAATGTTTTACTATGCAGTGTGTTAGAAGGCCTTCAAGTTCTGTGAAGCCTTCACTACTCTACTCTAGTAACTTATTAAATCATTTTTGTTGTCACTATGTGTGAGTATTGTGTGTTGCTAAGGAGTGATTTTGTTTTGACTATGCAATCATATAAGGATGGACCATGAGTATCAAAAACTTCTATGAATATGAGATTATCTTATAACATTACTTTGTAGAGACCAAGGTGACTTTGGTCATGGGTGCTAACTCAAAAAGGATATAGAGGCAATCCTGCATGTGAATATTCTAATTTTATGGCTTGGATTGATATGTAGCTTCATATTCATATAAGTACATTCTCCCTAGTAAGATTCTAAGACCTCCATAGCTATGATGTCATATGTGACATTATCATCTATAAGCTTGACTTTGTATTGAAAAGTGCATTACCAAAAGCCCTATATATCTTTCCCCTACTAGAAACACCTTAAAAAGTATGGCTTTAGATACATATAAATTGTAACACCTAGGCATTGAGTTGTGGTTTGCACAATGATGTTCTTCTAACTACCCCTATCGATGATATGGAGAGGTTGACCCTTCACCCAGAACATGGTATAGAAAATATTATCATGTTCTTCAGATATGTTGATCATAGTGGTGTTGGTGCTTAGACATGAGCCATATGGATCAATGGTATCCATTGATGTGGGTCTTGATGTAGATTATGAAAGCATGGATTACTACATGAAACATTCATAATCATCATGAGTAGATGAGTGATGGTGATAACACCACTTATCACCATACTTCTTCTTACCTTTGTCTGAAGTAGAAGGCACTAGAGTTTTCAAAGGTTGAGAAGTATTTAGGTCTTTCTCTCCTTTGTGATAAGTGTGTTTTTTATTTTATGTAGAAGGTTGTGATGTGGATTTATGTAAAGGTTGGGCCTTGCACATTGCATTAAATGAAGAGGTGACATGCTACTTAATCTTTGCTTTAGCTTCAATCTTTACAGCATTGTGATTGGTTTCCCTCAAAGTGTCATAAGTCAATAAATCCATATTATAATGGATATATGGTGAGAGTCCATTGATGTAATTTATCACCTTATGTTGTTCACTCAAATTATTATATAGGCATGTAGAGTACTAATGAAAAATGTTGTAGTCTTACACAAACTGATCTTTGTAATGGTATGGTTATTAGAAATTGATGTATTCATATTCAAAGTGGTGCATAGGCTATTATTCCTCCTTTATCACATTGATAAAAATATTAAAATATTTAATTATAATGCACTCTTACATGCCTTATGTGATGAATAACTCCCTTTAGTGAATGACTATTATGGATATCTTCAGTATTGTGAAGGTGATCTTCTTAGCATCGGTGAAAAAATTGACTAATAAATATGCCTCAAGTTGTTGAATTTGGGCATCCAATTATTTGATGTTGATCTTTCCTTTGAATAGAGGGATGTAGATATTGACTTGAACTTTGAAGGGGTTTTATTGCTGAAACCATTATTAAGTGAAATATAGAGGTGTGGTAGAAGGTGTCGAATTGAGTTATACCATAAATTCATAAAAGTAGCCAAACATTTAGTGCATTTTACCTCCACTACATCATTGATTAAATTTTATACCTCAGGTGCTACCTCAGTTTACCTATGGGTGTCAACCATCTTACTTTTTTTATGACTTTCTTCTAGACATTCTAAAACCAAACTGATTGACAAACCTTCTTTATTGAGTTGCACTTGCATGTTTACAAGAGTAGAAATAAATAGAACTTTTCATCTCAAATACTAATGACCTACATCATGGGGCCCAAGACCAAGTGTGTAGGGGACTAATGAATTTTGGTTGTACAAATTGAATGGGCAAAGCTAGTTTAGAAAGAAATAACTAAACACATTCAATTGAGTGAAAGTCTTAATTATAATAAATGCAACATCTATTCATTAATAGAGAATAGAGAAAACTAATACAATGTGTTATAGTGTATGTTTTACAACATAGATATGTGGAGCATGCTATATTTTTTATGACTATATGTAACATCAACCTTAGGCCATATATGTATGTTACATACTAATACAATTAGAATACAAAAGTGATTACAACCATTGTTAGTTACCAAGAAGATGATTGTGTCGGTTCATGTCTTCCAACCTGGATGAAGGTTGGTGAACCTCTTAAAGTAAGTGGCTAAGGTGAGGAAACATGTGCATGTGTTGTGGAGTCCAAAGTTGGTTAGGCATGTGGGGATATGAACTATGGTTTAAGACTATAAGGCACACACTATGTGAGATATCAAGGGCATAAAAGTTGGTGAGTTGGCATGAAACTTGTGCAATGTGTGGTCCAATGAGGCATACAATTCTAGGAGATATAACATGGAACTATGAGGTGAAATTAAATACAAAAATTAAGGGCATAAAATTTGGTGAGATTAGTGTAGTACTTATGTATTATGTGGGATTGTGAGTTGTGAAGGTGCATTAATGAGTGTGTAGTGTGGAGTGCATAGGACTCAGTGCATAGAATTATGTGATATGGAATGAGACTTATGTGTATGGCTTTTAGAAAACTTTAGGAAAAGAATGTGTAAGCTTGGGTGAGATGTGTATGCCCTGCATAATAGAGAGAATGAGGAGTAAGATCAATTATATAGGGACTACACATAGGTCAATCTGAAACTGAAATAAGTATCAATATAGAAGACATGCTTCCACTATAATCTAGAGATGTTGAATAATGAATAAGTGTGGATAACATGATTCCAAAACTTTACTAAATATAAAACTATGAATATGTGGAAACCATGTTTCTATGACATGCCTTCACCACTATGCCCCCCACTCTGAGGTGAGGGAAGTATAAATTTATATTTACCTTACCACAAAAGTATAATATAAATATATAATTATGCATGGATCATGTAGCACATAGGAGAAACATGTCTAGGTAGATATATCATTGAATCATATTTAATGTGATCATAACAAGAACCTAAAATGCATGATACAGATCATGGCAATGTCTAGATAGTAAAAATACAAGCTCAACAAGAAATCAAGCACACACATTAGATCAATCAAAAGTAAATAAAAATTCAATGATCCAAGGAGACCTCAAATAATGGGCATATTCAAAATCCACACAAACGAATGGACATGACTTAGTCAAATGTTTACAAAGCAAGTAATGGCATATTCAAATCTCAAAGTAGTAAAACATAGGCATAGGATTGCAAGCAAAGGAACATATTCAAATAATCAATTAATAAAGGCAATAGTAAGGTAATAACAAGGCAAGACACTCAAGGAAGTGCATAAATAGAAAGCATGGAACTTAAGCAACCAACATAAACACAGCATATTAGTCCTTTGATATATGTGTTAAAAAAATGTTAAGTACATAGAATATCAAATACACTGTGAAAGATATAATCATGGATATATGCATATGTAAATATCCTATTCTTTAGATCCAAATAATGGTTTCTATGATTCCCTTTCATTCTGTGACATAGGTAATAATATTGTGCTCTTATGATAGGTTAGAAAGGTGGTAAGGTGATCACGTTGTGTTTAAATAATACCCTTATAATCTCACTTTTACTTTTATTATCCTTTTCCATCTTATGTAAATAATTTATTGTAAATGGATTTTATTTGAATGCTTGATTTTTAAATGATCCTTGGTTGGTAGAAGATGGAAAGGCATGTACATTACTAGCACACTTTGAGTTTTATATATGCAAAAGTTGATTTGTAGTTATGCATGCTTTGAGTTCACATATTGGTTTAAATTTTGTAATTATTATATCAAACTACTCATAGTGTTAACTATATGCACCCAAAATTTACATGGTGTGACACTTCTAATACAAATCCACTGATGATGGAATAACCTCTTTTTTTTTTCCACAGGTAACTCCCTAGTTGTATCTCTTCCCCATGTTTCGCTATTCTTCCCTTGACCCCTTTTGGTCCCCTTGAATTTGACCTTCCTATGATATTTATGATTTATGTTAAAAACTAACCATAGATGATAGAACCACTACCCCAGGTGATGGAACCACCCTTCTATGTTGTGAAACCTCCCTTGACTTTACACATCCACCATGATAGTTGAATAATTTAGGAGGTACTTTTGAAACAAAGAGATGGTTTTGAATTAAAGTGGGGATAATTCTGAAATTGCTAGTGGTGGTTGTACCACCTTAACCAATGGTTCCACAACTATCCCTACATAAAGTGGTAGTTCCATCACAGTAGAAATGCCTTCCAAAATTAGCTCCCATAACTCCAATTTTCATGTGTTTTACACAACTAGATTGGCATTTATTATATTTACCACTTTTTATTCACCTCAAATAAATACCATATCACTCCCTCTTTTATTTTTAGTCTTCTTTAGTTCTTGTCAAGTTGAACTCATAGTCACACTTAGTTGAACTCCTTCATGTAAGGTCCCATATCTTTCTACAAGAAGGTAAATTTTGGCCTAATTTTAGATCCAAAAATTTCCATTAGAAATCATTATTGAAAATATTTTTCAGCCACAACCTTTTTACAATTTATAAGATATTTAGCCTCTATTATTTTTGAGTCAACTAAATAGTTATTGTTAGGTTGTGGAGCTAAAAGCTTCAATCCTTTGCAAACTGTGGAACAATGGTTGCTGAGATCCAAGAGAACCAGCATCGGCAGCAGGACCGACGTCGGCAGAGACCAGTGCAGAAGGCCACCGGTGACGGTAGAAAGTCGGCCAACGTCGACAGAACCAGACAAGCAGGGACCGACGTCGGTCGCCTGTGTGTTCCAGAACTGCTCGTTTCACAGACAGTTAGTTAAGTGAATGAATAGTTTGCATGTTGAGACCAGTTAGAGTCTTGGGCTGCGAGGACAATTGTCTAAATTAAGAGTCTAAGTTATTGTTTGAGTTAGGGATCTATTTATAGACCCATTGGCATGTATTGTTTAAGGCATGAGATAGAAAGGAAGAGTTCCTTCTAGTTGTAAGATCTGTGAGTTGCAAGTTGTTGCAAGCTCATTGGGGATCTACATGTAAGTTTGGTCTTTGAATTGCAGGTTGCAGGTTCATGAGAGATCAGCTTGAAGTGCTATAGAGTGCTTGATGTACCGGCAGGGTTATTACTGACTGGTTGGTGAGGTGAACACCAATTTTGTGTGTGAGTTGGTTGTTGGGACCGTTTTTGTGTAGGAGAGTGTGTGTGAGAAGAATTAATGTACACTTGAGGTGTGGCAAATCTCTGTAAGGTGAAAGAGTGTGGCGGCTCTTTGTTGTATTCTTTTCAAGTATAGTGTTAATACAAGATAGTGTATTGTCTCTCATATTCTGTGCTATTGGTGAATTCTAGTTACTTGTGTTTCTGGTTATTTCCACATATTCAATTGCTTATATTTGATAATCATACTGTGCTCTTTCTGAGGAGCAAGATCCTAACAGGTGGAATTAGAATAGGTGTGTTTGTTCTTGGATTTATCTTCCACCTCTCACCCAACAAGTGGTATCAGAGCCTTGGTTGTAGGTTCAAAAGCTGATACCAACAAGTGGTATCAGAGCTTTTGGTTGGGATACTAACAGATTGGTGTAGATCTGGGTAGTGTGTTTTGATTACAGGTTACTCACAGGGTTTCTGTTTGAGTGGGAGTTGAGCAATGGCAGAAAGCAGTCAACTACGAATGGAAAAGTTTAATGGCAAGAACTACCAATTATGGAGGATGCAGATTAAGGACTATCTATATCAGAAAGATTTATACTTACCATTGGGTGGGGTTGCTAGCAAACCCTTGGATATGAAAGATGAAGAATGGGAGGTTCTTGATCGGAAGGCTCTGGGATCTGTTAGATTGAGTCTTGAATCATCTGTGATTTCCAGCTTATCACAGTGTAAGACAACGGTGGAGTTGATGAAATCTTTGGCAAATTTGTATGAAAAACCCTCGGCTTCGAATAAGGTATTTCTTATGAAGCGTTTATTTAATTTGCAAATGTTGGAAGGTGGATCTGTTCATAGCCATCTTAGTGATTTCCATGGTTTAGTAAACCAATTAAGTTCAATCAATATTGTATTTGATGATGAAATAAGAGCTCTCTTAATCTTGTGTTCATTACCTGAAAGTTGGGAAGGTTTGGTAATGGCAGTTTCTAATACTGTGTCTCCTTCAAAAGTCTTAAAAGTGGATGATATTGTGAGTGTGATCTTGAATGAAGAGATACGCAGGAAAAGCACAGGTGAATCATCTGGAGATGCTTTGAGTGTTGAAGGAAGAGGAAGGCCAAGAGAGAAGATAGAGCGTGGGAGATCAAGGTCGAAGATGAGCAAGAGATCCAAGTCCAGGTATGGCAGAATAACTTGCTAGAAATGTGGAAAGCAAGGGCACTTAAAGAGAGATTGCAGATCGGGTATAGATCAGCATGAAGAACATGAAGAAGAAGCAGATGTTGCAGGATACATTGCACAGGATGCTCTGGTATGTTCTTTAGATAAAGTAGAATCTTGGGTATTAGATTCTAGTGCCTCTTTTCATGCATCCCCACATAGAGAATTTTTTCATGAGTATGTCCAGGGAGATTTTGGAGAAATTTGTGTAGGGGATGGTAAGCCTTGTCAGATTGTTGGCAAAGGCAAAGTGAAGCTGAAACTGCAGACAGGTAACACATGGGTGTTAAAGGAGGTCATGCACGCCCCAGTTCTGAAGTAGAATCTGATTTCTGTTAGAAGCTTGGGTGAAGAGGGTTGCACAGTAACTCTCACAGCGGACTCTTGGAAGGTTACCAAGGGTACACTTGTTGTAGCTAGAGGTAAAAAAGTAGGTACACTTTATCTATCTACTTGTTTTACTGATTCTCTTTCTGGGTTATCTACTTCAGCTGTAGATTCAGAGATGTGGCTTGATAGGCTTGGTCACATAGATAAGAAGGAGATGCTGGTTCTTGAGTCAAAGAGTATGCTTTTAGATTTGGAAGGCATGGATCGTGGTTTCTGTATGCAGAAGAAGAAGGTGAGGTTTCTTGGGGAATCTGATGTTAGTGACAAGAACAGGAAAGCCTTGGTTTTCAAGGAGAAAGTGACGGATAGAGTTCAGCACAAGGTGCAGATGAATTCTGAGCAGAGCAAGGGTGTTTTGGACAAGGGTTTGATCCAAAAGGAGCTCGCGGGAAAAAGTCAGGTCTCACAAGAAAAACACAGAGACCGACGTCGGCAGGAAAACTGGCGTCGATGTCCAGACAGGGACCGACGTCGGCTATGTGCAGCCTGACGTCGGTGACTCAGGGCAGACAGAGACCAGCGTCGGCCAGGGGAAACTGACGTCGGCAGAGAGGCAGTCGTAGGGAACCGACATCGGTCGGCTGTAGACTGAGATGTGACCGGCATCGGTCACTGAGATGAATTTTGGGTGGACAGCAAGCTGTCATGGAGTCTCAAGCGCCCATATGGAGGACTGAAGGTGTAAGTAAGTTCTTAAATTCATCATTTCCCTTCTTTACACTACTTGTTGCTCACTTATGGCATAGGACCAGGAAGTTATTGAAGAAGCAGAACAGGTAGATCCAGGAAATAGTGGGAGTTAGGCATGGATGAGGATGTGATTCCTTGGAGGAGGACCAAATAGGTGTTTTGGGTAGTGTTGCCAGCTGGAAGTAAGCACTGAGAGATGAATGGATGTTGAGGATAAAGAAGAGCAGAAATGGATACGTGAGATGGAAGATCAGGGTATATGATCTTGTATTAGCTGCAGGGCAATGGAGGTTTGTTCATTGTGTTTCTCATTACCAGGTTGGATAGTATTAGCTACACTATCCTATTTTCTGTATGATGTGCTTGTTGCAGGGTTACATATACAGGTATTGCTGAACTAAAGGTAAAGCTAGTTCAGGTGTTTGTCATGGAGAATCTGGGAGCAGCAAGATTCTTTGACAAGAGTGTGTTCTAGAGACATGGAAGGTCATGTGTTGACTTTGTTTCAGGATGATTGTGTGAAACCGGTTAGCACGCTGATGGTTAGACAGTTCATAGGACAGGTGTCTTGATTCACATAATGAGGTTGAGTGCATGGTATGTACTAAACCTGAGTTTTCCCAAGCAGTGGGAGTTATCACAAGTTTGGAGTCAATCTGGGAAAGTAATACTGAAGGGCAGTTCAGTGGGACCAGTAGCAGGTGCACATGCTATGCAGGGTCAAGTTCTTTTTCTACATGGTTGTAGATGTGGATGTGGTAGGTAATTTGGATGACAGGTTTTGCACCATAGATTTTGTGGTGGTTGGTCTTCAAGGGTGATTTTGAAGATGGATACATAGCCAAGGGAACAAACTAGACGGTGTACAAGTACAGGTACAGGTTGCAGCTGTTTATCTCCAAGTGGGAGATTGTTAGGTTGTGAAGCTAAAAGCTTCAATCCTTTGCAAACTGTGGAACAATGGTTGTTGAGATCCAGGAGAACCGGCGTCGGCAGTAGGACCGACGTCGACAGAGACCAGTGCAGAAGGCCACCGGTGACGGTAGAAAGTCGGCCGACGTTGGCAGAACTAGACAAGCAGGGACCGACGTCGGTCGCCTGTGTGTTCCAGAACTGCTCGTTTCACGGACAATTAGTTAAGTGAACGAATAGTTTGCATGTTGAGACCAGTTAGAGTCTTGGGCTGCGAGGACAATTGTCTAAATTAAGAGTCTAAGTTATTGTTTGAGTTAGGGATCTATTTATAGACCCATTGGCATGTATTGTTTAAGGCATGAGATAGAAAGGAAGAGTTCCTTCTAGTTGTAAGATCTGTGAGTTGCAGGTTGTTGCAAGCTCATTGGGGATCTACATGTAAGTTTGGTCTTTGAATTGCAGGTTGCAGGTTCATGAGAGATCAGCTTGAAGTGCTATAGAGTGCTTGATGTACCGGCAGGGTTATTACTGACTGGTTGGTGAGGTGAACACCAATTCTGTGTGTGAGTTGGTTGTTGGGACCATTTTTGTGTAGGAGAGTGTGTGTGAGAAGAATTACTGTACACTTGAGGTGTGGCAAATCTCTGTAAGGTGAAAGAGTGTGGCAGCTCTTTGTTGTATTCTTTTCAAGTATAGTGTTAATACAAGATAGTGTATTGTCTCTCATATTCTGTGCTATTGGTGAATTCTAGTTACTTGTGTTTCTGGTTATTTCCGCATATTCAATTGCTTATATTTGGTAATCATACTGTGCTCTTTCCGAGGAGCAAGATCCTAACAGGTGGAATTAGAACAGGTGTGTTTGTTCTTGGATTTATCTTCCACCTCTCACCCAACAGTTATAATTTAATAAGTGTTTTTGGTGAAAGCAACCTAGACTTTGTAAGCTAAGACATTAGCCAACCTCAATTCATCTGCTCTCTATTTATGTATTGTATCTCACCCATCTTTCCATCTTGTTATAGATTTTTTCCATCCTCTAGCTACATATTTTCTATAATATATACATGATCACATGAAGCTAGCATATTGAGGATTCTCATATCAACACACTATATACACTTCAGTTGATTTATTCTAGAATTGGGTTGGAGTTATTTTGATTTATAGTATTTGTTTTATTTATTAGATTAGATTTTAGTGTATCTTTTTTTGTGTTATATTAGCTTTTTATATCCATAAAACTATCTTGTTGTTGTGTTAGATTAGTTTTCTATATCTATTCCTTTTCATTTGTTTTTGCTATAAAAACATAGGTAGTTTTGATTTATGCTTGAATTTTAGAAGATTAGTTTATTTTAAAATTAACAATACATTTCACCAATAATCATAAAAATTATATTATCAAATATCCAAGTAATTTCCATCAAAGACAACTTTTCTTTTATTCAAGATCTAAACAAGTCTCTTGCATTCTAGATAATCACCTAGACAAACATAAAAACGTAGACAATCACAGGTGCATAAAAAGGGTAGTATATTATTGATATTATTTGTTTTTAAGGTTTAAAATAATTTTAATTTTTATCTATTAAAACAAAAATTTATAACTTGCATCATTGGTTTCCATTCTAGCAAACCATTCACAAAAACTTATTCTTAACAAACTGAAGAAGTTGAAAAGCCAATCTAGTTTGTTTGTGGGAAATAAAATTCATAGAAAGTGTTTTGTTACTACTATTTTAGATTATATTTAATTTTAAATTATTTTAATACATATTTTTAATTTATATATCTAGTTCATCTCATATAAAACAAACAAAACAAACAAAAATAGGTTTGCATATAGGTATAACTAGGAAAAAATCAGCATCTTGCATGATAGCATAGATTTCTTCCCCTCTTCTTTGCATGTGTCTAAAACATTAAAAAAAGATTAAAAATAGAGTTTTGTTTTCATTTAAATTCTAAATCCATATTATTTTACTTTCAACACTTTCATTTTTAGCAATCAAATATTCATTTCTGAAAAACCAAGAAAAGTCCAAAAATAACAAAAACAAACAAAAAAGAATGTCAAAAGCCTTGATAGCACACACAATCCATTCCAAAAGCCTTGCCAATACATGAAATAAACCACATACCACACAATCCTTGTCCATTTACATAATAACCATACATGAAGCCTTAATTCAACATTCCAACAAACACACTTTATAAGCCATTGCCTAAACAAGCTCATATGTTTTTCCCTAGCTTCTACCTAGTCTTATTTGGATGACCCTCAATGAGACACTAGGTATTTTCAAACATAGTTTATTCCTTAGAGTTATAGCACCTGGTCCCACTATTATCACACAGTCTAACATTAGCATCGAGTTGAGATGTGAGGTCTTTCAATCTAATCCAATTCCCCACTTCATTGTAGAGTCTTTAGCCACTTTTGAAGAGCAAGAACATATCCCTAACCCACCTATCATTGTTATTTCATATAATATGAGGTGTTAACACAATGTTATTGAGGATTAGTCTCTCATCCATACCTCTTTTTTCTCCTTAGTTCTAGCCTCATCTTATATCATTCAAATTCAATGTATAACATTAACTAGGCAGAGTCAACCCATTAGAGTAGACCTTTTCCATGAGTCAACCAACCCTATCTCCCTCATTTACCCAAACCTAGTATTAACCAATAATTCTACCTTCTTATGATATATGAGATCAAGGGACATTGGTGTTTCATTTATGCATAGCATGATTCTCTTAACAATCATTGAGACACTATTGGGGTCTTTTGGATCCATAATATGAATCCATTGCCACCACCTATCCCAAATATTATTCCACCAAATAATAAACCAAATCCATAGACCATCCATTACATTGGTTGTTTTGGCTAGGCCTCAGGGAATTGTGTACACAAATTAGAATGTGTTAATTTATGTGCATATAAATTGGTGAACCCAATGTGAATGAGTTCATACTTTGTGTATCCCTTTCTTCCTCTTTTCCTTTTTGTTTCTCCATATTCCCTTATTCCATTTATTCTATGGGTATCCATATACCCATAGAATATGTCTAGATAGGATATTGGCAAATATCTCAGCCTAGAGGGCTATAGGAGAATCCAAGTTAGCTCTATCAAGATTTCATTGATGAGTTTGAATAACCTAATATTATACACTAACATAAAATACCAATCTCACAACTATGTTCTTCCTAACACTCAGACAAAGAGTGGGGTTATTAATCAAGAGATACATGATATCTCTAAAACCATAAACAACCATCCCAACTCCAACACCATGACCCTTACAGATGGAGGCATGGTCACTCCTCATATGTATATAGGGCCATCTATTAGCTTGTATAGCCTAGACATAGAAAGAGTCACAAAATATGATCACTACTTAGGAAAGATCCATCACTTAGATAATGAGGTCAACTACATGCAAGTTATTGTTCATCCTCATAATAGGAATCAAGATGCCTCCAACCCACCAGTGACCACCATAATCACTGCTCTTAGAGATCCTACCCCAAACTAACCCCTTCATATAACTTCATCTCACTCATCCACCCCTCCTACACTCTATTGGGTTGTATTCATGACCTAGAAAATAATCAACAATCTTTGAGTCAAGGGGTGAGCCCAATCCATCTTGCACCAACATATCCCTTTTCTTCTCCCATTCAAACAATAACTTACCCCATATCACAACAACAAGCCTACATGCTTCTACCACTATAGTATCATATCCCACCATGGAATCACATCCCTCAATATCCTCTTTGAGATATCCTCACTCACAGGGTCCTTAGCCCCACTGTCTCCAAAATTCCTTTGTTTTACCAAATACCTATTCAAACCTTAGTAGGGGTGTATACATGTATGGTCCACTAGTACAAAATAAGGTAGTAAAAAACAATAAATTATTCTTTATGCCTCCAATCCATGTGCCTCTCGTATATAATCATCCTTTATAGATAGGATATGTCCTACCCTAACAACATTGGGCTACAAATAGGCTACCTATATGCCACCATAATAAGCAACATATAATTTACCATAGTAGGCTGTAATACCTCCAACATATCATAATGTCCCTCCATAAATCCACTCAGCCAAATAATTATTTCTTGGTCTATTCCATACTACCTTGTCAATCTTCTTGTATTCCTCTTAGTAGCCATCAAGACAACCCATATAGGACCCCACCTCCTCATCCCATTCCTACTATACCAATGATAAAATTTAACATGGGAACCTACACCAAATACCTCAAATATCCCCTTGATGCTAACATATGGGGGTCCTTCTCCCACATCCCTTACCAAATCTTCCTAAATTCAAAGGGGAAGGGGATCCCAATGCACATGAAAAATATTATGCTACTGTCATTAGAGATATCCTACCTTGGGATGGGGTTATAGTAAATATTTTTCCAAAGACTTTTAAGGGGATAGTGCTAGACTAGTAAAACCACCTCCTCGAAGGGTCCATACTCTCTTTCCAACAACTTATGGTTGAGTTCATCAAACCATTTGACATGAAAAAACTTCTAAAGACTAGCATATGTGAGTTCTTGTGTATCAAGTAAGAATATAATGAATCAATATCCCATTTCATTATGAGATTGTGGTAGGTCCTATACTCATCTACCAGTGCACCTAACATGAACCAATGATAATTATGTGATCTTTTCCTCCATTCCCCCAATAAGGAAACAAGGGAAGACATCCAAAAATTAACATACTGATCACATGAAGGTAACTCGAGAGAAACCTCCACTTTGACCAAACAACCATTGATAGTGGTCATCAGACCTATGGAACTAATGGTAAAATCATCACCCCCCTAACTAAAACAATGGGGGATATAAAACTACAAATTCAAATAATGTAAACAACCAAGGTCCAAAAATCCTAAATTACAATAAGAATGCAACCACCAATGGCATCACCAATCAAACCAAGATGCAAAACCCTATAAACAATGGTCAATATCAACCTAAAAATAATACCAACAACACTAATAACACAAGGGCCAGGAATCAAATTCCATTTCCCGTCATCCATGTAGTCAAATTCAACTGACCACCACCTCATAATGTGCAATACCAAAACCAATACCAACTGAGTGAATGGTACCCCTAGTTCAAAAATCAAGCTTTCTATCAATATAATAATCAATAAGGGTTTGGGTAGCCAAGATAGTACATATGACCCATGGATTATGACCCCAATATATATTTCCTCTTTCACATAATCATAGGCCATGATAAGTGGAATTGTAGAGAATATAAAAAATGCACACAAAGACTCCCAAAGGACTAGAGGCAAACATTTGTATATATGGTCTTATGAAGTGCAATAAAAAACACCTAGACCCTTTTATTTAGCCCCATTGATCCCCAAAACCAACACTTAAAAATATTTCATAACCCTTTCCCCAAGCACCAAACGCACCTTACTCAAGGCCAAAAATAGGGTAAGCCACAAATCCACCTCATTCAACATAGCCAACCCACAATGGCAGGCACTCATGATGATGAAGCTTCTACTTCTAGAGTTACAAACATTGATGTAGCTCCTTAGTTGAGAGTTCAAGGAAAAACTTAGATGATAGGAGATCTATAATTTTAATTTGAAGAAGAGTTAAACATTATTATTTTCACTGTAAAATACCATCACATGACCCTCTATTCCTAAAACATCATATAAATAGAATCTATTCCTAAACTTGTAGGGAGCTATGCCTTGATCTCTAACCTAACTAAAATGTTATCTCACATTTCCTTCTTAAATATACTCAAAAAACTTATTTCTCACCAGTCAGCCTTGTTCAACACCCTAAGACTATGGCATTTATCTTAGTTTTACTCCTCATCTACAATCTCAAATCAACCATATCAATTTGGACATGTTCTTGCCTAGTCAATAATTATCTTAGATAGTCCCCTACTCTTCAAAATCAAAGAGTCATTATGAGAGCCTATAATCAAGCAAGTGAGAGAGAGCTTACAAATGGAAAGAATGGGTGATATAGATAAAGGGAGAAGAGACAAGAGGGAACGTGTTAACCAATAAAAATCAATGAGATGCCACCTTATTTTAATGAATGATCCACCATATTTTAATCAAATCAAGGTTAATACATCATAGACAAGATAGTCTTCATTTTCTCCAATAGTCTTAAAGTTCTTCTCATTAGCTAAGAAATATATTAGAATACAATAATTTGTTTTGAAGATGATGGGTCATGATCTTACCAAGAAAGGAAAATCCTTAAAGAATCTAATAAGAATTAAATGCTCCATTGTACTCTCTAATCCCCAAAACCCTTTTATTTGATCATCTATGCCATCTCCCACTTATTGTCATTATGAGGAAAAAGTCCTTATATCTATGGACTTGATAGAGCCATGCTTAAATATGCTTTTAGTGGTTGTAGGTACCTATTTGTTGAAGCTATATCTTTGTCTAAAGATGAGACACTTCAAACCTACCCCTACTCCAATTCGAACATAAGAATTTACTATAGATTTAAAACTAATCCAATTATTTCTTTTCCTATAGTCAATATGTCAATGAATAGCTTACAAACTACATAGCTTCTTTTTTGAACCATATTAGGTCTAAACAAACCTATTCTACCTCTAAAACTTGTGGAAGCCAAGGACTTATTGTATGTAACATTGAAAACACAATAAAGCTGAGTCTACATGCTCTAGATCCTCCAACAGAGGTCTCAACTGAGCTTTAATGTCATCCTTTGAAATATTTGCCATGGTTTAACCTTAGGTTGTATTTGCTCTCCATTGAAATCCCTTTGCTTTTGACTTTTAATTTTAGCCATTGCTCTTAATCTAGGATCCTTGAATTTTTAACCTCATGCACACCATCAATCTCCTTGAGAGTGATTGAATTCATGCCATTGATCTCCTTCTCCTTAATTGAACACACACCATTGATCTACTTATTTGTCATGATCATGACACTGATCATTGATGCATTTAATCCTAGGATCCTCTAAATTCTTGACTATGAGCTCATCATTGATCTTTGAGTTCATGATTAAACATGATCCATTGGATCTTTAGGATTCATTTACCTTTTGACTTCAATATCACCATTGATCTACTTTTGCATGATGAAATATGAACCATCAATCTACTTGGACCCACTAATTTTGTCAGTCACCGTGTGCCATTATATCTTTGAATGCATGATCAAACATGCACCATTATATATTTAGAACCCACTAACTCATTAAAATTTCACTTGTCATTGATCTTCAATGCATTATTAAAGCACTTAATTGGATCTTTAGGACCCACTAACTCATTAGATCCCCTATTTTCCATTAGATCTTCTTCAAGCTTCTATAATTTAGACACTTTTCAACTCTACATTCACTCTTTTAAATACAAATGGCTATTTCATGAGGCTTGAACTTGACATCCCCATGCATGTATCACTTGTTAAGGATTTTTATATCCAAATGGTTAATTATTATAGCTTTAATTTGACATCCCCACGCATTTTTCATTTTGATTATTCAACTTTGAGGACTTAAATATTGAGATAGATAACTCATCAAGAGACTAGATTTTTAGGGGACCTTCCCAACATGAAAAACATAATGTCCATGTGATATTTTGGCCTAATAGTATTTCTAAGAATAGTTATAAAATGCACAATTGAGCTGACCAATTTATTTCTTCATGACATTTGAGATGGTCTGGCTCTTCAAAGCTTGATTTTGCCATCTTTTGATCATTTATGGGTCACAAAGTCTACTCAACTTCTCTATCTAGTTAGAATCTTGGTATGTTGGCAAAAATTGGTCAACATCTTTGAAAAATCATAGGGAAGAATACCTACTATGCTTGAGAACCCAGACTAGTTGCCTTAACCTATCCATTGGGCATGGAGTCTCAAGTCTTTATTCTTAGCTGATCTAAATTTATAATAGGTTGGCCATTTCTAGAAAACCTCCTATTGAAACAATAGGAACAACAAGAAACAAAACAAACAAAATGCCCAAGGTACTTTGGAAAATGAAACACACAATAGGAAAAGAATGTGCACAAGGCACTTTACGAAAAATAAGAAAATTATTCTAATATATACAAGGTTGTAACTTACACGTATCTTCCTCTTGGATCAAATGGAAAAGATTTAGCATCACTCACCTGTGGTGGACTAGGATGGAAAACACCCTTGATTTTGAGAGCTCATGATAGGTGAGCTAATAACCCTAATTGATGACTCTTTTAGCATGCTCTCAAGAGGATGAAATGTGACAAACATGTCTCCAATGTAGACATATTAATCCATTTCTTCAATTCTTGATCCAAAATGAAATATAGGATCACTTGCAACCTTTTCATCTAATGGCTCCTTTAAACATGAAGGTTGACTATCTAGGCTTAGGTAAAAAATCTCTAAGTCATCCTAAAAGGTAGATTCCTCTTGGACATCTGGGACAATGCCAACTTTAACACCATCATTTATTTACTTACTTTGAAAGGAGACATATGATAGTTCATCAACCCATCTAAGGTTCAAAATGTCATATTATTATGGCTTTGGAACTGACCATTTTCCTTCATTCTTGAAGACATCAATACTATTCAATAGACACTTCATCTTGAGACTGGTCATATTCTTTAGCCTAATTTACAAGTTCATTTTCATACTTTGGAAGAGGCATAGGCTAGCTTAGAACCTCTATTTGGTTCATGAATTCATGGTACAGATGTTGCCATACCTCATCTGAATCCTCCTTTTTCTCTATTTCTTCCTCATCTTCATCCTTACCCATACCAAATGAAAGATCTTATTTGCTCTCAGTTGCAACTTGAATACACCTCCCTTAAAATATGAAGGCATCAGTACTACCTTCAAGCTCTAATTTATTAGCGTCAAAGCCATGCCACAATAACTAGTCCAAACCCAATTTCTCCTCCTCTAAATGGAGTGGGTTGCCTATCATGATCTTGTCATCATAGATACTTATATTGTCTTCTTTAATTTCACTTATGCTTACAAGCTCCTCCTATATTATTTGAAAAATAGGCTCTTTATCCAAGAGGGAGATGGTATGAGGGTGAATAATTTCACCTTGCTTGCAGCTTAGGAGAGTATCCTTCCAGCTAGGGACTTTGAAGGCTCTCTTTGGTAGCTTTTGGGGGAGAGAGATAGAGTCATGGAAATTTTGTATGACAAGATCATTTAGTTGAGCTAACACCTCATTTTATTAAACTGGTTCCTAGACTACCTCAACTAGCACTTCCTCTCTCTTTTTTGTGTCCTCCTTGATTGATTTCCATGAGTAGAAAGCATAAGGATTAGCCAACTTCTCCTTTTCCTGAATGGGTGTGGGATAGGGTGGTTTCACAAGAGAGGGTATGACATAGTCAAGGTCATTGGAATAGGAGAAGATCCAAGATGAGATAGTTTCATGTTCCTCAACTAAATGGTTTTCAATAACGTGTTTGGCTCTTAATGAGGATAAGACTTGATAATGTGGACTAGGGGGTTGGGTTTGACCATAAATAGGAGTAGGAGAGAGAAATTTTATTCTAGGGTTGGCTTCTCTCATTCCTAAGAGTAATTGATAATTATTTTATTTATTGGCTTAGTCTTTCCTAACCAAGCATTTTTCCTAAAACCTCAACTCCTGCTCCTGAACATAAGCTTAGTGTTAAAGATTCTATTGTTTCCTATAGTACTCTTCTTCCCTATCAACCTTTCTTAATTATTTTTCAAGATCAAGCCATATCTCTCTAAGGATAATTTCTAGTTGACTAGAGAGAGGCAAATTCTAACAAGGTTGATACATTGAATCTTGAGGGCCACTTGGGGTGAAGCCATGAAAATTACTAACTTAATATTAAGGATAAGGAATGAAAGAACATGAATTATGACTAAATGGGGGATGATACATACCAAATAATGGTGATCAAGTACCTGGGTAGCTTATACTAGTTGATGTTCATAGTGGAGTCATCATTAGTGTTTTCAAATGTGCATCCAAAGGCTAATTACACTGAAAGGCAACACCAAGAACCTTTTAGTGAGATGAAAAACATGGTAAAGTCCCATCGATCATGCTAGAAACTATTGTATCATCAATTTTCACCCTTGGAGAGGGTTCTTTAGGCTCTCTCCAATTTAGATACATTATGGGAACAACCCCAAGTTTGGGTCACTTATAATAGGGTTAAACCTTTGGAGAAGGCCAGCTTCATCTTGAAAATCACCTAAACTAATGTTGTTATAGGGAAAAGGGTTTAAAAAGGGGAAAAGGGATCCTAAGAAGGCTAAAATGCACCAAATAAAAATGGGAAACTCCCATAAGATTGAACCCATAATAGATCTACATAAGACAATGCTAGCTTACACAACCTCATAGACCAGCTAATTGCATAAGTATTTCATAGATTAGGTTTAGGTAGAACACTAATCTAGATATACAATTTATTGAAAACACCCTAAATGAGGTCAAAAAGGTGGAAAATGGATTAGGAAGATTATCCTTCATAATTCCATCATGCACAACTCAATCAACATAGATTCAAGGCAAGAGATAGGTAAAGAAAGTTTTTTATTACATCAAGAGGCAGTTCTTACAAATGTTGAATAGGGTTTAGCCCAATCAATATGTGCATATTTTTTATATCTCAGAGTGTCCCCTACTCTTCAAAATCAAAGAGTCCTTGTGAGAGTCTAGAATTTGAGACAATGAGAGAGAGATTACAAATGGAAATAATGGGTAATATAGAGAAAGGGATAAGAGATAAGAGGGAACACGTTAACCAAGAACAATCAATGAGTTTCCACTTTATTTTAATGAATGATCCACCATATTTTTATCAAATCAAGGTTAATACATTATAGACAAAATAGCCTTCATTTGCTCCAATAGTCTTCAAGCTCTTCTCATTGGCTGAGAAATATACTAGAAGACAAGAATCTATCTTGAAGATGATGGGTCATGATCTTACCAAGAAAGGAAAATTATTAAAGGATATAAGAAGAATTAAATGCTTCACTATAATCTCCAATCCCCAAATCCCTTTTCTTTGATCTTCTATGTCATCTCCCACTTGCTTTCATTATGAGGATAAAGTCCTCACATCTATGGACTTGATAGAGCCATGCTGAAGTATGATTTTAGTGGCTACAGGTACCTATTTATCAAAGTTATAGCTTTGTCTAAAGATGAGACACTTCAAACCTACCCCTACTCTAACCTGAACATAGGTCTTTAATATAGATTGAAAACCAATCCAATTATTGGTTTTCCTATATTCAATATGTCAATGAATAGCTTATAGACTGCATAGCTTCTTTCCTAAACCATATTAGGTCTAAACAGACTTATTCTACCTCTAAAACTTATGGAAGATAAGGAATTATTGTACATGACATTGAAAATAAAATAAAACTAAGTCTACATATTCTAGATCTTGTAATAGAGGTTTCAACTAAGCTTCAATGGCATCCTTCAAAATATTTTCCCTAATACAACCTTAGGTCGCATTTTCTCTCCATTTAAATTCCTTAGCTTTCAAATTTTAACTTTAGCTGCTAATCTTAATCTAGGATCCTTGAATTTTTTACCTCATGCACACCATCAATATCCTTCTGCTTGATTGAATGTGCATTATTGATTTGTTTGTTTTCCATGATCATGCCACTTGTCATTGATGCATTTAATACTAGGATCTTCTCACTTTTTAACTGGAAGCTTACCATTGATCTTCAAGTGCATGATTAAACATGTTCCATTGGATATTTAAGATTCACTAACCTTTTGACTTTGATCTCATCCTTGATCTGCTTTTGAATGATGAAATGTGCATCATCAATATGTTTGGACCCATTAGCTTTCACAGTCACCACACATTGTTATATCTTTGAATGAATGATCAAACACATGTCATTATATCTTATAGATCTAATAACTTATTGAACTTTCATTCATTATTGATCTTTAATTCATGATTTAATTTTCTCCATTAGATCTTTAGGACCCACAACTCATTAGATGGCTCACTCACTATTAGATCTTCTTCAAGATTTTATGATTTAGGCATTTGTCAACTCTATATTCACTCTTTTGAATCCAAATGGATATTTTATGAGGCTTGAACTTAACATCCCCATGCACATCTCACTATTTTAAGGATTTTTATATCTAAATGGTTAATTTTTTAAGCTTTAACTTGATGCCTCCATGCATGTTTCATTCTGCTTGTTCAACTTTGAGGACTTAGATCTTGAGATAGACAAATCATCAAGACATGAAGTTTTCAAGGGACCTTCTCTACATGAAAAACATCATGTCCATGTGATATTTTGGCCTAATATTATTTCTAAGCATACTCATTAAATGCACAATCGAGCTGACCAGTCCATTTCTTCATGATGTTTGAGATGGTCTAGCTCTTTAAAGCTTACTTTTGCCATCTTTTAATCATTTATCAGTCAAGAACTCTACTCAGCTTCTCTATCTAGGTATAACCTTGGTATGTGGGCTAAAATTGGCCAATAATTATTCCATTAGACTAATAAGGGGTGGGAACCTATGGCTTCTCTAGATCTCAAGGCTAGTAACTGCATGAGAAGTTACCTTGCTTGCCTGACCTTTGTATGGTCAAGATATCTATGGACAAGTAAGACTCCCTTCATAACAACCATCTCAAAAACTCTTAACATTTCCACCTAACATTAAATCATGAAAATCCAAGATATGGTCCATATCTGACCCTTGTCACTTCCAAATAATTTCAAAGTGTGTTAGTCAATCATGCTATGATGGGATCATATCAATTTCTTAAAATACTTGATATTTTAGGACTACTCTCTATAAATATCACTCATCTTATGTTAACATGTGCCCAATTATATTTCTCATCACATTTTGAGTCCACTAACAATCAATAAAACCACTTCCCCTCCCCTAATTACTATGGTACTTAAGAAGGAGAGTCATACCATGATAGTGCGAAGGGTATAAATCAACATAAAACTCATGATTACCCCAATATTCCTAAGGAGGGGCCCATATTTACCATCATACAAGAAAAGGGGCCCAACACATCACTCATTGAATTCATACAAGCTTTCCCACACATAACAATAGGGCAAACATTGTTCCCCATTTCTTATCTACAATATTTCAAGTTTCATAACTATACCCTTCTACCTCCTCCACCAAGATACAACCCCAATTATGTTTCCATACTCCCCACACCTAAATTATATCCAAAATATGTTCATATTATTACAACCCCAAATAGATGGGCAAGAAATTAATCTTTCACAGTTCCATAAGCACTCACCTAACTTGAATTGGAGCTTAAAAGACAGTCTTTTGAGTTATCAAAGGTTCTTTCCATCCTTATTTCACAACATAAGGTTAAACTCTTTGCACCTTTATAAACCCTTTCACTTATCTCATGTAGTTCTTTTTAATTACCTGAGCCTTGACATCATAGACTAAGAGAGGGATTACTTGGAATCTTTGATGTCTACATGGTTTAAATATCAAAAGACCAAGATACCTTACTCAATGATTGGCCCCCTTCTACACACAATTAGTGGATTTTTCACTATGATGAATCCAAGTATCACTTAGGCATTGAGGTGGGAGTCATTCTCATTTCCTCTGAGCCATGATTTGACTTTAGGGTTCAAACTAGACTTTGAGTGTAAAAATAATACATCCAAATACAAGGCTTTATTACTCGGTATGATCATTACAAAGTTATTGGGTGTCCAAAATTTGAGAGTCCAAGGAGATTCATAGTTAGTGGCATATCAAGTGTTTGAAGTCTACCAGACCAAAATTGAGAACCTTCAGTTGTACACAATTGATAACTGCAAAGGTGTCAAGGACTTTGATTTCATCTCCATCAAAGCAGTCCCTAAAGAAGTCAACCAATTTATCAACTCCATGGCTACCTCATCTTCTATTTTTATCCCCCATCTACCAATCTTATAATCAACTTTTATAGTCTCCATCATGACAAAAAATCTTGTAAGTTAGATTCCTAACAACCAAATAGTCTCCCATGTTAGATGAGATGAATCCCCCTTATCTTGGACCTATTTGATAATGATGAGGGCATCCTCAAATTCCTATAATCTTATGATGACCTCCCCACATTCCATAACAACAAGGGATTCACTCTTACCTATTATCATAATTTAGCCTTTGGAATTGAGTTTGATTAGTCCTACTACCATGTGAAGTAATACTTCTCTTTAGATGATGAACACTATGTCTTAAACACTAAGGGTGAAGACCTAGACCTTCCCCTAGCTCCCAAAGTATTTAAAGATGGAAATGCCTCCATCATTGAGGAAACTATCAACATTAATATCGATATGGAGGAGAACCCTAGAATCCTCAAGCTATGGTTTTTAATCTATGAATAAGAGGTATAAGACTACAATTAAATATTCATAGAGATTTATAAAGCCTTTGATTTCTCCTACACCGACATGATAGGCATCAATATTGATGTAGTTGTACACAATCTAGTTATGACACCTAATGCAAAACCCATTAAACAAAAACTCAAACCTCTCAAAGCCAATGTTGCATTGATAATAAATGAATAAGTCATCAATCTCTTATAATTAATCTTTATTAAACCTATTGATTATTCCAAATATATGTCCAACATCATGCTCATTATTAAAAATAATGCTAAGATCAGAATATGTATAGACTTTAAGGACATTAATAAGGAATTTCTAAAAGATGACTTCACCTCTCATATATTGACATTATTTTTAATGCTACCATAGGATACAAACTTCTATAACTCATGGATGGATTTTAAAGATAGTTGACACCTTGGTGAACATTTTTTTATGTTGTAATTTCTTTTGGACTAAAAAAATAGGAGCAACATATAAAAGGCATATGACCCACATATTCCATAACCTCATCCATAAAATGGTGGAGGTTTATGTAGATTACTTTCTTGGAAAAGTAAGGTAGTGAGAAGACCATTTATGAATGTTATGCATAATCCTCACATAGGATTGATATCAACCTCGTTAAGATCCAAGAAATATGAGAAATGAACCCTCCAAAAGATGAATCTGGCACTAATACATTTTTAGTAAAGTTGGGAGTTATTTGATGATTTATCCCTAATCTTACCTACATCATTCATCCCATTAAAAACCTACTCAAAAAGATAACTGGCCTAACTTGTACAAGTGATTGTCAAAAAGCATTCAAGGTAGTGAAACACTTTCCCATGTCCCCTCCCCCACTCATGGTGCCTAAGCCATATAAGCCATTGATATTGTATATAAGAGAAATCAAGGTATCTTTTGCATCAATTTTGGATCAATAAGATGACACCAGTAAGGAACACATGATTTATTTCATTAAGCAAACCCTTTTCAGGTAGAAAAGGATTGCCTTAGTGTTTACAATTAAGTGGTTATGACACTATATGTTTAATCAATAAATGGGAGTAGTTTTAGGATTGTAAGAACTTCAAATTTCCTAACCCAACCAGCTGTCTCTCAAAAGGCTAGATGTTTTATTATACTCTTAAGTGAGTTTGAATTGACTTATATCAGCCAAAATTCTGCTAAAGGACAAATCATTATTGATTACTTAGTTGATTCCCATCTAGAGATTAATGACCTCATTGATACCAATTTTCTTGACGAGTTGATATGTTATATAGAAAAACTACCATTAGTTCCTCTCCTTGGTATGCAAACATCATTAATTATCTAGTTAACTGCACATACCCCAAAAACACTAATTCTCAATAGTGAATGTCTTCATGTTATCAAATCCAATTACATTATCTTGGACATAGTCCTTTATCATAAGGCCTTTGATGACATGTTTCTCTAATGTGTTAACCAAGAGGAGTCAAAAAAGGCCCTCTTTCATTGTCATAATGATGTGTGTGGTGGCCATTTTGGTGGCCATGTCACAGCTCAAAAAATACATAGGATGGGATATTTATGGCCCACTCTAGACCATGATGTTGTTGAACATGTATGTAAATGTGAGAAGTGATAGAATTTTTCATACAAGACACATATTTCCACCAGGGCATTATAACCCATCATCATTCCATGGCCCTAGTCTACTTGGGGTCTAGATTTAATAGGTAAAATTTCCCTTGATTCCTTAGAGGATCCCCATTTCATCATCATAATGACTAAATAATTCACCAAATGGGTAGAATTGATACCCTTAAAAACTATGACTAGATTGATCATTTTAAAGTTCATATTGAACTAGATGTTTTGTTGATTCAAGGTCCCAGAAGTCATCATTAATGACAATGGGTCCCCTTTCAAAAATCCTAAAGTTTGTGAATTATGTGAGAACTTTAATATATCATACCACTTGACCACTATATATTATCCATAGGATAATGGATAAGCTAAGGGTACCAAAAAAATATTGAAGTCAATCTTAGTCAAACCTATCATAGACTCTAAATGAAATTGGCATCTATAACTCTATCCAACACTTTGGGCCTCCAAAACAACAATTAAAACACCCATGGGGATAACCCCATTTTAACTAGTGTTTGGGTCCAAGGTTTCCCAACCCTAAGTAGTGGAAACACCTAGCCTTCACATCTTCCTTCAAGGCCTCCTTAATAAAGAAGAATATAAAGAGGGGCACCTAGCCATGTTAGAGATCTTGGTTGAACATTGAATCATCACCATAAATAATCACATAGCCTATGTTGATCGTATGTGTAGGCAATACAAAAAAAAATACATGAATTCCCTATCCATTTTGGATACCTCATTATTATACTTGATAGTTTAATTGACAAAAATAAAAGAGAAGGTTAAAAATTTAGGCCTAACTAGCTGGGCCCCTACTTAGTAATAAAATATTTCAGCAATGGAGCCTATCAGTTATGCACTTTATAGGGTGAAGCATTTGGTGCATCCATGAACTCTTTGTATCTAAGATATTTATATATCCATTTCTCATGTATCACCCCATTTTCACCTACATTTTATTTTTATATGTTACATGTTCATCAACATAGTAAAGATGTTGTTTTATGATTATTTAGTTTATTAGTTTGTACAATATATAAAATTTAAAAATGCATCACATGATGTTTACCTCAATCTCACACTTCCTTCTCACCCTATAGTCGACATCCTCAAAATTAGCATGTCACATCGGTCTTTGGCTTAGTTCTAACAAGTAAAGTACACCTCTTTCCCCACATCTTCTTGCACAACTAGAAAAATACTAGCCTACAATGGAGTCTAGAAACTTGTCTATGATAGAATCCCCCATTTAATGTACCTTTTAAAAGTAAACATTAAAATGCTTAAAATAAAATATATTTGTCTTGCCCATCTTGGTTGTTGGTGGTGAGCCCTTGCATATTACTGGTTGCATGGGGCTAAGATTTGGGGGGTGAAGGCCTTGCAAATAGAAAAGTATAAATTTATATAGAAACTAAAATCTTATTCAAATATAAAATTTTAAATTATAATTCTCCCACCATTTTTTATCTTTTGGTGTTGATCCCTCATATTATACTAGTTGTGCAAGGTTGGTGTTTGGGAGAGATGCCCTTAATCACCTATATCTAGCCTTAGTTGATGAGCCCATGTGTCTTTCTAACCATATGAGACTAAGTAGGCAGGGTCACAAAAATAAGTAGAAGATAAATGAAATAGAAATGTAAAGTAAAAAATAATGTATATATTTATATGTTTAAAGAAGGTAACATTTCCCCATTATACAATTTTATAAGGGCAAGTTCTCTCTAGAAAAAGCTAATAAAACTAGTGTTCTATAAGTTTAGAAACAAGTAAATAATCCCCTTTTCTCATAATGATTAGGTCATCTTACTTTTCTTGTGAAATTTTGAGTTATGATTCATCCCACATCTATTCTATTTTCCCCTTTCATCCCTTGCTGCAAATTGAAAGTAATATGTTATGTGAACAAAGCAATTAAATAATCACCCACAACATAAATGTTAACATAGTTTTAGTCACATATATACATAAATTACATTAAATCATCTACATACATTCTATTTCTTCATATACATAAGCATTTTCCATAGCAACATATCAAAAACAAAGAGATACACATATACATACATCATCACATATCTAGTTCTCTAGAGTGCATAAAATGAAAATCCAATATGAAAATAAAGAGTCACATCACATAATGATTAATGAGAGATATGCCAAAACATCCACATATGTATATATCATAATGGTTTTTGATTTTATATAATAAAAAATGTCTAATACAAACACCTCCATGGAAGGCCAATATGCCTCAGGGTATCTCAAAAAGAATAGACATCTACAATGGTCTATCCAAAACATAAGAAATAAGGCTCAAAGGTTTTCCTCCTCCTTTGGGAAGGATTTGAAGTGATATAATGTTTAGGGCTTGATTTTAAGCTCCAGAGATATATCTTGCTCATACCTCCATTTAATATTTCCCCTTATCTATACGTTAGTGTCCTAGAGGATGGTCCCTCCCTATGCCTCCCTCTGACACTATCCTCCCCATCCTATGACTGAAGGTTCTACCTCCTCCTCCTACCATGGTGTCCACAAGGGTCTCCACTATCCTCATCTTGGCCAATAGAGTGTTGTTCTCTTTCCTCAATGATATCATCATCATTGAGGCATGGTACACTTGGGCAAACACATATTTATGGCACCCAATCACTATAAGAATCACATGATCTACCAATAAATAGTCTCACATTCAACTAATGCTCATTTTAAATATATTGATCAGGGTATCACCCACATTATTTGTAATCATAGGGTACACAAGATCAATCAGATCTAGCTAACATGAGAAAATTTAACAGATGTAAAACAACTAAGCAACTAGAATAAATAAAAATAAGTTGTAATCATGAATAAACAAAGATAATAATTTAACTAGATATCCCTCCTACCACTAATCTAAGTCATCATCTGCAACCTCCTCCTCATTTACACCTAGGTCTTCCTTCAACTCAATGTATTATTGGGTATCACCCTCTCCATCTATTAGCCATTACTATTAAAATTATTTTCCATGGCCATGTGGTGGTGGTGGGGGTGATAATGGTGGTGGTGATCACATTTTCTACTAGCCAACTCTAACCTATTATCCTCCTCTGGGTGCCTATCAAGTTAGTTGGGTGATACGTACCCCTCTCACTAATAAGTGGCATGCCAATATCCCTAGCATCACATATATTGCATCATGGGTCTCCTATACATAATTCAAGGTATAGATATTTTTATCACATAGGGCATACAAAACTACTGAGGCACTTGATCTATCGGGTTTTTCTTGACATATAACAACCTATCTTGAACCTATGTAGTTTTAATGGCTACTGCAAGATAGACTCCCTCATTAGCCCATTTCCCTACCATGTCCTGGTAGAGTAGGGAAATCAAATATTCTATCATCAAAAACCCCTTGGTCTAAATAAAAACATGAAAAGAGTCCACATATGCCCATATAATGGCCTTAATGTCCCCTGATGCCCCAATTAGAACCCCCCTCTAGTAGGGGATCATCCACTCATAAACCCAGCCCATAATGATAGTTAGGTGGCTAATTAAAAAGGATCCCAAGTGAGCCACTCAATATAAGTATCTATGGGTACATGCCAACATCTCCTAGATCTAATTGTAATGATCCCATCTCTCCTATATACATTTCATGATTGACAACTAGCTATACAAAATCTTATCAATGTCCTTGTCTCCCACCAACTAGGAGGTAAGGATGTTGATGATTCCCTTCCTCAAGTTAGGGATCAATGATCTCTCAACCTAATAAAGTCTCACTCCACACTTCACACCCCCATCAAGTGCATTAGAATCTCCAAAATGGTCTTCCAACTATCGACCTCATAATGAATATTAACATCATGAATAAACACCAATCAATCGATTGTAAGAAGACCAGTTATCCAATCCACATCTACAAAAGTGATCATCCACTCTTCTAGGGCCTGAGGGAACATGATTTTTTTTTTAGGGTCCAAATAGGTTAATAAGTCACATAATAACTAGTTGAAATATGGAGTGATCCCCACCTATGCAATACAAAGTATATGTGCTTGGTCAAGCAAGATTAACTCATCCGATATCAAAAGTACCTAGAATATAGCCCCCATATAAAAATCAAAGAGACCTTATGTCAGTCAAAGAAATTGATCTCATAGTATAGATAAGTTAAAAGCAATCACATCTCTCTAATGTATAGAACCTCTGATACCAACATAATGGTTATGAAACTACCACCCTGTAAAGGGTGGTGGTTCCATAACTCGAGTAGTGACTCTGCTAGCCACCCATGGTTTCTCCAAAACACCCCAAAACCCACTTAAATGCACTCAAATTATATAAATTTATACAAATTCTTAACCTGCCCCCTATAAAAATTCCCACAAAATATTTTTTTTTAAATTCCATTAGATTTTAATTAATTCGATTGACATTTCAAAACTTAGGGAAAAAATGAAAAGTTAACAAAAACTAACCTGATTATGCCCAATAGCACGTCCCAATGGTATAGTTTCCATCCTCTTATTTATCTCTTTTCGATGACTAATTCTATGTTAAAAATGATCACCAATAATCTAGAGCTCAAAAATCTCCCAAAAGACAAATGACATAAATGAATTGTTTTTGGCAAGTTTTTGAATATATTAGACCCCAAACTAGTTGTTTTTATTCAAAAAAATCTATTTTTGACATATTATTTTGTTTTATTGTTTATTCTCATATATATAAGTTAACTTTCCTAGATCTTGTAAATTAGTATTTTACCACTAATGTTTTAATAATCTTCTTTGTTCTCTTATAGCAAACTTTACAATTTTACAGATATACATGGCCTACCACCAAGTTCAGTCCCTTGATGAGATGATCCAGGTAGTATGATCTTATCTGCATATATGGTACATATTTATTTATGTTTTTTGATTACATAGCATGCTTTTCATTTTCTTTTAAATGGCACTTGAATATTATCTTCTATCTATAGGTTGCACAAACTCTTGATAGGCTTTGCTCTTCCATTTGGTTAAGTAAGGTAAGTATTTGTAATCTCTCATTTCCTTTTCACATGAATTACTTGGGACTACACCTTTACAACTCATGACAAGGCTCCCTCTTGATGGGGCAATATGTATGCACCTAAAATTTACATAGTGCAACACTTCTAATACAAATATTATGATGATGATGATGCAATGACCTCTTATTTTGTGCTCCATCGGGAACTCTATAGCTCTATCTATTTCTCATGCTTCCATATTCCTCCCATGACCCCCTTCAATCCCCTTTAATTTTACCTTCCTATGTCATTTCTAATTTATTTTAAAAACTAACCATAGATGATAGAACTGCCACCCCAAGTGATGGAACCATCCTTTATGTTACGAAACTGCCCTTTACTTACACAACTCCTATGGTAGTCATGTAATTTAAGAGGTAATTTTGAAACAAATTAATGGTTTTGAATTAAAATGAGGGTGGTTTTAAAATTTATTGAAGTGGTTTTACAACTACCCCTACATAAAGTGATGATTTTTTAACCACCCCTACATAAAGTGGCAGTTTTATCACATAGAAATGCCTTCCAAAATTAGCTCTCATGACTCTAATTTTCATGTGTTTTGCACAACTAGCTTTTCATTTCTTATTTTTATCACTTTGTGTTTGACCCCAATTAGGCCCAAATTACCCCCTCTTATACTTTTAGTCTTTTTCAGTTCTTATCAAGTTGAACTCACAATCACACTTCGTTGAACTCTTCCATACAAGCTCCCATCTCTTTATACAAGGTCAATTTTGGCCTAATTTCAAACTAAAAATTGGAATTAGAAGTTGTTATTGAGAATATAATATAGCCAAAATCTTGCTACAATTTATAGGACATTTAACCTCTACTATTTTCAAATTGACTACATAGTTACAAGTGAAGTGTTCTTGGTGAAAGCAACCTATACTTTATAATCCAAAACATTAGCTAACCTCAGTTTAGTTTCTCTCCATTTTTTGATTATGTATCCCCTATTTTCCCATATTATTCTATAGTTTGTGTATCCTCTAATTAGAGATTTTCCATAATATCTACAAGAGTATATAGAGATAGCATATTGAAGATTCTCCTATCAAGACACTACATATACTTCAACTAATTTATTCCAAAATTAGGTTGGAGTTCTTTTGATTTCTAGTACCCAAATACAAGTGATTGGATTGATCAACTCAACACAATATTATTCTTCAGTTATAAGATTGCATACATAGTCAATCTACTCAACTTTTTTTGTAGTTTTCTTTTCATCATATAGGTTTGTAAACGTAGTCAATCCAATCGAATCTATTCATAGTTCTCTTTTTCAACATACAGGTTTTGTAGACCTAGTTGACCCTATTCATAGAATATTTAAATTAGCACTTGAGAAACAGAGCATAAATTTTGCAAACTAAGCATATTTCAATTTTTCATTTACAATATTATTTTTCACAATTTTGCAATCTAAAAAATTACAACCCTATAGCAAACTAGGTTGATTAGCTTGACATAGTTATGTAGCCTATCTTCTGTTCAACTATGTTATTTTAAATCTTGATTCTATAAAATAGTAACAACCAAGCTTATTTTATTATGTATTTTTTATATACAGTAGCACCTGAACTAACTTTGTACTCTTCACAATCAAAGGAATTAACCTATATTTCTAGTAATTAGTTCACTTTTCATTTTAGTTGCTTTCATGCTGAGAGTAACATATATAGAATAATTAGGTTTTTTTTAAATTTACCAATTTATTCACACTATTTTTTTATTTTGCACACACTTTCAAATCACTTTACATTAAAAAATATCAAAAAACAACTCTTCCCAAGGTTTACCTACTTGGATTTCATCACCAAGGGAGAAGCCGACTTGGTTTTTTGGCCAAGTATAAACATGTGCTTGATGGTGTATATTAGCAAAGCATATGACACCATTATTTTTTTGGGATTGTTAATTCAGGGGGTAAATCCCAATACCAATCCACTACCATTTCCAATATAGATCCTTTTCAAACTAAACTACCCAAAATTATTGATAGATTACTTTCTAGTTTCTTCTTATAACCAATACCCCATCACATTAATTTTAAAATTTATTATAGTTTAATAACATTTAGGAATGACCAATTATTTGGTATTTACATTCAATTTTGTTTCTTTCTCTTTGATCATTATATTTTCTATTACAAAACTTGCACTCACCAATATTAGTACAAGGTTTGTGTTGTGTTCCAATTAGATCAACCATATTGATTTAATTACTTGTGTGCTTCACTTTATTTACTCACCTATTATCTTGAAAAAAATCCCTATTTTTTAGAAAATTTTCATCCCTATTGACACAATATCTTTCAGACTGATTGGTCTTGCTTAGCTTCAGTAAATAATCACCTTATATAATTGTGTATCTTTTTTAGCCTATTTAGTTTCTCCCTTTGGAGTACATGGTCGAGTTTTCTGACTATGTATCTTATCAACCTATAATGTTATCTATCTTAAGTACATAGTTTACCTATCTGACTATGTCTTCTTTTCATTTTATTTTATTTCCTATCTAGAAGTAAAAATTTGACATGTCTAACTATGTCCTTTATTTCCTATTCTATTCCCTATTTTATAGAACGCTATCGATTGGTTCAATTGTGTAGCTTATCAACTGATATTTCTTTCCACAAACTTTTTATCCTCTTCCCTTCATCATGAATTTCATGTTTGAAGATAATACATAGTTAAATCAAACAAACATGATGAGTTTTACCAATCCTAATAGGTTTCCCAAGACAAAACCTGTGGCACCCACCTTGGATAAAAGCAATGTCCATGTTGCCACTTACACTACCAATTATGGGAATACTAAAATGTTCTTATTTAGAAATTAATTTCCTCAACATAGAGGAAAATACACTTCAACCATTTATAGTCTTATGATAGGTCCTCAAGTAAAAGAACCTCCTTCACCCTCCCCTACCTCCTCTCATGGATTCAGGGGAACCACTTTCTTTAGATATCAACCTTTTCCTTGTATTATGTCTCCTTCACACACCATGACATATTATTCTATGACTTCTTTAACCTTCATGCCAATTATCTCTACTAACACAGTAGGTTTAACTTCTAGTGGACCTCTTCAAAATAATTTTCCCCTTATCCATGTTATTAGTTCATATTTTTCTACCAATGCTAACCATGCTACTAGAGATTTTTTTTCTACCAATGCTTCTCATGCCACTAGTGTGGTGCATGTTACTACTCATAGTGCAACTCGAGCCATTAATACTAGTAATAATGCATCATGCATTGCACATACTAGTTAAAATTATTCCCAAACCACCCAAATCTTATTAAAAACACTCAATCAAATGCATAATTTTCAAACCAATAATGTAAATTAGATGATGTAGATTCAAAACCATCTCATTAATCTTCAAAACCAACCTCAATAGGTTTCATGGGGAGTGCAAAATCTAAATGTCCCCACCCCCTAGGGATTCCCATGGTAACCTTATCCCTCAATGACCCCTCATTAATAAAACAATCAAACATCCACAAAATGAACCTATTGTACCTCAAATTGCTAATATTGACATAGGAGGTATCACACCCACAATCACCTATAATGGGTCCATTGATCCCACATTGCACTAAAAGACATTTGGTAACCTTTATAAAGATTTGATCAAACTTCATACCTTTGTCTCTACCAAATTATTAGATAAAACACTCTTAGGAGATGATTTATATTATTAAGACCAATTAAAAACCCATTCTATCACTAGCCTTGAAGACTTGGTTAACTCACTAGTCTAATAATTTCAAACTAGTGATCTTCTTGAAGATAACTTAGCTGACTTTATAGATTATAAATAACTTAAAAATGAAATAACACAATCCTTCATCAAATGATTGAATAAATTGTCTAAAAAATATGAGCATAATATGGAAAATGATAACCTTTTCCACCTATTCACTAATTCTCTCTACCCCAAATTACAATATCAAGTTAGGACTCTCTCTCCAATAACCTTAGAATAAGCCCTTGACCAAGATAAGTGGCAAGACTTCCTCATGCATCAATTTGAACCATCTCAACCTATAATGGGAACTCATATGATCATTAAAAATAAAAACCATCATGCAACCAATGATGACATTACTAATACCTATGACATTATTCATAACATTCAAACAATGCTATAGAGAAAACTTCCCCTCTAAAAAACACTCCTACTCCTACATTTTCTCAACCTTACCACACCAATTTCTAAAAACCATTATCCTTATCTAATATTTTAATTCATCTTCCAAGACCTCTACCATAAGATCTTGACCCCACTCATCTAATGATATCATGGTATGATCTAAACAATTTTTGTTAGTTTTATGTAAGTTGGGGATACTCTCATGAGACTTATACATATTTGTGTAATCTATCTATGGATTTTATTATTGGCCCAAAATTTGATCATGAATAAATTATTCACAAACATCAACAAGCATATGACATAGCTTTTAAATCCCATGAAACACAAAACAAAAACCAAGCTTTAAACAAAGTTAATGCTCATCTTTCTATATACAAAGTTCATTTTCCCAACTACCAAGATAACATCAAAAGTCCTAATCCTAATAAAAATAATTTTTAAAGTCTTATAGACCTCACTAATAATGAAAAAAATGTCGTTAATATGACTAACATGTGAAGAGTAGTTGTTTTTATTGAATCTAATCCAACACCCACGCGTCACACCTCTCAATCATTCTACATCATTTAGAATACTTCCCTGTCCCATCCAATGGAATTGGGGTAAGAGGACCTTATAACATTCCAAGCACTGCTCTCAACAACTCAACTTGATTATACATCTCACACAATCTCTATTCTTCCCCAAACTTCCAATAGTATTTCTTCAACCCAACCACAATAAATACCTCAACCAAAAATCACACCACCTAAATTCAATCAACCCATTTATAATTAACCCAAGCTAGCTACACCCTATAAACATAAGTTCCATGGCACTTCCAACCCTCCTTTATAGGAGATATTATAACATTATGCACCTATATCTATCAATCCTCTCATGGGTTATGATGAATGGGATCCCATTATGGAACTTTCTCATTTCCCACATTAAATACCCTTCTTTGAACTAATGAAAACTTTACCCTATCATCAAAACCATCTAATGAAATTATTATTTGAAATGAACGTCCATCATCCTCCTCTAGTAGGATGCGTAGCTATTTGGATCCAAAGATATTATCCTTCAACAGTATGATATGATGCCATACATGTTGATTAAATAGTGGAAACTTTTCTTTCCTTTAAGTTTCCTATCACTTCCATGATTCCTGATGAGATTTTGCTTCATGTAGATGATCTTTCTCTATTCATTAACATCAAAATTGGTGATATACAAATTAAGCATGCCTTAATTGATAAAGGTTTAAGTACTTGCATTACCTCACTTAATATAATTAAGATACTTGGATATTCTGAATGCAACCTCAAGTTCACACGTAACACATTTCAAGGATATGGTAGAACACAAATGCCTTCACTAGGTTGTGTTTGGATTCTCATCACCATCCATCCTATCATCATCCATGTAAAATATATGATCTTTAAATTTTCCCTCTCTTATAGCAACTTTCTTGGTCAACTTTGGACTCATCGTATGAGAGCAATCACCTCATTCGTATGCCAATACATCAATCAAATTCCCCCATAATGGAGTTATTTAAAAGATTCAAAGAGACATGAACCATTGTAATTTTGAATGATTTCAAGAATGTGGTGTCTTTAAAATTACTACCCTTGAACCCTTACCTGGTATCCCATGTATGTAATCTCAACTCTTCAATTATCCCATCAATTTTAATTGAGGTTATAATGGTAACGCCAAATTAATTGGTAACATTCCACCTAACCTCTTAGATTTTTATGATGATGAGCCAAATGAGATTGACCTCAAGATGAAAAATTTTGATCTATCCCCTCATATTATCTCCCAACTTCCTTCCTCTTTATAACTTCAATCTCATCAACCACCCATTGATGAGATACCCGTGGTCATAACCAAGACTAGACATTTTATCCATAACGTGTCCTGTGATAATAAAATCATACCTACATGTACCATCAAACTACATACACTTGACTATGATGATGGTTATGATTTAGATGACCCATTTTCATCTAGGCTTATCCAAGCTAAAAATGCTAAAATTATTGGGTATCACACTTCTTCATTTTAATCTTTTTATTCATCTTTATGAATTTATTCCTTTATAATACCTAATACTAGTCCTCTTCTTATTTGTCATAGGGTAGAGATGGAGTGCTTACATGGTACATATCTAGTTACAACAAAGTCCTTAAGGATCATGCTCATGGATCATGCCATGATAGGTCCATTCCATTTTGCTAGATATTAGGAGCCTTATAGTTTACTTCCCAATTTTCCTCTCTTCACTCCATGTTCTAAAAGAGGATTATATATAAAGGGACAATCATTAGGGATTCTATGTATAGGGTCAGTCAAGGATTCTATATATAGGTTTAGATATCGAGGATTCTATATATAGGGTCAATCATCAAGTATTCTATACATAGGGCTAGTCATTGTCAAGCTAATGAGTCATACCAGTTGGTTGCGTTATTCCATCATTATTACCTTTCATTCCTATATAAATGACTAATTATAGTTCCCAATTATTATATATGGTGATAGATTGAGGTGGCTACTATATAGAGTCACATAGATGCTGGTTATTATTCTTAAGCCTTTTACGCGACTAGCATCACCTTCAACTGAGCCTAGTCTAGTTTATGATCCTGATTTACCTTAAGATGAGTCTACTTTAATTTTAGTTCCAACCCCACCTTTCCTTGTTGATCTCCTCTTCCTTTATTTAAACTTGATCCCATACCCACCTAATGGGTTGATCAACCTTATTGTGATATCTAAAAATTTATTGGTCATTGAACCAAAGACTGTTAGTTATATCAGTCATCCCCAACTTCACCTTCTAATTCTTCTATTTTTAGGCCCCCAAACCCTACTAAAAAACATATATGTTGTCTCCATCGGATAGATAACCACTCTTCCACTAATTTCTATAAACTTAGCTAGTATATTGACACATTGCATCCCACCATTACTCAGCCCAAATATAAGGCTCTACCTCCTCCAAAGCTATTACTAAAGTAGATCCTTAAATATGAGGAGATATATTATATTTTTCAGTAGTGTGGCACTTGTCATTTTTATCACTACCATAGTCTCTAGTATTACCTTCATGATCACCCATAGTCAACACCTACACCAGCTATTACCCTTTCTATAGGTCACCCACACAAGAAGGCTTCTCCTCTGTCAATGGCACCTCCTTCTCATCTCATAGATAATATCCCCCATCAGAAAAATATTCCTCTCCTTGAGTATCCTATGCATGAGATACCTCATGAGCATGATACTTCAACTACACCTACATTTTCAATTGAATAAATTTGGAGGGAAGCCTTTGCACAACTTTCCATGAGGATTGATAAGACTCTAGCTATCATCAAGATCCATCTTCAAAGAGATGTTTTAGATGTCATAAATAATTATGGTCAAATTTATTAGTATTTTTGAACAAAACTTTCTTTTCTTTCACATTTTTCTTCATTATGATTTTGGATTATATTTGTGATCCATTTTTATATATCATATACACTTGAATGTGTCAAAATTTGATTTCACCTATCTATTTTACATGAATCATTATATTATGATTTATGTGTTTTATATGGTTTCATTTATTTTCTTATTTTATTATGTATTCATGGATTATTTTTATTTTTCAATGATTTTTTGCTATCTTATCTCACTCAAAAAATAGATAATCATTATTGTGACTTGGTTATACAAACCTTGATTCCCTTAATAACCTTTATTTACCATATGATCAGTTAGAAAAAAAGACGTCTGATTGTACTTATATTTTATATACTTTGGATCTCCCCTTATTCCTTTAAATTCCTTTCACATACTAATTATACATACAATTGAACCTTGAGATTACATAATTGGTTCATAGGTAAGCCTAAGTGTTTAGTTAGTTATATGTTTGGATACTTAGCTTCCTTTAAACCAAAGTCTAAAACTCATTTGTGTGTATCACTTCCATCACTCATGTTGGTTATTCAAAATCCATATAGGGGAGGAATCATAAAATCCATAAAAAATTTAAAATCCAAATCATTTAAACAAAAGGTAATGATTCAAAAAGCAACATACAAATTTAAAAGTCTAATCACACTAAAAGACATTATTCTTAGAACATCTCTTATTTATAATCAAAGCTCAAATTCCATAGTTGGCCTCATGATATAATAGAGGTCCATTAGGGTGTGGTATGCCAATAGATTTGGATAGGAGAATTTTAAAAAAAAAAAAAAAAAAAATCTCTTTAAGTGTTACCTACTTTCTCACATAAGTACCAAATCTTTGTAGTATATTGACATCTCTATAATAGGTCTTGAGTAACAAGGTACATGTTGTGGGAAGGTAGGTCCATTTTAATTTTCATGTTCATATAAACAACATGAGTCAATCTTAATATTTCACATATTTTCCTACATAACGTTTTGCTTATTGTGAGCATGTATCCTTTATATTTTGATAGTCACTAAACTCTTAGTGTTTCTATTTTTATACCTAGTATGCCTCATATTTCCTAAGGTCTTCTCATAGACGCCTATGCCCTAATTTTTACATTCCCTCTTTCATTGCAACATTCCTAGTATTTTCCTTTGAGAAATATTATTTTATTAATTGATCATTCACCCTAGGATTCCCATTTGTGAATTGAAATGTAAGACCATGGATAAGACTAGGCTCTCCTCACAAATTATCATAATAAAACATTTCTTTATTACCATTTACCTCATTGGTGTTCCCCTTGTGGGTTGCAATGGAAGACCATGGATATGACCAATCCCTCCTCATAAATTACCACATTACAAACATATTTTTATCATTCCCATAGTTGTTTCCACCTAATTGGTGTTCTATGTGCGAGTTGCACTGTAAGACCATGGATAGGACCAAGCTTTTCACACAAAATATTTCAATACCTAGTTCATACTATAAGCAAGTCACAATGAAATTACATACTTCAAATTTGAGATAAGTAGTGTTTGATTATGAGTTACATGTCATTGATATACGTCCCATCTTGATGTAGTATGTTTTATGCTTACTTCATAAGTATTTCACTATTATCTTCTTATTTCCCAATTGCATGTATGTTTACAATCATTGTATTTAAATTTTCATACTTTTTAATGTGATATAGTATGATTTTTATTTGTTTTAATTTGGTGAAAATCTTTTACATAGTCTGAAAACATTTATCTCCCTTTTTAACCCTTTGGTTTATTATATTTATTTATCTTTTGTGTTTACACATTTCCCATCATGTAAAGTGTGTATTACATTTATTTTCATTAATTATAATTTTCCAATAATTTTTGCCTTTTTATTTTTCACCATGTATGTGTATCACATAATGTTAGAAAATAAAACATACATCACATATTTCCCATACTATATACAACAAAAGTAAAATATGTGTTAAAAATGAAATATATGCATGCATCCACATTCAAATCTAAGTACAACTCATATATATATAATCATGTGTTTTATAAAATACATAGTACAAAATACAAATGGTTATAGCTATAAGGTTGTGCTTCATCCTATCTATCATTTGTATTTTGTACTTTGTATTTTATAAAACACATGATATATATATATATATATATATATATATATATATATATATCATGTGTTTTATAAAATACAAAGTACAAAATACAAATGGTTATAGCTATAAGGTTGTGCTTCATCCTATCTATCATATGACCTAGCCACAATACCCATGCACACATATGACCAACCCCTCTAAATGATGTGTTTTAAAGAGGTACTCTGGGATCTAAAGCTAGTAACCTGCCCTTGTAGGTTGGCCACCTAAGTGTTTACCTATCTGAGTTAGATTGTAATCACCATGTGCATAACTCACTCCTATGCTAAGACCTATCAGGCCTTAGCTTTTCTAGCTCCAAACCTTAATGGTGGATGTAACCTATAACCTCACGCTTGTAGTTTTTGTATGACCTCTCCTACCAGTCCAAACCATCTCACCTAATCTTGGGAAGAAAAAACCACTAGATCATCCAAAGTGGTAGGGTCGTATGGTGACAACACTCCATCCAAAATGTCATGATGTGTAGCCATAACTAGGGCTCCCCATCTGATATCCTCTATTGTAGGATATGTAAAACTCAAAACCAAATATATATTAGATCTCATATATATATATATATATATCATAATCAATAATGAAATAAGTGTTCTATATTGAAAACTTAAATTAAATTAAAACATTCTCACTAGTGTCGATATCATTGACCACAGTCTCACCATCTACTCACTTATTGAGCACCTCTTTTGTCAGTTACCTATGCACCAATATACAACAAGGATTCACCAACCAAGCCCGTAGTGGTCATCTCCTAAGTGGTCTCTCTATAGACCAACTATGTCTTGAAACCACTATAATATCCCCCTACATGATAGCTAATGCGTATATCTCCTTGTGTGTATGGTGTCTTTATCTCTAATGAGCTCACAGTGGTTGTTTACACCTATATTGTGGTCCCTATTATGTTCCCTCTTCCCTTGCATCGACATCCATGATGTCATCTCCTCTAGGCCCCATTGCCTCTTGTTATCATGCCCAACTAGCCCATGGTCTAGCTCATTGAGGTCTAATCATCAGTATCTCAATAGGTACTCTTCTGCCTCCTCTCCCTCTCATCTATCTAGCATGTCATGCCCAAGAAGTAGGAACTACTAGAGGGGTCACTAGATGAGGAAGTCCCAGCTATATAGGTATATGATCCAATGGATGAGGCTCCACTCATAGAGTATAGTGGCCTATGATATGTACACATGTCAAGCCTATAGCAATGGTATCCCAACTCAGCCATATGGTAGCTATGTGAGTTTAAAACTACCATATTATATGCCCTCATGTAACAATCTGCAATGTTGTAACATAGAGCATGGCCCATGTTACATGGTCTTACCTCCATCAAATGACCTGATATATCCTATCATCAACTATATGGGGAAACCCAAATAATTGATACATAGGGAATATATCATATATACATGCACTGAATAAAATAACAAGTCCCATCATCTCTATCTCTAGAATAACATCCCATACATATTGATCCAGAAATCCAAGTTATAAAAACATTTACAGACTGCTTAGATCATATTTAAAGTAAAATGAAATATTTTAATTTTCAATTTTCCATTTAAATAAAATCTAAAAATAATTTATAAAACTTCCATAATTTTAATAAAGGAAATTGAAAGGATTTTTTATCACAGAGAGGAAATTAAAAAACAAAATATAACATAAAATATTTGTTTACAGGGTTCACCAAATGGCTACATCCCCAAGTCAACTCTATGAGTGTTTCGATCTTATTAAAATTCTTTGAGACTAATTAAAAAATCTCTTTGAGTAAATAATTTATTTCTATACTACTATATCTATATATGCAACAAAATAAACCTCTCATAGGTTCTGCTACCTTTGTATCTAGATATCTCTATCTGTAATTTCCTCTATGAAAATCCACTGCTTCTCTACCAAAATCTACTTACTACGTCTATGAAATAACCTGTAGTTATATATTTCTCAACGTTACTTGGCATTGGTTGGGAAATAAAAAATTTCCCTAGGGTACTAACAATTTCCCTAAATTAGGGGTTTTCCCATTTCAACAGTATGAAGTTGGCTCTCTGTGATTTTTTGCTACCTATATTCATTTTTGCTCTGCAACTGATCAAAACCAAAATCCCCAAAATGAAATTCAACATCATTGGCATATAGTTGAGCATGGAAAATGTCATAGAATTAGTGCCAAAGCTGATCCACACTATAATAAGTAGTAATTAATAAAGCTTCCCCACATATTAATAGGTAATCTATTGAATAATATTTTCCAATGATAAACCCTTTGACATCAATGTTTCTACATACCATACCTATCAAAACTCTTCTAGACCCTTTAAAAAATTAAATTACCACATATTTTCTAATGTATTAATAATTATTATTATTCCTACTTGAATGTAGAAATCATGTGTTGCATATAATTCTTTAAAAAGATTCCATGCCAAGACTCCTTAAGCCAAGATCAAGAATCAAGACTTACATAAACAAGATTTGCATTAATTCAAGATTAACACGTTGAAATTATTTCATGCAAAAAGTTTTAATGCCATAATTGCCACGTAATTTCTTTAACGTGGAGTTCCATGCTTATCCAAAAAGCTAATGCCATTTATAATGGAAATTCTGCCTTTGAAAATTTTGGCATTAAAAGAATAAGTCCATGCCATAAAACAAGATTTTCATTCCCATCATTCACATGGAACACATGCATGTAGTTTCTTTAAAGTATATTACCATGCATTCAACTTTATGCCTTTATAATGACATGTGTCAATATAAAAACTTTTTTAGTAAAGACTTTAATTTGCATGTAACATGAGGATAATAATGGTAGAGATTTCTTTTTTTTTTTGTAAATGATATAGATATTTAATTTAAAAAATATATTTATTAAGTTTTAGTAAACATATTAAAATATATAAATATTTTAATAAAAATATATTTATTAGTAAATAATAACTATATTAAAATATATTTTATTGGTAGCAATTTTTCAAAATTAATTATATACATTGTGGGTGGAGGTGTGGCATTATTGGTCAGATAATGGCCACCTACATTCACAATAATAATTAAATATTATAAATAACTGATCAAAATCATGGGGTGGAATTCTCCTGGATCACTCTTCCCCACAGAGAGCTTTTGGACCTCCAAAAGTTGAATTTAATTATTAATCAGGTGAGGGTATTTTTCCCTCACTTTATTGATTTCTATCCATTTTGTCTTATTTGGATTCATCCCTTTCAAACCAACACAAAGATATTTTATATCACCCCTTCACATAGTTTTGGTTTTCTTATCAATAATAACATCTTCCTGCAACTCATGAAGAGACTCAAAAGTAAAATCATCAACATTAGGAACTTGAATACCCTCATCTTGATTCATGATCATAGGAGGTTCATACAATTTCAAGTTTTCCACATTAACCACTAAATAAATATGTATATAATAAGGAAAATTTAATCAGAAAGCATTTGTACCAATCTTTTCAAAAATCTTAAAAGGACCATACCTGATTGGTTTTAATTTTTTGCCTTCACCTTTCAATCTTTCTTTACTGATGTGAAGCCAAACCTGATCATCCACTTTGAATTGATGATCAACTCTATATTTGTCATGCTTAGCCTTATATTTATCTTGGCTCTTTTCTAACTATTCTTAAACAACTTTTTGAATCATCTAAATCCTCTAAATGAACTTTTTATCCTTCTTGATATCACTATTTCCATTAACCACTGAGTTAGATTCTTTTTCAAAAGAGAAGTCCAAAGGAGGTATAGGAAAATAACCAAAACAAGTATTAAAAAGAGACTTTAAAGTATGAGAATGCAAAGCACGATTATAAAAATGTTTCACATAATATAAATGTTCATCCCATAATTTAGGATATTTACCACAATACCCCCTGAGTAAATGTACCATTGTTCGATTGAACACTTCTATTTATGCATTGGTTTACAGATGAAAGGTTGTACTTTTTTTTAGCTTAGTATCTATAAAAACCCACAATATTGACCAAAACTCATCAACAAATCAATCATCACGATCATATATAATAAAAGTGGATAACTCAAAATGGATCCAAACATTTTTTAAGAATAATGTGTAGTATCCTTGCCTGTAACCTATTTATTACAAGGGCCAAAATACACATTTTGTTTAACCTATCCATAACCACATACAAATAATCATGTTTTCTTTGTGACATAGGTAAACCTCCTACAAAATCCATAGAAATACTTTTCGAAGGATGGCTAGGAACAGGAAGAGGTGTATACAATCCTAACTTCTAGTTGTTAGGTTTCCTTGTGGAACAAAGAACGCAACCTATAATATATTTAGATACATTTTATATCATACAAGGCCAATAGCAATATATTTGTAACTATGCAACTATTTTACCAATGCCAAAATGACCTGAAACAAGAGAAGTGTGTGCTTCTCTAATCATGTGAACTCTTTCATCCTGTGGAATACTAATTTTTCCTAGATGATATAACATTCTATTATGAACATGATAGTCAAATGCTTCTATTGATTACCATTTATCAAATCTTCATAGAGATCCTTAAAATCAACATCTCTAGCATATTGTTCCTTATAACTTTCATTAACAAAAGGACTATGCTACAAAATAGTAGATGATACAATAAGTCTAGAAAGCATATCTGCAACCTTATTATGTGTTCTTTTTTTATTCTTTATAAAAAGATGGAACTGATGCAAAATCCCATCCATCAAAAGTGTCTTGATTGTTGTAGCTTGGATTGTGATTGAAGGTATTGTAAAGGCTGATGATCTATATGGATTATTGTCTCTTTGCCCATCAAATAGTGTTTCCACTTTTTCACACTCTACACCAAAGCATACAACTCTTTATCATAAGTAGGACAATTTTTAACTACACTTATAAAGGTTTTCAAATGAAAACACACTGGTTTTTGTTTGCCCCATTGCACACCCACTATCATCATTTTCTATCTCAAAATATTATCATAAATCAGGAAGTATAATAATTGGGGTTGTGCTTATCTTTTCTTTCAAGGTATTGAAGTCTTCTTAATGCTTTCCTCCCTATTGAAAAACTTACTTAACACTTGTTAAAGCATGTAAAGGAGATGCAATGTAAGAGAAGTTAGCAATAAATTTTCTCCAAAATTGAACTACTCTGAGAAAACTTCAAACTTATGTTTCATTATTAGGCCTTGGCCAATTTACTATGGCCGAAAACTTTTGTAGGGTCTATTTTTAATGAACCATTCCCTACAACATAGCTTAAGTAAACCAAATATGTTTTTGCAAATTCACATTTTGACATCTTAAGGAAAATCCTTTTTTAAAGTATCTAAGACTTTCTTGATATGTTTAACATGATCTTCCCATGTGTTACTAAAGATTAAAATTTCATCCAAGTACATAATTACAAAATCATCAAGAAATGGTCTTAACACATCATTCATAACCTACATAAATGTATCAGGTGCATTACAAAGCCCAAAGGGAAAAACAAGCCACTCAAAAAGACCTTACTTAGTTTTGAAATCAGTTTTGCAACTATCACCATCACTTATTCTTATTTGGTGATAACCACTTCTCAAATCTAACTTAGTAAAATACTTTGCATTTTTTAATTAATCTAATAAATCATCAATATGAGGAAGAGGGTAGCGATTTTTAATCATAATTTTATTCCAAGCTTAGAAATCCATGCACATCCATCATGTATCATCCTTATTTGGTACCAAAACAATAGGTAAACTGCATGGAGAGGTACTTGGCTGAATGATTCCTTTCTCAAGTAGCTCCAACAATTTATTCTTTATTTCTTCATTCTCTACTACTAACAACCTATACATACCAATATTAAGGAGAGAGGCATCCTACTGCAATTGAATCTCATGTTGGATCTCCCTTTTAGGGGTAAACCTTGTGGTTCTTGAAAAACACCATTGATGTTTAGGAACACAACCCTCTAAGGCCTTGGATTTTTCATTATCTTTGGCTTTCACAATCATGAGAACAAAAATCTTGCTTGAGTTTACAAGTCTTTTCATTTATCCTGTAGAGACAAGAGTCAAATTGGTTTTGACACGATGGGCTCTTATTATGTATTTAATCCCATCCTTTATAAGCATATATTTGTTCTCTTATCTATAAAATATTGCCTTTTTATCATATAAGTAAGGACTTCCCAAAATAATTACTCAGATATCCAAATGAACTACATCTAGCTCTACTTCATCAATAAATTTAGAAGTAATAGCAAACCTCAAGGTGCATGTTTTTGTGACCTGTAATTTTGCATCATCACACACCCATCCTAAAGGATATGGATTTGGATGTGGTTTAGTTTTGAGTCCCAACTTTTTAACAACCTCTTCAGAAATAAGATTAGCTTGTGATCCACTATCAAAAAGAGTATTTATTTTAGTATGTTTAGATATGACTCTTATGTGTAAAATATCATTTCTTTTTCTTTCAACATGTTTATATTTATTTTTAGAAGATGAAGCAATAATAAAAGGTTTAGGGTTAGAAGAGGAAGAAGTTCAATGTTGCAGACCCATGGTAGTCACTTTTGTTTCATCACCAGAATCTGATCCCATGTCCTATTGGATTACAATAGTAGCCTTATTTTCCTTTTTATTATAGAGCCTCTTTGGCTTGAGTTCTAGATGGAGTTTCCAACACTTAGCCTCATCATGATTATTATTTCAGTGATTATATAAAGGTTTTCCTTCCTCTTTCTTAATAGTGTAACTAGACTTACACTTACCCTTTCATTTACCTTTTCCTTGTTTTCAATTGGATTGTGGGATTTATTTCCATATCATTCTTTGGTCATCTTACCCTAGATTCCATATGGGTAGCTTGCACATAGACTTCATCAAGGTTAGAAGGATTAAACATGAGAATAGTATGTCTTAAATAACTATGCAAACCTCCAATATATTTCAGCAATGTTTTTAAATTGTACAGAGGAATGCCCAACATTAATGCCTTCTTTCTAAATTCTTGAGTATAATCCTACACACTTTGACCTTTATTCTATCTATAAGTATACCAGTCCATAGTAACTTGTTGCATATAACCCAACGGATAAAATTACTTTCTCAGTTCAGAAACAAAATCATTCCAAGAAGAGATTACCTTACCATGTTGCTTGAGATATTCTTGAATCTTACTCTCCCACCAGATGAGTACTGTGCCACTCATATGGAGAGTAGCCAACTCAATCTTGTCTTCTTCACTAAAAATATTTTGAATCTTATAATATATCTCAATCTCCTTGACCCAGTTATCCAATTTCTCTACATTGAGCTCACCATTATAAATTGGTAAATCAAATTTAACATCAAATTATAAATGTGGGATAGTTTTACCATCTGTAGAAGACAAAGCATTTTTAGAAGATGAAGGTAAAAGAGGAATTTATTCTCTTTTATCTTGATATTTTTTTGCTTATTTCCCCTTTTTGTGTTCCTCATGCATTTCTTCAACCATATTTTTTATGTTGAAAAAAGCACAATAGAATGTTGCCTCAGACATGTCTACTCCCATATATGACTTTTAGCTTGTATGTCTTGCACTATTTTTAGGTTCAAAATCTGCAAGTTCCCCTTCACCATGTTTTGCACTAATTTCAAGTTCAAACTTTGCAAGTTCCCTTTCACCAAGTCTTTATCAAGACCTAGTTAACATACAAGACTATTGTAATTACCAAAAAATGTGTTAAATGGCCGATCACAAGCTCTGATACTAAACTAATTCAAAAATCCAAGTTATAAAAATATTTATAGTCTACTTGGATTAGATTTAAAATAAAATGGAATATTTTAATTTCCAATTTCCCCTTTAAATAAAATCTAAAAATTAATTTATAGAACTTCCCTAATTTTAATAAAGGAAATTGAAAGGATTTTTTATCACAAAGAGGAAACATAAAACAAAAAATATAACATAGAATATTTTTTTATGGGGTTCACCAAATGGCTATCTCCAAGTCCACTCTATGAGTGTTTCGGTCTTATTAACAATCTTTGAATCTGATTAAAAAAATCTCTCTGAGTAAATAATTTATTTCCATACCAGATATCTATATGTACAACAAAATAAACCTCCCAGAGGTTATGTTGCCTCTATATGCAGATATCTCTGTCTATAATTTCCTCTATGCAAATCCATTGCTTCTATACCAAAATCCTCTTACTACCTCTGTAAAATAACTTATAGTTATATATTTTTCAACACTACTTGGCATTGGTTGGGAAATTAAAAAATGCCCTGGGGTACTAACAATTTCTTTGAATTGAGGTTTTTCTTATTTCTACATCATGGCATTGGCTCTCTAGGATTTCCTACTACCTGTATTTAGTTTTGCTCTGCAACCGATCAAAACAAAAATCCCCAAAATGGAATTCAACATCATTGGCATATAGCTGAGCATGGAAAATGGCATAGAATTATCACCAAAGCTGATCCATGCTATCATAAATAGTAAATAATTAAACTTCCCTACATATTAATAGGTAATCTATTGAATAATCTTTACCAGCTATAAACCCTTAACCATCAATGTTTTAAGCATACCATACCTGTCAAGAATTTTTTAGAACCTTTAAATAATTAAATAACCACATATTTTCCAATGTAATAATAATAATAAGAAGAATTATTCCTACTTGAATGTAGAAACAATGTGTTGCATATAATTCTTTAAAAAGATTCCACACTAAGATTAAATGCATGCCAAGACTCCTTAAACCAAGATCAAGAATCAAGACTTACATAAACAAGATCTGCATTAATTCAAGATTACCACGTTGAAATTGTTTCATGCAAAAAGTTTCAACACCATACTTGCCATGTAATTTCTTTAACACAGAGTTCCATGTTTATCCAAAAATTTAATGCCATTTACAATGGAAATTCATGCCTTTCAAAATTTTGGCATTAAAATGATAAGTCCATGCCATAAAACAAGATTTTCATTCCCATCATTCACATGGAACACATGCATGTAGTTTCTTTAAAGTATATTACCATGCATTTAACTTTATGCCTTTATAATGACATGTGTCAATATAAAAACCTTTTTATTAAAGACTTTAATTTGCATGTAACATGACAATAATGGTATGGGTTTATTTTCTTCTTTTTTTTGAAATGGAAGAAATATTTAATTAAAAAAAACATCTTAAAATATATTTATTAATTTTTAATAAACATATTAAAATATATAAACATTTAATTAAATATTTTAATAAAAATATATTAAAATATATTTATTAGTAAATAATAAATATATTTTATTGGTATCAATTTTTCAAAATTAATTATAAATATTGCAGGTAGAGGTGTGGCATTATTGGCCAGATAATGACCCACCTACATTCGCAACAATAATTAAATATTACAAATAATTGATTAGAATCATGGGGAAAAATTCCCCTGGATCACATATCATGCATGATCTAGACCTAGATGATAGAACCAAGATCATATAAACCTTCCTGATCCAAAATTGACTAGCACAAGGCTATCGCATACAGTGGTACCTTGCCATCCAACGTATGACACAACACTCGTGATGTCATAAGCCTTATCATGACCTTCCTAATATAACTAATGGCCATAAGATAAACATAAAACAAACATATGTGTAACCTTTAATATATCCTATATGATCATATGTCCCATTGAGCTAAGGCTCATCTCTCATCCTCCAACTATGGTGTATCACAAATCACTAGGATCATGTATATAAGAAGTCCAAATAATGCATGGACATCCTCCAAGGTGACCGCCACCTATATGGTATCCCCTCCACCTCCCATCAAAAAGTGTGGTTAATCATTTCCATGATCCTCTGAACTTGATAATGAGATCAACACTCAAATGGATCTATCTCATCTCCATAATACCTATAAAGTCCAAAGTGACTAGTCCAGCTCTATCCACATTTGTCAACCACTCCACTAGATATAGTAGCCAAGACGCATCCACTAATTGCTAAGATCTTTGATGTCTCTAAAAAATATTAAATAATAAAGGATGTATCAGATCTCAATGCCATAATAATTAAAATACATTCTTAAATATTCTCAGAATTTTACAAATTAACTACTTCATTAGCTTTTTGATCTAGTTATCTTATTTTTTTATTTTTCTACACAATCAACCTATTTGATACTAAATCAGCCCTATCTTAGTCTTTCCATACTACATTGGCCCAATGATACACCGTTGGCCCTTTTTTTCATAAATGGTTGGCTTATTTTGATATTAAATCATCCCTTTTCTAACTTTAGCATACTACAATGGCCCTTTGGTATGCAATCAACCTCTTTTAGTAAATTATATCAGCCAGAGGGTACTATGTTATCCATCTTCCTATTTTCAAACTATATCATCTTAATGCTACGCAATCAGCCATCTTCAGTAACACTATATTGGCCCACTGCTACACATTAATCCCCCTATATTTCTCTCACCTTACAAATTGACTCTATTCTTAGTGTGGGGTAAATTTTTGACCATTTACCATAAATGCCTTAGGTATTTATTGGTCTGATCTTTTCCTACTTAGTACCCCATTGTACCTTTAGTTTACATTAAAAAATAGGGTCCATTTTGGTATCTATATTTTGTCTACCATCCAATTTTCTATATTTGGCTTAATTTTAATTAAAATTTCACAAAAAACTAAAATTCATACTTTTTTACTTGTGTTATACCTATTATGGATGCCATGTAACCACCACATCATTATTGTCATCTCCTCACCATGGTCAGTCTCTAAGCTCAAACTAGGCGTCTCAAAGCAATATTTTTTCAAAACAATAAAAATAACAAATGAATTGATTTTTACCCTATTTATATTTACTATTCAAAATTATTTACCTATCAAATATTTACAATTATATTCTATTTTTAGACCATATCTTTGTTTCTACTAGCTATTTTTTTCAACAGCAAGATGTTTTAGAATCCTGACATTATGAAGAATCTTTTCACATGTTACATATATATTTTTCAAAAAAAAAAAAAAAAAAATTGCTAATTTCTATAGGTTCACCTAATGTTCTATACATTGGACACCTTCATATTTATTTCACTTCATTCCATATCTACAGTAATAACGTAACTAAAGGTATGTATTTTTCAATGTTGTCCTTTCATTTATCCTATTCTCTTCTTACTATACTTTATTTAGATTCAACATTATGTGTTATTATGTTTTTTTTTCCAAAGAACCATCCCTTATGACACCTACATGAAATATGATGTGCTTCAAGTGGGGCATATGTATAAACATATTATTTTCAAACTTTATCAATTATTGATGCTTTATCTATTATAGGAACCCATCGAGTATCAATCTCTCTAATTTCACACCTTAAATGGTGCACTAACAAAAGGGTGGGTAGACCATTGATGCTTCACAATATTGTTGTCCCCTATACCACCACTTTTTATCTACATAACCATCTCATATATAATTTCCTAAGCTTTGTTTCCTCTCTTACACAGTCCTCCAAGCAATTCACTGTCTTGCTTAGTCCCTACCTAAGCCTAAAACCCTTTTTTACATTTACCAAACAATGTCAGCTTAGGCCAACCCTATATTCTAATTGATAGTTGCATGTTACAGGTCTAAGTTAGCATGGTCGACCTAGAACGGAACTTAACTTATTTTTTATCAATTAACAATACATAGTTTAATTGGGTCGACCTTATCATCTAAACTATCGAAAAGGTTTAGGGTTAGATTCAAATATATATACACATTCATTTCTCCATTTCTTAGAGAGAAGAGAAGGGGATGAATATTATATTATGTATTTTTTTATCCACCATTCTAATTGAGAAGCATTGCTTAGGGTTATAGTGCTTTATTTGGAGATATAGATCTTGTCTTGTGGAGAAGGATTTTAGATACATAGAGAAGTTGTGTAGCTTAGTGCTGACTTACCTTTTCTATCCTGACATACCACAAAAACATCTTGTGAAATACCTTGGCCAAGGGAGAGATTGAGGCTCAATGGTTTCATCTTAAAAGGTAAGTATTCCTAACTTTAATCCTCCTTTGTTAAAGCAAATAGATTTGCATTTGTATTTATCTCCCATTCATTAGAATTTATTATACAATGACTTGAGTA